>CM019069.1:159563963-160027493 GCA_009667805.1 Leptobrachium leishanense
AACACACATACAGGCTTGGTCAGAAAGAGAATGGTCAGGAAGCAGTCTGAGTCAGCAACAATCAGGGTCCTCATACAATTCGGTTCAGCAACAGAGCAAAAGAATCAGTGAATCAATAAGAGAATACACCAGGCGATGCGGGAACTAACTCCACATCAGGGCGATGAGCTGACTTGCGCACCCTGCATTTAAGGTCAGCGGCTCTGCATCATTACACCGCATTCCGACCCTCCAGGCGCACGAACGACCGGAACTTGTCAGTGGTCTACTTCCTAAGTGGGCTATTTTCAAGTGGAGTTTAAAAACAGGAATTCTACCTGTACTGGTCTGTGGTTTGTATCTCTAGAGGGAGAGAAACCTCTGGTTTATTTATCAATTTGTTTAATTTCCTTTTGTTTTTCTGCTGTTTTTTTTTCTGTGGTGCTTTTTTTTTCCCTGAGTGGCTGGTGACTTGTTAATTGGGAGTGTGTAGCCTGTCAGGTGATTTCACTTGTATGGCTACATAAACTCAATGGCAGCTCACTGAGCTTGCTCACAAGGGCTTGTTAGTGGTCTACTTCCTAAGTGGGCTATTTTCAAGTGGAGTTTAAAAACAGTAATTCAAATAACAGGTATCAATTGTTATTTATACATTTGTTATCTTGTTGTGGGTATGAGTGTTAACAAGCTTGAAGGTTTGACCCAGTGCACATCCTGCTGCATGTCTGGAGGAATCCTTCCAGGGTCCATATCTCTGTAGCAAGTGTGAACGTGTAGCTCTTCTGGAAGCTCATTGGAGATCTGGAAGGGCAAATCGTAATGCTGAGGCAGATTGACAATCTTGAAAGGAGCCTGCTTCTCACGGAGCAAAGTATAGTTGAGGAATCTAGGGGTGTGGGAGGAGTGAAGTTAACCGGGGAACAGGTTGGTAGCTGGGTGTCAGTGACACGTGGTAGCAGGGGGGCAGGAAGAGGAAAAGGTTGGCTAGTCCTGATCTTGCGCACACCAACAGATTTGCCCCTTTGAGCGAAGATGTTGGGTGCATCAGCTCAGGTGTAGCAGTACTGGAGGAGGCTGCTCCCTCTAACAGCAGGGGGATCAGCCCACCAAGTAAGGGAGGGATAAAGAGGGCAAGTAAGCCTAGACAGGTTGTGGTGGTAGGGGACTCTATTATTAGAGAGGAGTAGACGGGTAATCTGTCGCGCTGATCGCCTTAACCGGACAGTTTGCTGTCTGCCGGGTGCCCGTGTTAGGCATGTGGTTGATAGAGTTGATATATTATTGGGAGGGGCTGGAGATGACCCAGCTGTCATGGTCCATATTGGTACCAATGACAAAGTAAGAGGAAGATGGAAGGACCTGAAGAATGATTTCAGGGAATTAGGAAGTAAACTGAAGAAGAGGTCCTCCAAGGTAGTGTTTTCTGAGATACTACCTGTGCCACGTGCTACAGTGGAAAGGCAGCGTGAGATCAGGGAGGTCAATGCGTGGATTAAAGCTTGGTGCAGGAAGGAGGGCTTTGGGTTTTTAGAGCACTGGGCTCATTTTGCAGTGGGGTACAATCTGTATAGTCGTGATAGATTGCACCTGAATGGAAGAGGGTCTGCTGTGCTAGGGGAGAGGATGGTTAAAAGGTTGGAGGAAACTTTAAACTAGTGGAAGGGGGGAGGGATACAGTATCTTACAAAATGGAGACAGAACAGATAGCGGAAGGGTTTAAGTTCAGACTAAGGGGGGTGGAGCCGGTGGGATGGGTAATGTCAGAACAGTGGAGGCATGTAATGTAAAGTCGCATTCAGCATGTGTGGGTAGAGACAACATTAAATGTATGCTCGCTAATGCAAGGAGCCTCAATAACAAGATGGGGGAACTAGAGGTAATAGCATACACTAAGCAATACGACATTATAGGAATAACAGAAACGTGGTGGGACGAAACGCATGACTGGGCTGTAAACTTAAACGGTTATACATTGTTTAGAAAGGATAGGAAACATAAGAAAGGGGGTGGAGTGTGTTTATATGTAAATCAGGATTAAAGCCTAATATTACACAACTGGAAAGCGATGAGGGAAATGTGGAATCCTTATGGGTAAATATTTCGTTAGGGAATAAACAGGGAAGTCAACTATTGGTTGGCATATGCTATAAACCACCTAATATAGATAATGATGAGGAAGAACAACTGTTAGAGCAAATTAGGAAGGCTGCAGATCATGGTAGCACTTTAATTATTGGAGATTTTAATTACCCAGACATTAATTGAGATAGTGGGACTAGTAATTCAGCAAAGGGAATCCGGTTTCTGAACATTTTAAATGATACCTTCATGTCACAACTGGTAGAAACACCAACTAGAGAGGATAACTGTCTGGACCTGGTTATAACAAATAATGTGGATCTTTTCTCAAATATTAATGTAAAGGAACAGTTGGGAAACAGTGACCATAATATGGTGACTTTTGAAATAAACTCAAAAAACACATTCATAAGGGCAGCTAAAACATATAATTTTAAAAAGGCCAACTTTATTAAAATAAAGGAAGCTCTCAATGTCATTGACTGGCAGAAACTCTTTCACGGGAAAAACACTGAGGATAAGTGGAATATCTTTAAACTAACACTAGAAAAGTACACGTCACAATATATTCCACTGGTTAATAAATATAAAAGTAACAGACTGAAACCAATGTGGCTTAGTAGGACGGTAACTAAGGAAATGAAAAATAAAAAGAAGGCATTTAAAGCTTTTAAATTTGATAAATCTGAGGCATCCTATAAAGCATATAGGGCAGCCAATAAAGCATGTAAAAATGCGATTAGATGGGCTAAACTAGAAAATGAAAAAGAAATAGCCAAAGAGAGCAAGACCAACCCTAAAAGATTCTTTAGGTACATAAATTCTAAAAGACCCAAGAGTGAAAATGTAGGTTCACTAAAATCTGAGTCAGGGTTATTGTTAACTGAAGATCAGGATAAGGCAGAAATTTGAAATGATTATTTTTCTTCAGTATTTATCAAAGAGAAACCTATAACAGGAGACATGAAATTCATTAATAAAAACTTACTAATACAAAGTGACTGGTTGACTCAGGACAAGGTTTTGCAGAAATTAAAGAAAATGTGAATGTGAATAAAGCCCCAGGGCCAGATGGAATTCACCCGCGAGTACTGAGAGAGCTATGTGTTGAAATATGTAAACCTCTGTTTTAATCTTTCAAGATTCTTTTCTTTCAGGAATAGTACCAGAGGATTGGAGAAAAGCTCCAATTTGGAGAATTGGAGAAATATATGGTCCCTATATTTAAGAAAGGTTTAAAATTTGTGCCTGGGAATTATAGACCTGTGAGCTTAACATCTGTGGCTGGGAAAGTATTTCAGGATAATATTCAGGAATTTATTAGGAGGTATAATGTAATTGGCAAAAATCAGCATGGTTTCATGAAACACAGATCATGTCAGACTAACTTAATTACGTTCTATGAGGAAGTAAGTAGAAGTATAGATCAGGGGGTCGCAGTGGATGTGATTTACTTAGATTTTGCCAAAGCTTTCGACACAGTTCCACACAAAAGGTTACTATTTAAATTGAGAAAAATTGGTCTAGATGAAAATATTTGTTCTTGGATAGAAAACTGACTAAAAGATAGGGTACAGAGAGTGGTCATAAATGGTACATTTTCAAGATGGACACCAGTGGTAAGTGTTGTCCCTCAGGGGTCTGTTATAGGACAAATACTATTCAATTTATTTATAAATGACCTTGAGATAGGCATTGAAAGTCACGTATCAGTGTTTGCAGATGACACAAAACTAGGAAAAGTAATACAATGTGAGCAGGATGTTACTTCGCTGCAGAGGGATTTAGATAAATTGGGGGACTGGGCACTTAAATGGCAGATGAGATTTAATCTAGATAAATGCAAAGTTATGCACTTTGGAGTGAAGAACACACAAGTAATTTATACCCTAAATGGTACGGAGTTAGGGAAATCCAAGCAGGAGAAGGATTTGGGAATAATCCTAGACTTCAAACTAAGTAACAATGTGCAATGTCAAACAGCAGCCGCCAAGGCCAGCAAAGTATTGGCATGCATTAAAAGGGGAGTTCACTCACGGGATGAAAACATAATTTTGCCTCTGTATAAATCAATGGTCAGGCCGAACCTTGAATATGCCGTGCAATTTTGGGCACCTGTCTTAAAAAAAGATATTGCAGCGCTAGAAAAAGTGCAGAGACGGGCAACTAAATTAATAAGGGGAATGGGAGGGTTAAGTTATGAGGAAAGACTAACAAGCTTAAACCTGTTTAGTTTAGAGAAACGGCGCCTTAGAGGGGATCTGATAACCTTATATAAATATATACGGGGCCATTATCAACCATTGTCTGATAACCTATTCATTAACAGGTCTATACATAGGACAACGGGTCATCCATTTAGACTGGAGAAAAGAAAATTTAGCTTAAAGCATAGGAAGGGTTATTTTACGGTGAGAACAATAAAGCTGTGGAATTCTCTGCCTGTTGAGGTGGTTGGGTCAGAGTCTGTACAGACTTTTAAAAACGACTGGATGACTTCCTGCAGACACAGAATATTAAGGGTTATAATATTTAATATGTGGGTAAAAGCTTCTTGATCCAAGGAGAAATCTGACTGCCATTCTGGGGTCAAGAAGGAATTTTTTCCCGGTATGTTGCATATTTCAGACTGGGTTTTTTGCCTTCTTTTGCATCAACAGCAGTAGGTTATGTGGGAGAGGCTGAACCCGATGGACGCATGTCTTTTTTCAGCCTATATAACTATGTAACTATGTAACTATGTAACTTCTGGCATCCCTGGCCAGCCAGCGATGCTGCCGAGTGCCCAAACCCCCCCTGAAGGCCTGCAGGTGCCGAGGATGTGACACCACTGCAGTGAATTTAGTACTCATGGTGGCTGGAGTGTCCTCTCCTCCCCTAGCTGTCCTTGGGGTGCTGGACACAACTTTATAGTGGAGGTCTACCTTCCACCCAAAGGCTGTCACTCATGTGCTACTAGACTGGACTGCACAGGGTTAGGTTTATGCTGTTGTGTTAGGTATGTCAAAATCAGGTACCCCATTAAAATAAACCAGGTACCCCATAAACATACACTAATAAATGTTACATTATGAAGTAAACTAATAGCATTTCTATTAAACCACCAGTAGATGGCAGCAGAGTGAAAAGCCTGAATGATGAGCATGTGTTTATCTAAGATGCTTCCTAAGCAGGTGGAAACCAAAGAGCAGAGCTTCTGTTTCTGGTAGGAACCAAAAATTCTAGTACAATCCTACCAGAACTGAAGTCATGCTTTGTTGTCATTGCAGATAAGAGAGAGCATATCCAGGGTTATAAACAGGGCAAAAGTGATTTAATTCACACCCCTATGATTATAAAAGTCTGCTGTGTAATTAGATCAGACACTATACAGATGTCATAGTGGCGCAATCTCTTTTGAGGATGATCAATAAACAGAATTAAATGCAACAGTTAGAATACGAACCTAAAATGTAAAAGGGTACAGCATTGCCACTATTCCAGAAAAGTGCACAGTCAAAACGACCACTAAAGTGCTGCCGTGGATGGTTTATGTGCAAATGGAGCAGTAAGTGCAAGTGAAATAACAGTAAGGTATTGATATGATCAGAAAAAAAACACATAAAGTGCAGGTACAATCGGAGTCACATAAAGTGCAAATGCAATCGAAATCGCATAAAGTGCGAATGCATATAAGTGCATATATGTGCAGTTTATAGTCTTTAATGGAGTGTTATGTTCAGGTCCTATTTCCCAAATCGCTGGTGAAAACAGAGATTCATACAAAGGTCCAACCGGCCATGCGTTTTAAATTCGAGATACGGTAGTCTGATAGGGTCTCCACATGGGCAGTTCAGAGGTGTGCATATGAATCCAGAAACTATGTCTTCTCCTAAGTCCTATATAGACTCCCAGCTCCCAATAAATGGGAGAAAGAAGGGGAAGAGGGAGAGAGGAAAAGAGAAAAAATAGTGCAATATGGTCTAATATAGAGTCAAGTGCCCGTAGACAAGGGAACACTTACACTTTTGAGAGCCTTGTTGACCGGCTCTGGTGTGGAGTGCCTTGGGCTTAATTGAGGGTAGCCTCTGCCCTTCTTTAGGATTTTCTTAGGGGTAGCCTCTGCCAACCTTAAAGTGGATCATCTCAGGTACAAAAAGAGAGGGAAATCTACATAGCGTAGCTAATAGCCAGAAAGTGAGGTAGGTGAAAAAATTAGACAAACTCACCGATGGTGGAGCCTTGGATTCCAGGCTCAACTTGTAAGCTTATGGTACTCTTAGTTCGGTGGGTACCTTCACCTCTTTCGTCTGCATACAGTTCTCCTGTCTTAGATGTGTAGTATAGGAGAAAGGAGCATAGAGGGCATATAATGCTGGTAAAGTATACAGTGCTTAAAGACGAGTCCTTAAACAGAGGTAATTAAAAGGAGTTTAATCAATATAAAATCAATATATTATAAAAAGGGGGAGGGAAAATCACAAAAAGGGGATACGCGTTTCGGCATCAAGCAGTGACTTCCTCAGTCCCTGTGTGGGTTAAAATCGAATAAAATCGAAATCGAAATTTTTGTACCTGAGACGATCCACTTTAAGGTCGGCAGAGGCTACCCCTAAGAAAACCCTAAAGAAGGGCAGAGGCTACCCTCAATTAAGCCCAAGGCACTCCACACCAGATCCGGTCAACAAGGCTCTCAAAAGTGTAAGTGTTCCCTTGTCTACGGGCACTTGACTCTATATTAAACCATATTGCACTATTTTTTCTCTTTCTTTTTTCCTCTCTCCCTCTTCCCCTTCTTTCTCCCATTTATTGGGAGCTGGGAGTCTATATAGGACTTAGGAGAAGACATTGTTTCTGGATTCATATGAACTGTGCCCATGTGGAGACCCTATCAGACTACCGTATCTCGAATTTAAAACGCATGGCCGGTTGGACCTTTGTATGAATCTCTGTTTTCACCAGCGATTTGGAAAATAGGACTGAACATAACAGTCCATTAAAGACTATAAACTGCACATATATGCACTTATATGCATTCGCACTTTATGCGATTTCGATTGCATTTGCACTTTATGTGACTCCGATTGTACCTGCACTTTATGTGTTTTTTTTCTGATCATATCAATACCTTACTGTTGTTTCACTTGCACTTACTGCTCCATTTGCAATATAGACCATCCACGGCAGCACTTTAGTGGTCGTTTTGACTGTGCACTTTTCTGGAATAGTGGCAACGCTGTACCTTTTTACATTTTAGGTTCGTATTCTAACTGTTGCATTTAATTCTGTTTATTGATCATCCTCAAAAGAGATTGCGCCACTAGGACACCCTCTCTTCTCCACTGTACCTTTTACACATTTCTGTCGAGGTTTTGTGTCTATATCCCAGTTGGCTGCACAACACCAATACATCCACCTAATAACACTAGCGCCTCCACTGTAACTCCCTTTCCAACTATACAGATGTCAGTGGGTTGTGCTGATGTGTCATAGCTCACCAGCATACAGGGAATGTGATGACTATAGGATTTCATGTTATACTGTATTGATTGTATTGCACCATTAGTCTACTATAATGTAGATTGAGTAATCATATATCTTTACATGTTTAATTGTTTATTATTTTCTATAAGGACGTTATTCCTACATAGGTGAATGTTACTGTATCATCTAAATCAGGGCCGGATTAACATAGGGGCAGATGGAGCAGCAGCTCCAGGCCCATGCCCCAGAATAGGCCCAGAGAAAAAATAACAATGTCTGCATTTATGAACATGTGGACCCATTATCTCCAACACCATAGCAGCTACAGGGTCATATGAGGTATCACTGGAAAGGCCAAAGTATGCCCTTTCCAATGATACCAAACATGACCAGTAAAAATAAAAATTATAATATTACTTTATTTTTTTCTTTCTAACACAGCAATACTTTCCACTTTTCAATTATAAAGTGAACAATGATGCTGCACTAACTCACCATCTCAAGTGTGGAGGTGATGGCACGATCCGTTATTACGTATTGTTACACACAAAAACCTAAACCACCGCACTGCAGCAAAGTGCCTGGGGGGGTGACTTTGGAACCCTGCGTTAGTAATCTTTACACCTCACAAGGTCAAGGGAGGTGTCATTGGACAGGTCAGCGTCTGCCTTTGCATTAATACCAACATGACCATGTAAAATCTAAAAGGAAAACCCAAAAACCTTTTATCTTTTTATTTTTAGTTCCAATGCAATGGCATTGTCCATTTGCAACTTATAAAATGAGCAATACCACTGCCATTACTCACCTTCTCATTTCCCACGCTGGGAGCAAGATCAGTGTTATACATAGTCATATTATTCAAAAAAACACAAGGGAAATATTTCATTTTTTTGGTTAAAATTGTATTTTTTTCTCAGAAAAATGCAGTAACAGGATCCCAATTAAAAAAAAATAACATAATTCCCTATAGAATATAGAACCACAAAGATTCGGATGAAAAATTGTGAAAAAAATTATTTTACATGCTTTAAATGATTGAAATCTGAATGTAAATTTACTCACACAGTATCTGCCTGGTTAGATATATCCGTGTCTGCACTATAACCTAAAATATGCTTTCATTTCACTAAATTCCAAAAAAAGCCACCAAAATCTTCAGCTCCAGGCCCATAGAGATCTTAATCCGGCCCTGATCTAAATGTGTGTTAATGTATAAGGAACAAAAGATTCTAGTACAATCCTACCAGAACTGAAGTCATGCTTTGTTGTCATTACAGAAAATGTTTAAATAAAAGCACTTCTGGTTTCACCCAGCCCACTCCCTTCACACATTTGAATTATTGACCATACTTTCAGCATATGTGCAACAGTTGCATTCAGTCATTTGATTGACAAAGATAATATTTATTTACAGAGCCTAAAAACCTGTACAATGTGAAGATTTGTTATCAGATGCTCCCTGACAGGTCAGCCACAAGAATAAATCAAATTTCACACCAAACATTTTCTGTCAACAGGTTCATGTCCTGATCCTACAGCTCTGCTACTGTCCTCACCCAACACACAGCTTCACTCGGGGTCCTTCTATTCTTCCCCCAGTAAGTGATCAGGAGGTCTCTGTGCTCCTTCTGTGCAGAGAGATGTCATTGTTCCTGTATGTGAATTTGCATGTAGCGTGTCGGCCATTCGTGTGTCTGATCCAGCAGATTTGTATTTAACCAAAACCAGTCCCATAACAGACTGCTGTATGAGCCGGGACGGCAGAGGGACTGGGCTCGTCTCTGCAGGAGCTACGCATTGTCTGCACATTATTTCTGCTCCGTGTGGACCTTATACAGCCGAGAGAGCGACACAAGGAATGAGAGACCATTTCTGCAAGGGAATCTAATTTTCTGAGGAAGGTCCTCTACGTCCTCAAATTATCCATTATACTGGAGGACAGGACCTGAAGGTGACACAGTGAAACATCTAAGCATGGAGACAGATTATACCCTACTTGCACTTTGCTTCTCAACCCTCTTGACCTTTGTTGGATTAAGTCTTAGTGTGTTTATCTGGGTTGTTATTTTACGAGGTTTTATTAAGAATAAAGCCATGAGCAGCAATGATAAAATCCTTTTCGCGCTGAGCATCTCAAACTTCATCTTCGACCTCTCCTCTATTTGCATATTCTCAACCCCGTCTTTAAACTCACTCAGCGATGAGTTAACTTCCCTCTTTGTGTTATTGTACAGTATCACCTCCTGTTCGTGGCTGACGGCCTGTCTGTGCTTCTTCCACTTCATTAAAATAATCCCTTTCACTGGGGGTTTCCTGGCTCGGGTTAAGGCGCAGATTGATGCTCTGGTTCCCCGGCTCATACTGGTGGCAGAAGTGGTGTCTCTGTGCTGCGGCTTCATCGCTGTAGCCTTCTATGTCGTACAGACTCAAGGAATATTTACAAACTCCTCAATTATCCTCTCCACGAACAGAACGAATGCTATTTATGCCATCCTTTCACTCTTCCAGAGAGTATTTGTTATTTTGTTGTTTTTTAATTTCATTCCTTTCCTTATTATGACGATCACCACATTCTGCACCGTCGGGTTCCTGAGGATGCACATTTACCGGATTCAGAGGAGCATCGGGAGCAGCTCCAGCCTGGAATCTCATCATGGTGTTGTGACTGCAATGACAAAGCTTCTGTTATTTTATTTGTTCTTTTATGTAGCGGTTTTTGCTTATCCCTATATTTACGCTGAACTACCGTATTACTCCTATTACATATATCAAATTCTGTCACCTTCCTTTCCCCTCATTCAATCTGTTCTCCTGATTCGTGCCAACCCAAAGTTAATGGAAGCCTGGCACCAAATATACCTGTATCTTAAATGTCATAAAGAAAAGGTTATCTCCTAACTGCAGTCTATATATATGTGTTTCAGTTTAGTCTGAGTTTTATTGATTTGGAATTAAGAAAACATCCAGAATTCTGAATCGAGCTGAAATGCATCCAAATTAAATGATACAGAATCGACTGGAACATATTTGTGTTAGTTTTCATACATATGACTGCGAACAATAAATGAAATCCCTAAATCGTACAACAAGAACAAATGGAAACCCTAACCCTGATACTAACCCTAACCCTAAAACAAGCACAAAGAGTAACTTTTCCTAATAGTAATTCAAAAACATGCACAAATAATAACGTAACCCAAATGCTGACCCTAAAACAAGCACAAAGAGTAACCTATTCTTAATACTAACCCTAAAAACAAGCATAAATAGTAACTATTCCTAATAGTATTAGTAACCCCAAACAAGCAAAAATAGTAACCTATTCCTAATACTAACCCTAAAACAAGCCCTAAGTGTAACCTATTCTTAATACTAACCCTAAAAACAAGCACAAATAGTAACTATTCCTAATAGTAATTCAAAAACATGCACAAATAATAACGTAACCCAAATGCTAACCCTAAAACAAGCACAAAGAGTAACTATTCCTAATAGTAACCCCAAACAAGCACAATTAGTAACTATTCTTAATACTAACCCTAAAAACAAGCCCTAAGTGTAACCTATTTTTAATACTAACCCTAAAACAAGCACAAATAGTAACCAAACGCTAATACTAACCCTAAAACAAGCACAAATAGTAACCTAATCCTAACAGAAACTGAAAAACAAGCGCAAGTAGTAACCGAACACTAATACTAACCCTAAAACAAGCACAAAGAGTAACCCTAATGCTAGCCATAAAAATTACCCTATCTCTGAAATAAGCACAACTAGTAACTCTAACCCTGAAAACAACCCAAAACGACCAGAAACAGTAGCCCTAGTGCTATCCCTAACCCTAAACCATGAACAAACAGTAAAACGTATACAAGCTCTAAATAAGAACACAAATAGTAACTGTAATACTAATCCTAATCATAAAACAAGCACAAATAGTAACCGTAATACGGTAACACGCAAAACCACTAACCCTAACCCTAAAATAAGAAATTGTAACTCTGATACTAACCATATAAATTACCCTATCACTGAAAGAATCACAGCTAGTAAGCCTAACCCTGATTACGAGCCCTCACCTTAAAGCAAGGAGAAATAGAAATCTTAACAGAGGTGAACTTATGCATTACTTTCGGTTCAGAATAGCCAGTTTTTCAGAGACGAACTTTGCGTCTGTTCACATGTCTGTTGCAATCTATGGTCTCTGTGCTAAATTTACAGATTATTTTTTCATATGAAAACTGAATCTACAGTATTTCGTCACTTTCTTACTGCTCTTCAGCAAGTTTTGTAAACAAAGCTTTTAATTGATCACTTTTCATTCTAAAATGCAAAACATGAAACATTTTCCATTTTTTCAGGCTCAGCTCATCCTTTTATTCTAATAAATAATAATTAGCTAATTAATTCTATCATTACAGAATGAAAGATGTTATTGTAACATGCTTCCCTTACTGGCTGAGATGTAGAATTGCGTCTTTTCCTTTTGGTGATAAGATATAAGATAACGAATCCAATATGAAAGATTCCTAAAATGTCACGGAGAATACTTTGTTGCACTTTAGTAAATGTAAGATTTTTCTCCATGGCTCAGTTGTTGTTGAGCTGCTCTAAGGTTCTCTACCACATTTTTGTACATCCAGTCCCCGACATGACCAGGGCCAGATTTATAACTAGGCAGAGTAGGCATGTGCCACAAGGCGGCGTCTTGCTCTGTAATAAAAATATATATATATCTTTATTTACAGTCATGTAGGCCACTGTATCTCTGGAGCCCTAAGGGCTAGAGGGGCATATGAGGTATCGTTGGAAAGGCCAGATCATGACCTTTCCAGCGATACCAAATGTAATCAGGCTATTTTTATGTAAAAATAAAACAACAGATAAAATATTATTTTTCTGTATTTTTTTCTAACGCAGCCTTATTATTGAGTTTAGAATTATAAAGTGCACAGTGATGCTACGCTAACTCACCTTTTCATTTCCAATACTGCCAGCAAGTGAGGAGCTGGTGCTGCAACGCAATGTTTCAATGACAACCTAGACCATGGCGCTGCAGTGAGGAGAGACAGGGGGACTTTGGAACCTGCATCTCTGAATTGTACAGCGCACAGGGTTAAGTGAGTGTCATTGGTTTGCTCAGAGTCTGGTCTAATGATACAAATCTGACCTTGCGAAATGTAAAAATAAAAAACTGAAAAAAAGAAATTGCAAAAAAAGAAATTCTCTGTTTTCCGGCAGAGGCAATATATGCTTTTACACATAAAACAAACAATGCCGCTGCACTAACTCAACTAACACAACAGATTCTGCCTCTTCTGTTGATTTGATTCGGAGAGAAACTGCTTTTCAGCATGGTAAATATGGTTTTATTTAATTATTTTAGGTTGCCCCAAAACGAAAATGTACAAAGTCATTTTGGCATGTTTTTTGTGTGTGTGTGTGTGTGTGGAGGATGTTCCACATTTCTGTGCCTACAGGCTCCTGAGATGCAGATCCGGCCCTGGGCATTATCCTAGGGATGTCAGTGTGTCTGTATGTTCTGACGGAAGCCTGTGGGTTCCACTGAAATAGTTACATGCATCCCATCCTCAGCATCATTGTCAACAGGAGATAAATGGTTAAAACGAATCTGTATACATTTTAAATGTCATATATATATACAGCATATATATATATATATATTCTGTCTTATAAAATGAGGAGGGTCCCCCAGCCTTCTTTTTTGCTGTAATTTCATGTGTAATGCATTAACGCCTCTGGCATGCCGTCCTTTCAGGAAAGGTTACATTATATTGAGGTTATATTGTTACATTGAATAAAAATCTGAATGAGCTGCTGCACTACGAGAAATAAATCAGTTATTAAAACCCAATTTATGAGGAGTGTTTCTATTTCATTTCACATTTACCTCACCATATCAGCGATGGGTATAATCATATGGAGTGCTTACATATTGGTAGAAGCCGTCCCTTTAGCAGGACCTTGGAGAGCGCCCTTCTAGGAGCCAGATCCTCAACGAGTCCAGAAGAAAAGATGGACCCACTGAATCCAATAGAGACCTCTCTCCGGCCAACAGGGGAAGCAGAAACCTGACGTGTAGGGTCATAATATCAAGGGGAAAAATATATCAACACAATGTCACGTGCAACATTAAGAGATATTCCTCCCCCAGAATGAATAGGACATTATAATAACAAAATACCCAAACACGAAGCTCTGACCACATGAAAGCCACATAAACATATACAGACACCAAATGCATGATGTAATAAAGGGTTGACACATGTGTAACAAAGACTGACAGCTCCTGCATTGTCATTGGCAGACCTACCGCCGGTGCGGCCGGTGTGGGCGCACTGGGGCCTCAGCCTGGGAGGACCCAGCACAGTCCCTGTCATAGATGGTGGGGCTGCCGGATACGATCATCGATTTGATCAGTGCTGCCATCAGGGCATTACGGCCCATGTTGCTGTAAGGGGCCCGGGGACTGGGGGGGCCCGTTGGCAGTGGCAACTATTTTAACTTTAGGCCGTAGGCCCTCGGAGGAGGTACTGCGGCATATGTGGGCCCAGCCGCTGGCGAGCAGGGACTTCAAGATGGCTGCTGGCGGGCCCCCTCTGATGATGTCAGAGAGGACCCGCCAGACCAGGGGCAGATCCAGGGGGGCAACAGGGCAATTAGCCCCCCATAGAAAATATTGCCGGCGGCCGCATTACTATCCTCCCACAAGTGGCCACCAGCATAAAGCTCTGCCGCTCGCCTGGGATCTACCCACCATCCAGCCGCGATCTTGCGAGATTGTAGAGTTCATGTGAACTCCGCAATCTCGCAAGATCGCGGCTGGCTGGTGGATAGATCTCAGGCAAGCGGCAGAGCTTAATGCTGGCGGCCGCTCGTAGGAGGAAAAGCACGTGGCCACCGGCAATATTTTCTCAGGGGGGGCTAATTGCCCTGTTGCCCCCTGGATCTGCCCCTGGTCTAGTGGGCCCTCTCTGACATCATCAGAGGTGGCCCGCCGGCAGCCATCTAGAAGTCCCTGCTCGCCAGCAGCTGGGCCCATGTATGCCGCAGTACCTCCTCCGAGGCCTGCGGCCTAAAGTTAACATAGTTGCTGCCAACGGCGGCCCCCCAGTTCCCGGGCCCCTTACAACAGCATGGGCCGTAATGCCCTGAGGGGCCTGGCAGAGCAGACCAGGCGACAGAGGAGAGGTGAGCTGGTGCAATATATCCATGTGAGCTGGCCTGGGGCAATATATCCATGTGAGCTGGGGCAATATATCCATGTGAGCTGGGGCAAATATATCCATGTGAGCTGGGGTAATATATCCATGTGAGCTGGGGCAAATATATCCATATGAGCCGGGGCAATATATCCATGTGAGCTGGGCAATATATCCATTTGAGCTGGGGCAATATATCCACATGAGCTGGGGCAATATATCCATGTGAACTGGGGCAATATATCCATGTGAACTGGGGGCAAATCTATCCATGTGAGCTGGGGCAATATATCCATATGAGCTGGGGCAATACAGTTGTGTTCAAAATTATTCAACCCCCAATGCTGTAAAGGGTTTTAGGGAATTTAGTGTACATTTGTAATTGTATTCAGAATGAAATCCTACAAGGACTTTTTAAAGAACCATATGCAACTAAAATGACATCAATTGGTTTTGTAATACAGTAATAAATGTTTCTTTTGTGAATTCTTCATTGACACAATTATTCAACCCCTTAAAGACTACCACTCTGAAGAACAGAGGTTCATTCAAGTGTTTTCAATCAGGTATTGAAAACACCTGTGGATGTCACGGAGCAGCAATAAAGCATAATAAGCACCAATTAGGCAGCTTTAAAATGACTGTGATACTCAGCTCCTTCTAGACATTTACTGGTGTGGTTACAAACATGGTGAAGTCAAGAGAATGGTCCAGGAAGACAAGATAAGAGGTGATTACTCTTCACAGGAAGGGCAATGGCTATAAGAAGATTGCAAAGATGTTAAACATACCAAGAGAGACCATAGGAAGCATCATTAGCAAATTCAAGGCAAAGGGCACTGTTGAAACGCTACCTGGTCGTGGCAGAAGGAAGATGCTGACTTCGACTGCTGTGCGCTACCTGAAGCGTAGAGTGGAGAAAAGTCCCCGTGTGACTGCTGAGGAACTGAGAAAAGATTTGTCAGATGTGGGTACTGAAGTTTCAGCTCAGACAATACGGCGCACACTGTGTAATGAAGGCCTCCATGCCAGAACTCCCAGGCGCACCCCCTTGCTGTCTCCAAAGAATAAGAAGAGTCGACTGCAGTATGCCAAAAGTCATGTGGACAAACCACAGAAGTTTTGGGATAGTGTTCTGTGGACTGATGAAACAAAATTAGAACTGTTTGGGCCCATGGATCAACGCTATGTTTGGAGGAGGAAGAACAAGGCCTATGAAGAAAAGAACACCTTGCCTACTGTGAAGCATGGCGGGGTGTCAATCATGCTTTGGGGTTGTTTTGCTTCTGCAGATACAGGGAAGCTTCAGCGTGTGCAAGGTACCATGAATTCTCTTCAGTACCAGGAGATATTGGATGACAATGTGATGCAGTCCGTCACAAACCTGAGGCTTGGGAGACGTTGGACCTTTCAACAGGACAATGATACCAAGCATACCTCCAAGTCCACTAGAGCATGGTTGCAGATTAAAGGCTGGAACATTTTGGAGTGGCCATCGCAGTCACCTGACTTAAATCCGATTGAGAACCTCTGGTGGGACTTAAAGAAAGCAGTTGCAGTGCGCAAGCCTAAGAATGTGACTGAACTGGAGGCTTTTGCCCATGACGAATGGGCGAAGATACCCGTAGATCGCTGCAAGACACTTGTGTCAAGCTATGCTTCACGTTTAAAAGCTGTTATAACTGTAAAAGGATGTTGTACTAAGTACTAAGATTGAATGTCACTTGGGGGTTGAATAAAACTGATAATGATGTGAGCACAGAAAAGACATTTGTGGTTATTTCATTATAAATGTTATGTTATATTTGTCTGACCTACACGTGCCTCTTTGATTTAATTGTAAGCAAGATGACTGAATGATCAAAATCAATGTCAAACTGGCCAAAACACTCAATTTCAGTGGGGGTTGAATAATTTTGAACACAACTGTATATCCATGTGAGCTGGGGCAAATATATCCATGTGAGCTGGGGCAAATATATCCATGTGAGCTGGGGCAATATATCCATGTGAGCTCGCGGCAAATATATCCATGTGAGCAGGGGCAATATATCCATGTGAGCTGGGGGCAAATATATCCATGTGAGCTGGGGCAATATATCCATGTGAGCTGGGGAAATATATCCATGTGAGCTGGGGAAATATATCCATATGAGCTGGGGCAATATATCCATGTGAGATGGGGCAATAAATCCAAATGAGCTGGGGCAATATATCCATGTAAGCTGGTCCTTGTAGTGGTCGGATCAGGACTCAATAATGAATATAAACACAAGAACAATACATAGACGTATTGAACCCACAGGGATAAGAGAGATCACATTATAAATAAAAGGTCAAAGGTCTGTAGACGAAATCAGGATAACAGACAAGCATAGAGGGATAAGAGAGAAGCCAGTGTCTAGATACACAGAATCAATATAAACCAAGCAGGGACAAGAGCAGAAAACAGAACAGAGAATACTAAGCCACCGGTCAAACCGGGGAATCAAGAGCACAGAATCAGGAACGCATGGAGGGGTTACCGGGGACTACGACAGGGCACAAACCTCTGCCACTTATTGCTATTTAAAGCCCTCCTAGATCTCTGACCAGGTGCAGCTGTCCCAGAAGACAAGTGTGTAGAATGGTGCCCTCTCTGTCCAGGAGGTCTAACTGCAGCACGAGCAGGCACAGCACCACCAGCTGGCATGACATAGGGAGAGGTTATGGGTAAGGCTTTAATGTGTGTTTTTATATTTTGTTTTATGAATGTTTTACTGTAATTTTTTTGGACACTTTCACCTCTGCGTGATATGCAATAAACTTCATAAAATTCCACAGTGAAGCATTGGCCATTATTCAGACGGGGCCGGCCACAAAAATCTTATACAATTAAAAAAAACACAGAATAAAGTATAAAAACAAACTGGATTTATTGTTTCACCAATCTCTGGCTTTGAATTCAGTTAAACAAACCTTTTCGTGGTAACAACATACCCGCACGCTTTGCATGTTTCCAGGCTCACAGACGTAAAGCTCAAAGCCATGAAAACCAGAAGGAAAATTTACTATTTACATAAAACAAACCGTGTCGTCAGGAAGAAACGATGTGTGATTTATGAAGTTTTGATATGCTGGGAATAAAATGCTGCACTGTCACTTTAAAAAGTAATAAAACTATGACAATGAATTGGGATCTTGAACCAAAATCTGCTTGTGACCTGAAGAAGAAGCCGTGGAACCCAACTCCAGCATCATGATCTGCCTCATAATGTGAGGACTGCAAACCATAAACTCTGTACTGTGCTGCAGAATATGTCCCCGTGATACAAAAAATTATATTAACTGATAACACTGATAAAAGTCTGAATTTGGTTAAGGTTCTTCTTCGGTTCCTTAAATGGTTTAATATTAATTCTCAGAATAAATGTGTGAATCCCCTGAATGTCTCCTGCTTTTATTTCCCTCATTTATAGTTTTTGGTAATTTTTATCCGTTTCTCTCACTTACTCTGTGCATTGTGCGCGTTCTCCCACACTCAGGACTCCCCTCCATCTAATGATACGTTTCCGCTGATTCTACAAATCTGTTTGTTTCCCCTTATCTTCCCTCCCTCAACATTGTATATAGTGGCTATCTATGCATTGTCACCAACTTCTTTCTATTTCAACAGCATGCTCACCTCAGACTCGCCTCCATCTCTTCCCTCTGCTGCCCCAACCCACCCTCCCCATCTACCCTCCCACCCAGGGACGGTCCCAAATTTCAGCTCTCCTTTCCAGCTGTCTCCACTTCTCTCACTAATTACTCTTACTAAGCCCAAACTTCTGGTCCGTTTCATGCAATCCCTACGATATTCTTCTGGCCACCAGTTTCACCTTCCCTCTGGTCCCATTTGTTTCAGTTACCCCAGTCCCTTAGAGTGTGAGCTCATGGGATGTCTGCCTGAGCACTTTGTTTAAAGTGCTGTATTACCTGGACAGTTATCCTACGACCAGGGTTATATTTCCTCTTGTATCATGTAAGTCTGCTGTTTGTGCTTCCCCATTGTAAAGCACTACAGAATCTGTTGGCGCTGTATAAGTACTTGTAACTGTAAGTTTGAATTGTTACAGTTGTTACAGAAATACAATGTTCTTGAACCCAGGACATACTGAAAACGAGAGAAATCTCAAGGTATCCTTCTTGGTAAAATACTTTATAAATAAATAAAATAAATAAATAAATACAACTCGACTGGGGTTTCTGCAAATATAAAGGGGAAATGTTTACCATTAAAATCAGTTAATTATTGCAAAAATAGCAGTTATCATTATAAATTTACTGAATGTAAAGAAAGAGACTTAGAGAAGCCTCATTTATTAATCTAGACAAAAAATAACCTGAAATAAGAAAACAAATCCTATTTCTGACAACATATACTATAAAGTGCTTTGCATGGACGCGGTTATCTCCAATCAGTCGCACAGTTTGCACAGGGAGAAGGTTCTGTTTCTTTGCAGTTTGCATGTATCTCATGTCCGACCAATCACAGACAGAGGAAGAGTCCGGGGTGATGGATGTGACTAAGCTTGGTCTCCATAGCAGGAGAATATCATTAAACCTCTGGAACCTGCAGGTCCATGAAGATGCTTGATCATTAAACAAATCAGAGAGGAGATATCTGAAGGAAACAGCCAGATCTGCATTAATAAGACTTTTCAACTTGATCGGAAACTCTCCTCTAGCTTATACGACTCGTAGCTATGGATCCCACAGCTGTGACGTGTCTCTTCGTCATCATACTGGAAGCCATCGCCGGATTCTTTATGAACGGGTTCATTGTGCTGGTCATATTCTGTAACTGGCTTAAAGAGGGAATCACGGCTAGTGTGAATAAGATTCTGGTGGCCCTGAGCATCTCCAACATGTGTTTTGCAGCTATGTCTCTGGCTTCTTTACTCATTGCAGTCCTTTGGCCTCAAAGTCAGCAAGCTGGACATCGAAATTTAGTTGTCTTTTCATTGATCATGTTCTGGTTGACCTCGTGCTCCTGGCTGACCGCCTGCCTGTGCTTCTTCTACTTCATCAAAATCGTGAATTTCTCCTCTGGATTTTTATCCTGGGTTAAGGTGAGGATTGACTCTGCTGTACATTGGCTGATATTGGTGGCAGAAGTGGTCTCCCTCTGCTGTATGTTCGTGCAGGTCTTGATCTATCTTCTAACCCAAGACTCTGTGATAATAATCTCTGTGAGTTCTACATCCAATATAACCCAAAAAGGAAGTTTAAGCGATTTCCATTCATATGTGGGTTTTGCAGGAATTCTTGTCTCTATTCTAATAATTTTTGGCACCACACTGAGCACTATCTGCTTCCTTAAACCTGCACAGTCACAGGATGAAGAGAAAACTTGGGTCAAGCAGCACCGCTCCTCTAAAAACCCACCGACGTCCAGTGATAATGATGATCAGCTTCCTTTTGTATTACGCCGTTTATTATGTTGAAATTTATTCCTATTATTTTGTGCATTTTAGTAGATTTTCCATAGAATATTGGCTGCTGTTGATATCTATGTTTTCCTTCTCCCCTTGTCAATCCATCATTCTGATCTGCTTCAGCCCCAAACTGAGGGAGGCCTTTAAAACCTTCCTTTACTCTTTTATTTGTCATAACATGAAGTAAGAGGATTCTTTGTGCTTTTCTTATAATATTTGGGAGTCGTTAGGAAACCTTTTAGTGACTCCATGAGACTGGAGAGACGGGAGCCATAGATACATTCCTTCTTGAATAACTTTCACTGATCAACAAAATAAAACTTTTTTTCTCCTATAAGAGATAAATTAATGAATCTAAGTGTCTTTGTGCTGACTTCAAATATTCTTTCAGATTTTCTCCAATGAGCAGGGGTTTCTTGTGGCACATGTTTAAATTTGTTATAGAATTAGTACATACGTAACACTGAATGATAAATATACACCTCATTTTGGCACCTGAAACGTTTTATATGATGATTTTCAGAGTTATCACTTAAGTTCATGAATTCTGGACACTTTGGTACAGGGTACTGGTCACTGTAATACAGGCCTCATTGCAGGCGGCACATTGATAGAGGGTACTGGTCACTTTGTAACACGGGCCTCGTTGCAGACGGCACATTGATACAAGGTACTGGTCACTTTGTAACACAGGCCTCATTGCAGACGGCACATTGATACAAGGCACTGGTCACTTTGTAACACGGGCCTCGTAGCAGGCGGCACATTGATAGAGGGTACTGGTCACTTTGTAACACGGGCCTCATTGCAGGCAGCACATTGATACAGGGTACTGGTCACTTTGTAACACAGGCCTCATTGCAGGCGGCACATTGATGCAGGGTACTGGTCACTTTGTAACAAAGGCCTCATTGCAGGCGGCACATTGATACAGGGTACTGGTCACTTTGTAACACGGGCCTCGTTGCAGACGCACATTGATACAGGGTACTGGTCACTTTGTAACATAGGCCTCATTGCAGACGGCACATTGATACAGGGTACTGGTCACTTTGTAACACAGGCCTCTTGCAGACGGCACATTGATACAAGGTACTGGTCACTTTGTAACACGGGCCTCGTAGCAGGCGGCACGTTGATAAAGGGTACTGGTCACTTTGTAACACGGGCCTCATTGCAGGCAGCACATTGATACAGGGTACTGGTCACTTTGTAACACAGGCCTCGTAGCAGGCGGCACATTGATACAGGGTACTGGTCACTTTGTAACACGGGCCTCGTTGCAGACGGCACATTGATACAAGGTACTGGTCACTTTGTAACACAGGCCTCATTGCAGACGGCACATTGATACAGGGTACTGGTCACTTTGTAACACAGGCCTCATTGCAGACGGCACATTGATACAAGGTACTGGTCACTTTGTAACACAGGCCTCATTGCAGACGGCACATTGATACAAGGTACTGGTCACTTTGTAACACAGGCCTCGTAGCAGGCGGCACGTTGATAAAGGGTACTGGTCACTTTGTAACACGGGCCTCGTTGCAGATGGCACATTGATACAAGGTACTGGTCACTTTGTAACACAGGCCTCATTGCAGACAGCACATTGATACAGGGTACTGGTCACTTTGTAACATAGGCCTCATTGCAGATGGCACATTGATACAGGGTACTGGTCACTTTGTAACACAGGCCTCGTTGCAGATGGCACATTGATACAAGGTACTGGTCACTTTGTAACACAGGCCTCATTGCAGGCGGCACATTGATACAGGGTACTGGTCACTTTGTAACACAGGCCTCATTGCAGGCAGCACATTGATACAAGGTACTGGTCACTTTGTAACACGGGCCTCGTTGCAGACGGCACATTGATACAGGGTACTGGTCACTTTGTAACACAGGCCTCGTTGCAGGCAGCACATTGGGATTGTTATTATTTATCTGTATATTTTGTTTTAGATGTGATTCCTCTAATGTTAGTTAATCAGTTGAATAGTCCTTCTGCTCTCTCCAAATCATAGGAAATGCAAATGGAATTTGATGTTTACCATTTTTCCATCTGGTGAGAAGCCTAACACATGATACACAACATATATTTGGGGCCCAGTCTTTATCAAAGTCACCAGAAAATACACATGTTGATGGGCTCACTACAAGTTCAATACTGGCTGTCTGCTTATCCATAACAATGCAATATCGAAATGTGATACAACATGTCTGAACATGAATAACAATGCATAGTGTTACCAACCCATTCTGCACCACATTTCCCACATTTCACAAAAAGTTTCCACTTTTTATAACTTATAAAATTCAAAACAAAGAAAGCCTGATGTATAGAAATATATTATACAAAAAATGACAGTCACAAAATAACTATGCCTAATGGAAAAATTCTGAATTCAGGATAAAATATAACTGTACTAGTGTCAGTATTTAGTTTTCTTGTGAAAAAATCATGTTGCCAGTGTTTTCAGTATATTCTACAGGGTGAATCATATGAACCCCATTTTCATTATAGATAGTACACGACTGAACGGAAATTAATGAGAGTTTGAGAAAATGTACCTCCTCATATGAGCAAGTCCCATCACAGCCCATCCTTGAAGTGGCCACTAAGTAAAAGCACAGTCACAACAGCAGCACCACCACCACGAATAGCACCAGCACAAGAATAGCACTCCCTCAGAACAAAATGACTTACTCCCTGAAACTGACACAGGGTTACTTCCACCAAGATGGTGTGACATGCCACACATCACGTTAGCCAGTGATGACAATTCAGAAATATTTTTTTTTAGAAGAGGTGTTGCTTCCATTGTGGACACCCCAGTCTTCCGCTCTTACCAGCCCAGATTTCTGGTTTCTGAGCTATTTGTAGATTTGAAAGAGCGAGTGTACTGAGACAAGCCCCCACGGCTGAAGCATTAGCAGATAACAATAGGAATGAGATTAAACACATTGATGATGTCATATTGAGACGCGCCAGCATCGCATACATCACACCGACAAGTGTATGTCAAAAAACAGCAACCACTTCCATACAGGACAAAGATAGGCACTGCGGAAAAAAGGGCACCAGAAAAGGGACAAGAGTTTGCAGCAAAGTATTTGTTAACCTCCCTGGCGGTTTTCCCGAGTGTGGCTCAGGGTTAAAGTTTATTGCTGAAAGAGGCGGTAACCCAGAGTCACACTCGGGCTGGATACGTACCTTTACCTGCGCTCCCTCTCTGTGCTGCTGCAATCGCATTCTCCTCCGTGCGATCACGGCGTCCTGCTTCCTGGTTCCCTTCTAGCGAGGTGGATAAAAAAATTGTTCCGATTCTGATATATAAAATATGTCAGAATCGGAAAGCAAGGCAGGTTAACACCACATTCTAAACACAGTGACCACTTGAGGGAATTAAGTAGTCCTGGTGGCTAGGGATGTGCGTTTCGGGTTTCGGAATTTCGGAATTTTCACGAAATTTCCCGATTCGTGTTTTCGGATGCGGCCGATTTTCCGAAAATTTTTAGATCCGAAAATGGCAGATCCGAAAAGTTTTCCGAGCCGAAACGAAATATTTTCGGAATTTTCGAATGTACTTGAAATGTGTCAAATCTAAATTCATTGCTTTGAAACGAGGAGAACAGACGTTCCGAAAAAACGAAAATTTTCGAAAATACGAAAAGTCGATACGAAAAACGAGCTAAGTGACACGAAAATACGAAAAATGGTCGAAATTCCGAAACCATTTACAATTCCGAAAAACGAAAATTTCCGAAAATACGAAAAGTCGATACAAAAACGAGCTAAGTGACATGAAAATACGAAAAATGGTCGAAATTCCGAAAAAAAAGGTACACGAAAGACGAGTCGCGCCGAAAAAAAAATCGGTGCACAAGCCTACTGGTGGCTGGAGTGTCCTCTACTTCCCTAGCTGTCCTTCTGGTGCTGAACACAGCTTTATGGTGGAGGTTTCTCTTCCACCCTTAGGCTGTCACTCATATGCAGCTGGACAGTCTCTCTGGAGGGTTGGCTTTGTGTGGTGGCATCGAGTCAGTTATTTATTTACAGATCTTGTAAAGCTGTACAATATGCGGCTTTGTTATCGGATGCTCCCTTACTACCAGATTAAATAAATCTCCTTTTACCTCCGACCTTTCCATTAACATCTCACTAAACAAGTGTGTTTTCTAAAACAAAATAAAAGCCGTGTGATTAGCGCCACCTGGTGTAAAGATGTGAAATTATCTGCGTACAGAAAAAACTCTTTTAAAACACATATAACACATAAATTCCCCAAAATAGTAGCTGTAGTCCACCACAATAGGGTGGTATATGCCCTCGGATAAGTAGTTCAGAGTAAAGTTCTCAGCAGATATGTGACTTTCAGCGCTCCTTTTTTTGGGGTCCTCCTTCATTAGGTGGTACCAACCGAGGAAGCTATTTTGCTTAAGCGAAATGCGTTTTGGTATGTTATAATATTTTATTTGTAATAAAGTTACTTCTTTTTTACCACTATCCATCTTTTTGCTGCTATGTGTACTGAATTTCCATCAGCAATACGGCTGAGGATGATAGGAGGTTCGGTACTCCTTTAATTTACCGACTGTCTAGAATCTGGTGCTTTGCAAGTAGGGAACCAATACATGTGAGTAGGCCTTTATTGACTTTTATATACCTAAAAGTCAGGGGTCAAGTCCTAAGAAAATAAGTGCAGGAACTCCCATGACGTCTGACCACCCTAAATAACCAAGTCATCTCTCACTTAACATACCACCCACACGCTAATTTTAATGTTAGTGTATTTAGGCAGAGTTTTAATGAATATTCACAAAAAAATAATATTTATTATGCCTTAGCATTGAAACTTATGATTAAACCCTTACATAAAAGCTTTATATTGTGTGGGCAAAAGGGAACGGAGTTCCTCCTGTTAAAGTTCCCATGCGTTCCTGCTCGACTAGACCCCTGCCTAAAGTAACACAAGATTCGCTGCATTATATTGTGTTTACTTTGCCGAGGTATACTCACCACCAATTGAAGGAAAGAAAAGGGCAGATCACCTTTATGGATCCACCTGTGCTGTCAAATGAGCCAGTATATCTAGGGCTCTAGATCATGTGAGTGTAGCTCATCTACGTTTAATATTTTATCGCTTTAGCAAATTGCACTATATATGTTTTTATTTTATGGAGATTTTATTGAGGATACACCTTGTGGAGGAGGAAACCAAAGAGGAGCGCTGGATGTCGCATGTCTGCTGAGAACGTTACTTCCTTATTTCTACTCACACCAGACAGAGATATGAACGCTCACCACACCTGTCCTCACCCACCACACTGCTCAATATGGTCATACCCCCCACAGAAAGTGATCAGGAGGTCTCTGCACTCCTAGAGAGATATTATTGCGCTTGTATGTGTATTTGCATGTAGCGTGCCGGCCGGCTGTATATCTGATCTGACAGATTTCCATTTAACCAAATCCGGCCTGATAAAAGGCGGCTAAAAGGACCCTGGCCGGCAGAGGGACTGGGCTTGTCTCTGCAGGAGCCACGGCTTATCTGCTCTTTATTTCCACTCCACGTGGACCTTAAACTGAAAGAGCATTCCTCCGGGTGAAACCTGTGTCAAGGATAGAAACATTTTCTGAGGAAGGTCCTCTCCATCCTCGTATTATCCATTTTACAGAAGCAGGACAGGACCTGGAAATGATATATTCCCCGAGAGGAATCTAAACATGGGGATTGATTATACTCCAATAGCTCTTTACTTTTCAGCCCTCTTGACCTTTGTTGGATTAAGTCTTAGTGTGTTTATCTGGGTTGTTATATCACAAGGTTTTATTAAAAATAAAGCCATGAGCAGCAATGATAAAATCCTTTTCGCGCTGAGCATCTCAAACTTCATCTTCAACCTCTCCTCTATTTGCATATTCTCAGCCCCATCTTTAAACTCACTCAGCGATGAGTTCATTTCCCTCATTGTGTCACTGTACAGTATCACCTCCTGCTCGTGGCTGACGGCCTGTCTGTGCTTCTTCCACTTCATTAAAATAGTCCATTTCACTGGGGGTTTCCTGGCTCGGGTTAAGGTGCAGATTGATGCTCTGGTTCCTCGGCTCATACTGGTGGCAGAAGTGGTGTCTCTGTGCAGCGGCTTCATCGCTGCATTGATATGTGTTGCACAGAATCAAAGAATATTCACAAACACATCTGTAGTCTTCACCGCAAACAGAAGAAATGTGATTGATATCTTGCTTTCACTCTTTCAGAGAGTCTTTGTTGTTATTTTAATTTTCAATTTGGTTCCGTTCTTTATTATGACGATCACCACATTCTGCACCATCGGGTTCCTGAAGATGCACATTTACCGGATTCAGAGGAGCATCGGGAGCAGCTCCAACCTGAAAACTCATCAAAGCGCAGCGTCCACAATGACAAAGTTTCTGTTATTTTACTTGGTCTTTTATTTAGGTGCTTTAACTTATCCCTTTATGTACGTTGAACTCCCGTATTACAGCTTTTACATATATCTAGTTCTGTCACCCGCCTTTACCACTTTGCAATCTGTTCTTCTAATTCATGCCAACCCAAGGTTTAAAGAGGCCTGGCACAGAATATACCTGTACCTTAAACATCCTAAAGAAGGGTTCATTCCCTAATTGCAATCAACATATAGGCACTACGGTTCTGTCTGAATCTCAGAAACTTTGATTTTCAAAAGAATCTGTGATTCCAAATCAAACCGCAATGCAATGGTAGCGGATTGATCCCAATATATATTTGGGTGAAGTTTCATTCTGATAACATAAAAAATAAAATAAAACCCTAACCTTAATCCTAAAACAAGTACAAATAATAACCCTAACCCTATTTCTAACCCTAACCTTAATCCTAAAACAAGTACAAATAGTAACCCTATTACTAACCCTAACCTTAATCCTAAAACAAGTACAAATAGTAACATTATTACTAACCTTAATTCTAAAACAAGTACAAATAGTAACCCTACTCCCAAGACAAGCATAAAAAACCCTATTACTAACCCTAACCATAACCTTTATCCTAAAACAAGTACAAATAGTAAGCCTAACCCTGTTTCTAATTTTAACCTTAATCCTAAAACAAGCACAAATAGTAACCCTAACCCTATTACTAAACCTAACTTAATCCTAAAACAAGTACAAATAGTAACCCTATTACTAACCCTAACCTTAATCCTAAAACAAGTACAAATAGCAACCCTAACCCCAAGACAAGCATAAAAATAACCCTATTACTAACCATAACCTGAATCCTAAAACAAGTACAAATAGTAACCCTAACCCTGTTACTAACCCTAAAACATGCACAAATAGTAACCCTAACCTTAATCCGGAAACAAGCACAATTAGTAACCCTAAATCTATCACTAACCCAAACCCTAACCTTAATCCTAAAACAAGTACAAATAGTAACCCTAACCCTATTAGTAACCCTAACTTTAATGCTAAAACAAATACAAATAGTAACCCCCAACCCTATTAGTAACCCTAACTTTAATCCTAAAACAAGTACAAATAGTAACCCTAACCATGTTAGTAATTCTAACCCTAACCCTAAAACATGCACAAATAGTAACCATCTTGCTAACCCTAACCTTCATCCTAAAACATGCACAAATAGTAACCATCCTGCTAACCTAAACCTTAAGGCAGGCACAAATAGTAACCCTTATACAAATAAGTCTAAGATAAGTAGAAATAAGAACTCTGATACTAACCATAAGACAGTTGATAAATAGTAAACATAATACTAACCCATACCATAAGATATGCACAAAGAGTACTATAAATATTAACCATTAAGGCAACCCTAACCCTTAAAGATGCACAAATAGTATCCCAACATTGTGGAGTCGAGTTCAGTATGCATATATTGCCACTAGATGTGTGATTAAAATGTTCCTGTAGTATCAAATCACTCTGTTCCTAAGATAAAGCCTTAGGAAAAAGTAACCCTAACCATAATACTAACCCTACGACAAGCACAAATAGTAACTGTAACCATAGTACTAACCCTAAGACAATCACAAATAGTACCCCTACTACTAACCTTAACCCTTTTACAATCAGAAATAGTAAACTAAACACCTCCAACATTTCGAATGAATTTCAGTTTGACAAAAACATGAATTCCAAAATTATTCAGAATCAAAATATTGGAATTGCTGATTTTTCGGTTGTGAACGTTGCGGCTGAGCACCTGTTTGTTTCAGTGTATGGTCTCAGTGCTAAGCTTACTGATTCTTTTTCATATTTATACTGAAGCCATTTTTTTTTGTTATATCATTATAATTCAGTAAGTCTGGGAACCAAAGCTTTTATTTGATCACTTTTACTTGTAAAGTCTATAACACGAGGGATTTTCATGGTGTTTGATAAACTTATAGCCAGTAATATTGGTGGATAAGCCTCGCTGTCCTCCATGTTTTCCTGCAGGTGCCGGTTCAGCTCATCCATCCAGACTAATAAATAATAATTAGCAAGTTACGTCTGTTATTATACATGAAAGCTGTACATTGACGCATTTACCGACCCGGACAAAACATAAACAGTGAACAACGTGTTTTCCGTTCCATGACAAGGTGTGAGTGTCCACTGTCCAATGTGATGGATTCCTAAAATATCACTGAGAATGTCTGCCTGTTACTTTGTGTCACGGCCGGATTGGCGCCTAATAATTCAACAAAAATTGAATCTCAATGAATGAGTTGCTGCTGAGCTACTCTAAGGTTCTGTACCAGGATTTCTATTCATTCAGTCCCTGGCCAGACACTAGGGATGCCGGTGTGTCTGCATGTTCTAATGGAAGTGTAAGGGTTCTATGGAAACAGTTCCATGCCTCCCATCCTCGACTTGTATGTCAACAGGAGGTAAATGGTTAAAATGAAACTGTATATGTTTGAAATGTCATATATTATACATTTAATAGAAATGAGTAGAAGCTCACAGAGAGCCGGCTCCTCCATTCTTCCTTCTTGCTGTATCTTTGTGTGTGATACAGTAACGTCTGTTGCACGTCGTCCTTTCAATAAAGCTGTGATATTGAATAGAAATCTGAATGAGCTAGAAATAGAAAAAATAAACAGTTTAAACTCATTTTATGAGGAGTGTTTCTATTTAATCCATTTCACACACCCCACACCATACCTATGTAGGGTATAAGCATATGGAAGGCTCACATCTTGGTACAAATCGCCTCTTCAGCAGGACCTTGGAGAGCGCAATGCACAGAGCCAGATCCTCAACGAGTCCAGAAGAGCAGATGGATCTGCTGAACACAATGCAGATCTCTCCAGTCGACAGGGGAGGTGGAAAGGTGATGCCCTTCCTAAACCTTGGTTGGGGACCCCTTCCCTTAGCTGCCTATTTCAGTCAAATTATTAAAATATCTTGCTCCTTTTACCCCCCCCCAGCAATGGTATAAAAAGCATTCTGAGTGAATCTCTACCTAGTGCAGTTCATACTGATCACTTCCTCAGTGATAATACAGCACGTTCACAACGACTCCAGATGCCTCGACCCACCGGGAAATTTATTGGCGTCTTTGTAGGCCAGTGCTGGATGTCATGGAGGGACCCATCCATCTGTGACACGAACTAGCTGAGCAGGGTTTGACAAGGGACATGTCCTCCTGGAGCCACTGAGCCCCGTAACATATCATGGGCTGGCGCCTCCTGATGGCTGCCCTGCACACAGTTGTTTGGAGATTAAATAACGGGTCCCATCGACCATATTCTGTTTCCAGATCCACCAAACAGGAAGGCTTCCACCTGCGTAAATTCACTGCGCCGTGCATCATCAAAACAGTCCCCATTGAAACAAACCAGATGTTTGTAGGCACACCTTCTATATGAGAGATATTATTGCGCCTGTATGTGTATTTGCATGTAGCGTGCCGGCCGGCTGTATATCTGATCTGACAGATTTCCATTTAACCAAATCCAGCCCAATAAAAGGTGGCTAAAGGACCCGGCCGGCAGAGGGACTGGGCTTGTCTCTGCAGGAGCCAAGGCTTGTCTACACTTTATTTCCACTCCACGTGGACTTTAAACTGAAAGACCATTCCACAGGGTGAAACCTGTGACAAGGATATAAACATTTTCTAAGGAAGGTCCTCTCCATCCTCGCATTATCCATTTTACAGAAGCAGGACAGGACCTGGAAATGATATATTCCCCGGGAGGAATCTAAACATGGGGATTGATTATACTCCAATAGCTCTTTGCTTTTCAGTCCTCGAGACCTTTGTTGGATTAAGTCTTAGTGTGTTTATCTGGGTTGTTATATCACGAGGTTTTATTAAAAATAAAGCCATGAGCAGCAATGATAAAATCCTTTTCGCGCTGAGCATCTCAAACTTCATCTTCAACCTCTCCTCTATTTGCATATTCTCAACTCCGTCTTCAGACTCACACAGCAAGGAGTTAATTTCCCTCTTTGTGACACTGTACAGTATCAGCTCCTGCTCGTGGCTGACGGCCTGTCTGTGCTTCTTCCACTTCATTAAAATAGTCCATTTCACTGGGGGTTTCCTGGCTCGGGTTAAGGTGCAGATTGATGCTCTGGTTCCTCGGCTCATACTGGTGGCAGAAGTGGTGTCTCTGTGCAGTGGCTTCATCGCTGCAATGATATGTGTTGAACAGATTCAAAGAATATTCACAAACACATCCGTAGTCTTCACCACAAACAGAAGAAATGTGATTGATATCTTCCTTTCACTCTTCCAGAGAGTCTTTGTTGTTATTTTAATTTTCAATTTGGTTCCGTTCCTTATTATGACAATCACCACATTCTGCACTGTCGGGTTCCTGAGGATGCACATTTACCGGATTCAGAGGAGCATCGGGAGCAGCTCCAACCTGAAAACTCATCAAAGCGCAGTGTCCACAATGACAAAGCTTCTGTTATTTTACTTGGTCTTTTATTTAGGTGTTTTCACTTATCCCTTTATGTACGTTGAACTCCCGTATTACAGCTATTACATATATCTAGTTCTGTCACCCGCCTTTACCACTGTGCAATCTGTTCTCCTAATTCATGCCAACCCAAGGTTTAAAGAGGCCTGGCACAGAATATATCTATACCTTAAACATCCTAAAGAAGGGTTCATTGCCTAATTGCGATCAATATATAGGCACTACGTTCTGTCTGAATTTCAGCAACTTTGAATTTCAAAAGAATCTGTGATTCCAAATCAAACTGCAATGCACTGGTAGCAAACTGATATATATTTGGGTGAAGTTTCAATCAGATGACAGAAAAAAATAAGTAAAAACCCTAACCTTAATCCTAAAACAAATAAAAATTGTAACCCTAACCCTATTACTAACCCTAACCGTAACCTTAATCCTAAAACAAGTACAAATAGTAACTCTAACCCTATTACGAACCCTATCCCAAATCCTAAAACAAGTACAAATAGTAACCCTAACTCTATTACTAACTGAAAAAATTGATAGATATTTTTAATTTCCTGTATGAATATAAAAGTCCTGTGATTGAAATACGTACCGTAATTAATATGCATTCGTTTGAAAGGCATGTTCTAGTACATATGGGCTGTGGTTCCCCCTTCCCCCTCCCTTTTTATAGCACGTGACCCTGTTAGGAATGTTAGGAAAGTGCACAAAAGTTGTAAGCCAGAAAAAACATCTCTGAACCATATATGGTAATAATAAGTGCTTGTATGCTAACTGTGCTGGCCAAACTCTGATGTGGAAATATATCTGTAAACTGATTGGCTATAAGTTGTTTGAAATCTAATAAATAGATCTGTCTAACAAAGACTAGTCAGAAATGATGAAAGCTGTACATTGTGTGCAGTTGATTTTAATGTCTCCGCTGTAGCGTGCCCGGCGTCTTTCTTCATTTTCTTATTTGAGAAGGAACTTGCAGAGATTTTTGGAATTCCTGTTATGGTAATTATAAAAAAGGAAAACTGATTTGATTTGTTTAATTTATTTTTTAATAGTTGATGTCAGAATTGAGATCTGATGATTCAACGAATATGATTTTTTTCATGTTATACTGTTGCTTACATAGATTTAGAATATGCCTCCTTGTGCATGATATCTGCTTGTTTTCATTGAAGTTTTAAGGATCTGGCTGTAAGAGCCTGTGTGTGTTTTTGTTGCAGGGATGTTTTATGGACATTCTATTTGTTTGTTTTGGGTAAAAAATGCTTGAGTCCCTGATTGAGTACCTTGCGATGTTGTTTGTTTATTTACATTCACCCGAGAAAAGGAAGTCATAAAAAACAAAGAGACATTTCTAGCGTTGAGTATTTGTTTGTTTATTTACACTCACCCGAGAAATGAAGTCATAAAAAACAAAGAGACATTTCTAGCGTTGAGTATTTGTTTGTTTATTGTAGCTCCGTTGTGTTGGAGTTTGAGTAGTCCATGGCTGCTTGCAGTTTCGAGCATTTTATTTTTTTAATTGATTAGATCTGTCCAGTTTTCTTCTCATATAACAAAATGGCTTTATCTCCCATTGAGAGCCACTCCCTTAGTGCTGCTGTCCCTTTTGTGCTGTTGTTCCCTTTGCGCTGTTGCCACTTCCTTTGCGCTGCTGTCCGTTCATGCCGCTGTCTTATTTTATGATCTGTGTCTGGTTTCCGTACTGCAATTATTAACAATTTTTTTTTATTGCTGATACTTTCTACACGATTTGATGCAATGTTTGTTTTTTTCCAAATATTCTGTTTTTGTATTTTATTACTGGTCACTGTTTCTAACTCATACTTGCTATCTTTCATGTTTTATATTTTATTACACTATACAGCTGCCTGTGTTTCTATATATATTTGTGTAGGGACTGACTCTCTTATCACATGTGGCTTCGTTTCTTTGCTTTGCCTTGAGTACAAAAAAATCCAGAGAGGACAGAAGCATTTGGTTTCACATTAGCTTTCAATAATTGCATTTGCTATGTGTTTAGTTTTTGCTGTTTATTTAACTAACTGCTGTTTTTTAATTAGACCTATTTTTTTTCCATTTTCCTGCAGGACGAGTTATCTTTCTCTGTTTTTTTTATTAATATCTCTTTTTATTTGTAATATGTAATGTTATTATGATGTGTTTATATATGGACTGTTTTTCTTTGAATGCCAGCAGTTTTTTTTCTCTCTGTTCAATTATTCCCTTTCCCTCCTCCTTTTTTTTCTTCTCGAGTGAGTTTTTTTAGCAGGCTGATCTAAACGATATGTGAGTTGTTTTTGGAATGCAAGTTGGATTATGGGATATGTAGTTATTTTGTTGTCCTGTTAGGATGCTATAATGGGATTTGTTTATATGCTGTGAGTATCTATTAGGGATAATTAGACAGTATATAACAAATAGTAATGATATTGATAATAACACATATATAATGCCTTAAATATATAATACAAACTCTACCCCACCCGGAGGGGCATGGATAAAGGGTGGAACGCAAGTATGGGAAAAAAATGAACCCAGGAGTCCACCTCACCTAAGACTTGCAGGGCTTAACCCAAAACTATGATGCAAAACACATGGATCAAAGATCCACTAGGTAGATGAGGACCATCATCACAAGTATTAAAAGGATAAATTTTATTAAACACATATAATAACCACACAAAAAAAATCAACTACTGAACCAATAACCATAAAAATAAGAAAGAAAAAAGATCCGGACCTGAACACAAATGATCTAAAAACACATCAGGCTGGGCACCAGCAAATCGAATTCCAAAAAATAATTGTCCTGGTGCATTTATTTTTTGGAATTCAATTTGCTGGTGCCCAGCCTGATGTGTTTATAGATCATTTGCGTTCTGGATCTTTTTTCTTTCTTTTTTTTATGGTTATTGGTTCAGTAGTTGATTTTTTTGTGTGGTTATTATATGTGTTTAATAAAATTTATCCTTTTAATACTTGTGGTGATGGTCCTCATCTACCTAGTGGATCTTTGATCCATGTGTTTTAAATATATAATAGTAATTAAATCCTGGTGCTCTGTTAGTGCTTTATAAAACTATAACTGTTTTGCATCTATTTCTGATGTAAGGCTATAGCACTAACATATAAATATACATATATATGCCCTGTTTCCCTGTAATATGCTACATTATGTCTATGCAATATGTATATTTTATCTAGTGTAATTGCATATTAAATAACTGAAATAATTCCCAGATTTTATTAAAGCAATTGTTATTAAGAATAAAGCAATTAATACCTCGCCTTAGGCAGGTCAGACGAACGCAATCTGAGCGCACTCTGGGTGCTTGCAGAATGGACGGAGGTACTGATGGAAGATACTGTAAACACCACATGTTTTTTTTTTTTAACGGACGTAGAACAAACAAGGGATTTATGGGAACTAAACTTAATATGAAAAATTATACAAATTGATACATGATATAAAAAGCTATTTTGTGTGTCAAGGTGATGGGTGTCGCAGATGCGGTCCATCTGCCACGGGCCTTATTATAAGCTATAAGTTTCCCAAAAGAAGGCGTGGTGTCTAGTTTCTTTGTTAGTAAATGAATGAAATTCTAAGCATTATAGATATTTATAGAAGCATCCACAGGTTCTGTAGCACTGTACAATGCCAGTTAGAACAATAAATATACATATAGGTTCAACATAGTACAGTAGGTGAGAGTTAATATAGAATATGAAGTAGTAGAGTTTATGTGGACTGTATGGGAAGCGCCTACAAGCTCTGTAGCACTGTACAAAGGATATGACAGAAACCATGTTACAATTGTGTTATGTAGCATGTTAATATATATAAGTTTTTTTCTGTGTGTTAGATTATACGGTATATGCATTATGTGTTTGCGTGTGCATGATATGAAGTAGGGATGTGCACCGATTTTTTTTTCGGTTCGATTCGATTTGATTTTTCGAATTTTTAAACCTCTCGATTCGGCTCGTTTCGACCGCTTTCTGTTTCGATTCGGTTCGGTTCGATTCGGTTTTCGGGTACATATATTTTTCGGAATATCGACCATTTTTCGTATTTTCGTGTCACTTCACTCGGTTTTTGTATCGGCTTTTCGTGATTTCGGGAAATTTTCGTTTTTCGGAATTGTACATGGTTTTCGGCATATCGCCCATTTTTCGTATTTCGTGTCACATTGCTCGTTTTTTTGTATCGACTTTTCGTGATTTCGGTAATTTTCGTTTTTTCAGAACGTCTGTTCTCAAGCTGTCTAACTCTATTCGTTTTGATGTAAACTACTATGGTTTACTTTTTTAATACTACTTTATATATTTTTTTATAATAAATTTTTGGTTTGTTTTTCGGATCCGATAATTCATTCTGTCGATACGATAATTCTGGCGATTCTATCGTGTTTTTTTAATTAACCCTTTCGCTGCTGAGGCTTTTCCCGCCCCTGTGCTGAGCTAATTTTTTTTACCGGTTTTGCTCATCATGTTTAAACGTGTTTTGAAGGCTTATTTTAGTATATGACCCAGACATATTATATATCGTTCTTTCCGGCAGACTCGGCAGATTCATAATATGTCATTATTATATGTATACATCATGACCTGTCTGTATATTATAACAAAAAATGCAATAAAATATGATTTTTCAATAATTTAAAACGTGTAAAGTGTTTTTTTTTTCACATTTTAACGCGCGAGCAATTGCGGTTGTATTTTGTATGGGGTGCGCTTGTTAAAAAAATTAGAGATGGGGTCTCGTTACATTTTCTTTGGGGGAAAATTACACAATTTTTAACAAACGCACCGCATACAAAAATCGTTAGTGCAGCATCATTGTTCACATTATAATTGAAATGGGAACAATATTGCTGCATTAACAAACCAAAAAAAAGAAAAAAAAATGTTTATTTTTTTTTATAAATTTTTTAAAATATTTTTTTATTTTAAATTTTTCTACAAACGTTTTTCACATTCGTGTTTGGTATCGTTGGAACGGCCATGCTCTGGCCGATCCAACAATACCAAACTTTAACCCCTAGCTGCCACGGATCGGGAGATAGGGGTTCATTGGAACCCCCTATCTCCACCATTGGTGGCAGCTAGGGGTTAACTCCAGGACTGGCGTCATCGTGCTATGCACGATGACGCCAGTCCTCAGGGGGAGTTCCCGGAAGCTTGGCCGACATCCGACATCCTCATGGATATGCCCCAGCTCCTCATGGATATTGCCCCAGCACCTCATGGATATGCCCCAGCTCCTCATGGATATGCCCCAGCTCCTCGTGGACATGCCCCAGCTCCTCGTGGATATGCCCCAGCTCCTCGTGGACATGCCCCAGCTCCTCGTGGACATGCCCCAGCTCCTCGTGGATATGCCCCAGCTCCTCGTGGACATGCCCCAGCTCCTCGTGGACATGCCCCAGCTCCTCGTGGACATGCCCCAGCTCCTCATGGATATGCCCCAGCTCCTCGTGGATATGCCCCAGCTCCTCGTGGATATGCCCCAGCTCCTCGTGGACATGCCCCAGCTCCTTGTGGATATGCCCCAGCTCACACATGGATTTGCCCCAGCTCCTCATGGATATGCCCCAGCTCTCACATGGATTTGCCCCAGCTCCTCATGCATATGCCCCAGCTCCTCATGGATATGCCCCAGCTCACACATGGATTTGCCCCAGCTCCTCATGGATATGCCCCAGCTCCTCATGGATATGCCCCAGCTCACACATGGATTTGCCCCAGCTCCTCATGGATATGCCCCAGCTCCTCATGGATATGCCCCAGCTCACACATGGATATGCCCCAGCTCCTCATGGATATGCCCCAGCTCACACATGGATTTGCCCCAGCTCCTCATAGATATGCCCCAGCTCCTCGTGGATATGCCCCAGCTCATCATGGACATGCCCCAGCTCCTCATGGACATGCCCCAGCTCCTCGTGGATATGCCCCAGCTCCTCGTGGACATGCCCCAGCTCCTCGTGGATATGCCCCAGCACCTCATGCATATGCCCCAGCTCCTCGTGGACATGCCCCAGCTCCTCGTGGACATGCCCCAGCTCCTTGTGGATATGCCCCAGCACCTCGTGGATAATGCCCCAGCTCCTCCTGGACATGCCCCAGCTCCTCGTGGATATGCCCCAGCTCCTCGTGGATATGCCCCAGCTCCTCGTGGACATGCCCCAGCTCCTCGTGGATATGCCCCAGCTCCTCGTGGATATGCCCAGCACCTCGTGGATAATGCCCCAGCTCCTCCTGGACATGCCCCAGCTCCTCGTGGACATGCCCCAGCTCCTCGTGGATATGCCCCAGCTCCTCGTGGATATGCCCCAGCTCCTCATGGATTTGCCCCAGCACATGGAATGCCCCAGCACGGACCGGGAGATAGGGGTTCATTGGAACCCCCTATCTCCACCATTGGTGGCAGCTAGGGGTTAACTCCAGGACTGGCGTCATCGTGCTATGCACGATGACGCCAGTCCTCAGGGAGTTCCCGGAAGCTTGGCCGACATCCGACATCCTCATGGATATGCCCCAGCTCCTCATGGATATTGCCCCAGCACCTCATGGATATGCCCCAGCTCCTCATGGATATGCCCCAGCTCCTCGTGGACATGCCCCAGCTCCTCGTGGATATGCCCCAGCTCCTCGTGGACATGCCCCAGCTCCTCGTGGACATGCCCCAGCTCCTCGTGGATATGCCCCAGCTCCTCGTGGACATGCCCCAGCTCCTCGTGGACATGCCCCAGCTCCTCGTGGACATGCCCCAGCTCCTCAGCTCCCTCATCGTGCCATATGCCCCAGCTCCTCGTGGATATGCCCCAGCTCCTCGTGGATATGCCCCAGCTCCTCGTGGACATGCCCCAGCTCCTCGTGGATATGCCCCAGCTCCTCGTGGATATGCCCAGCACCTCGTGGATAATGCCCCAGCTCCTCCTGGACATGCCCCAGCTCCTCGTGGACATGCCCCAGCTCCTCGTGGATATGCCCCAGCTCCTCGTGGATATGCCCCAGCTCCTCATGGATTTGCCCCAGCACATGGAATGCCCCAGCACGGATCGGGAGATAGGGGTTCATTGGAACCCCCTATCTCCACCATTGGTGGCAGCTAGGGGTTAACTCCAGGACTGGCGTCATCGTGCTATGCACGATGACGCCAGTCCTCAGGGGGAGTTCCCGGAAGCTTGGCCGACATCCGACATCCTCATGGATATGCCCCAGCTCCTCATGGATATTGCCCCAGCACCTCATGGATTGCCCCAGCTCCTCATGGATATGCCCCAGCTCCTCGTGGACATGCCCCAGCTCCTCGGATATGCCCCAGCTCCTCGTGGACATGCCCCAGCTCCTCGTGGACATGCCCCAGCTCCTCGTGGATATGCCCCAGCTCCTCGTGGACATGCCCCAGCTCTCGTGGACATGCCCCAGCTCCTCGTGGACATGCCCCAGCTCCTCATGGATATGCCCCAGCTCCTCGTGATAATGCCCCAGCTCTCGTGGACATGCCCCAGCTCCTCGTGGATATGCCCCAGCTCCTCGTGGATATGCCCAGCTCCTCGTGGACATGCCCCAGCTCCTTGTGGATATGCCCCAGCTCACACATGGATTTGCCCCAGCTCCTCATGGATATGCCCCAGCTCTCACATGGATTTGCCCCAGCTCCTCATGCATATGCCCCAGCTCCTCATGGATATGCCCCAGCTCACACATGGATTTGCCCCAGCTCCTCATGGATATGCCCCAGCTCCTCATGGATATGCCCCAGCTCACACATGGATTTGCCCCAGCTCCTCATGGATATGCCCCAGCTCCTCATGGATATGCCCCAGCTCACACATGGATATGCCCCAGCTCCTCATGGATATGCCCCAGCTCACACATGGATTTGCCCCAGCTCCTCATAGATATGCCCCAGCTCCTCGTGGATATGCCCCAGCTCATCATGGACATGCCCCAGCTCCTCATGGACATGCCCCAGCTCCTCGTGGATATGCCCAGCTCCTCGTGGACATGCCCCAGCTCCTCGTGGATATGCCCCAGCACCTCATGCATATGCCCCGGCTCCTCGTGGACATGCCCCAGCTCCTCGTGGACATGCCCCAGCTCCTCGTGGATATGCCCCAGCACCTCGTGGATAATGCCCCAGCTCCTCCTGGACATGTCCCAGCTCCTCGTGGATATGCCCCAGCTCCTCGTGGATATGCCCCAGCTCCTCGTGGACATGCCCCAGCTCCTCGTGGATATGCCCAGCTCCTCGTGGATATGCCAGCACCTCGTGGATATGCCCCAGCTCCTCCTGGACATGCCCCAGCTCCTCGTGGACATGCCCCAGCTCCTCGTGGATATGCCCCAGCTCCTCGTGGATATGCCCCAGCTCCTCATGGATTTGCCCCAGCACATGGAATGCCCCAGCACCTCATGATAATGGCCCCAGCTCACCTCTGCCGGCTTTTTCGCTCCCTCAGAGCGTCCGACGGTGTGCAGCTTGGGTGCTCGCCAGGGGGAGCCACGTGACCAGCCGCGATTGGCTGGTGAGTGGTGACGTGTTTCCTCCAGGCGAGCACCAAAGCTGCATGCTTCGGACGCTCGCAGGGAGCGAAAAACGCAGCGGAGGGTGAGACACCCGCCCTTAGGGTGATGGTGTCACCCTAAAGGCGGGTGTCACCTGGTGCGGGCCGCACCCCCCACCCCCAGGTAGCGACCCAACTCGTATATACATTTAACGGCCGACGCCCACGGACTTACTCTATCCAAACAAAGTTCAGAATGATGTGAAACATTGGGACTTTTTGGATAGATTTCGATTTTCGACTATCCAAAAGTTAAAAAAATAAAAATGGTTGAAATCTAATGCAAAAGTCCCGATGTTTCACATCGGGATGTCAGATATTAAATCAGCTTGTGCACCGATTTTTTTTTCGGTTCGATTCGGTTCAATTTGTTCTGATGTTTAAAATTTTTGATTCGGCTCGTTTCGACCGATTTCTGTTTCGATTCGGTTTGGTTCGGCTCGTTTTTCGTGTACATTATTTTTTTTGAATATCGACTAGACATGTGCATTCGTTTTAGTACTAAAACGATTTAGTCAGAATTTTGGGATAATTTAGTTTTAGTATGACTCAAGAGAAACGAAACTGCTCAGTACAAAAAACGAAAGAAACTAAAATAAAATGCACTACATTTTAGTTTTCAGTCCTTTTGTGATATTACATTGATGAGTGAAGGAGACCAGTAATGAAGAGCGCAACATCGCAACATCCGAAGTTCTGCACCCTCCACATGCCAATGCAGTAGGATGTTCTATACAGAGAGTGGCATTAATTAATGCAGGAGTATGTTCTATACATTATACAGAGAGGGGTATTAATGCAGGAGGATGTTATATACATTATACAGAGAAAGGTATAAATTGAGGAGAATGTTCTATACAGAGAGGGACATTAATGCAGGAGGATGTTATCTACATTATACAAAGAGGGGTATTAATTAATTTTATTTGAAAAGGATTTTACCAGGAAGGATACATTGAGATTTCTCTCGTTTTCAAGTATGTCCTGGGATCGAGAACAATTGAGTGGTTACAGTTGTTACAGAAATATAAAGTAATAAAATGCAAACTATTAAAAACAAAACACAAATATACAGATTAACATATCATGGGAAGGGCTAGAACCTTGGGTTAATTAGGGTGATTTGCAAAGTGGAAGCAGCTGGAAAGTAAGCTACAAATTTCTGACCAGCACTGGGTGGGTGAGTGGATGGGGAGGGAGGGACAGCAGAGTCCAGGGGGAGCACTGTAGCAGAGGGTGATGTGAGTATGTGGCCAGGCTTCAGATTCAGAGTCCAGGGGGAGCACTGTAGCAGAGGGTGATGTGAGTATGTGGCCAGGCTTCAGATTCAGAGTCCAGGGGGAGCACTGTAGCAGAGGGTGATGTGAGTATGTGGCCAGGCTTCAGATTCAGAGTCCGGGGGAGCACTGTAGCAGAGGGTGATGTGAGTATGTGGCCAGGCTTCAATTCAGAGTCCAGGGGGAGCACTGTAGCAGAGGGTGATGTGAGTATGTGGCCAGGCTTCAGATTCAGAGTCCAGGGGGAGCACTGTAGCAGAGGGTGATGTGAGTATGTGGCCAGGCGGATGCAGGAGGAATGCAGGAGGATGTTCTAAACATTATACAGAGAGGAGCCTTTTTTTTTTAGCCCTTTAAATCCAGTGGCTGTGAGCGCTGAGATCGGCTGCTTGTTACATTATATCTCAGTACAATGAATCAGGCTCAGTTGTTACAGTAACTGACTGTAACAGCGCTCAGAGTTTCAGTAAAACAAGGAAATAATATTGTTCTAACCTCTTACATATAAAAAATTATTTACTAGTTTTACAGAAACTCTGAGCGCTGTGATGAGCAGCAGTCAGTTACTGTAACAGCTTTGCCTGACACGGGGCAGTATTACAATGTTGGTGCTAACTTAACCTGTTGTAAACTGAAAACCTCCATAGGCTATAATGGCTCTGGGAAGGTTACAACAGCTCTGGTTAAGTTAGCACCAACTATGTAATATGGCCCACATTGTGCTGAGAGTGAGAGATACTGTAACAAGCAGCGATCTCAGCCCTCTGAGGAGCCACCACAACAATAGTAATTGTATCCACTGGTTTTCGGATGAATGAAATTAGTTTTCATACTAAAGAACTGAAAACGAATTTCTTTAGCAACTAAATAAATTGCATTTTAGTACTAATCCATTAGTTCAAAACGAAATTTTGTGCTGTGCACATGTCTAATATCGACCATTTTTCGTATTTTCGGGTCACTTTGCTGGTTTTTTGTATCGACTTTTCGTGATTTCGGAAATTTTCATTTTTTTCGGAACGTCTGTTGTCCTCGTTTCAAAGTGTATAACTCTATTCGTTTTGACGTAAACTACTATGGTTTACTTTTTTATACTTTATATATTTTTTATAATAAATTTTTGGTTGTTTTTCGGATCCGATAATTCATTCTGTCGATACGATAATTCTGGCGATTCTATCGTGTTTTTTTTTTATTAAATAAAGATCCTTTTTTTCTTATGAATACACATTTCACAACTTTATTTATTTAATCACATTAAAAAAATGGTATGAAAGCCAAGGAACAAAAAAAAAAGAACAAAACGATTTAAAAAAAAGCTAAACTGACCAGAATGGTCTGACTTTAAAAATAAAAACCAGAACAAAAAGGTTTTAAAACGGAAAAATAGTTGATCAAAATGATCTGAAATGAAAAAAAAAGAAAAAAAAATGATTTAAAAGTTTCAGACAAAAAAATAAATTAACCCTTTTGCTGCTGAGACATTTCGCGGCTTCCCTTCACGCCTGTGTGCGGCACTGCGGTCTGCTGCTGAGCTAATTTTTAACAGTTTCGTTCCTCTTGTTTAAACGCATTTTGAAGCCTTCTTTTATAATATGACCCAGACATGTTATATATCGTTCTTTCCGGCAGACTCGGCAGATGATTCATAATATATCATTATCATATGTATGCGTCATGTCCTGTCTGTATATTATAACAAAAAATGCAATAAAATTTGAATTTTCAATGTTTGTTTTACAAGGTGTAAAGTGCTTTTTTCACATTTTAACATGCGAGTGTTTGCGGTTATATTTTATGAGTTGTGTTTGTTAAAAAAAATTGAAATGGGGACTTGTTATATTTTTTTGGGTGAAAATTACACTATTTTTAACAAACGCAACCCATACAAAAATCCTTAGTGCAGCATCATTGTTCACATTATAATTGAAATGGCAACAATATTGCTGCATTAACAAAACAAAACAAAAAACCTGTTTATTTTTTTTTATATTTTAATTTTTTATAATTTTTAACATTGTCATGTTTGGTATTGTTGGAAAGGCCATGCTCTAGTCGATCCAAAGATACCAAACATTAACCAACCAATAGCTGCCGCGGATCGGGAGATAGGGGTTCCAATGAACCCCCTATCTCCACCATTGGTCGCAGTTAGGGGTTAACTCCAGAACTGACGTCCTTGTGACGAGGTCTTGTGACTGTTGGCAGCTGCTGTTCCCCCACGCTGTTGTCTTCCTGCAAAGACGTGACCATGTTGGCGGGCAGCATCTTAGCGGGCAGCGGTGGGAGAGAGAGAGCTCATAGCTGGGAGGAGTTGTTGCGTGAAGCTGCAAACAGGGACAAATAAACTAGACCTGAGCCGCACTAAGGATCTTTGGGTTGTGTTGGAGAAGACTTCACGCAGTGCTGCCATCAATATTTTTTGATAAATTCTTGGTTATACAATGAATGTGACTGTGGACAAAAATCCGTGTTGTTGTGACATCGCCTAAGCTTAACAAAACCAGGCCACGTCGGTAATCAAATCTCAAGGCAGTACAACAAGGTTGTGTTAGTGTGTGACATTTTTTGGCCAGGCAGGAAGTGTAGAATGTGCACAGTCACATTCATGGCCACAAATATGTTGACAAATTTATGACAAAGGGTCCATAGAAATGTCAATAAATTTATGTACATATAATTTTAACAGTGTGGAAACCAAGCAATACATATTAACTTATTAAGTAAGGAAAAGCAACGCACACAAACAGGAAAATATATAGAAAAAATAGAAAATTTATTTACAACATGGGAAGGAAGGGAACATGCCAAGGATGGCAAACTGCCCAACAGGGGCACAAACAACACAAACAAACATACAATGGCGGCCATCTTCCAGTCTAAGCCAGGCGAACATCTTGTTCAGAATATTGGTTCACTTCCACTTGAGAATTACTGGCATTTGAGGAGATGTTGGAGCTGGTCCGCATCTTTGATTACAAAGATTATGACTGCCGTAAGGGCCCTTACGGCAGGAAGAATAATTCTAGAAAGGATCGTATCATTGACAAGCTACGCACCACCATCCTGGAGGTGTTTGGGAAAGACCGGAATAAAGGACCAGATCCGAAAACGCTGGTCCGACCTCAAAGCAGGCGAGCAGGAGCAGCTGAGGCACATCCGTATTGAGATTTCGGGAGGAGGCTGCCACTGGTCTGTCTTACTGCCGCTCCAGGATGTCCGCAGTGTTGTTCAGGTGCTCCCGCAGTTCCTGGAGCAGTTCCTGGATATTAGCAAGTGTTCTAACTGCCAGGCATAGCTCGCCAATCGCCTCCCGATTGCTCGGTCTGGCTTCTCCTTCTATATATCCAATAAATGAAAGAAGGAAAATACAGTAAGTAAAGCAGGTTTCTATTTTTGACTGAAAGTCTTGAAAAAATATAACAGTAGTATATACCAGTGCTGGCGGCCTCCTGAGGCTCCGACTCCTCCTCCGACTCCTCCGCCACCACCACCGAAAGCATATCTGGTGCTATATGTAAGAAATTAAAGAAATAAAAAATACAGTAAACAACAAAACTGATTTATTTTTGAACAAAAGTCGATGCAAAATACAACAGTAAAAAAAAAAACCTGGACTGGCGGCCTCCTGCTTCTCCGGCTCCCTCTCAAAATGTTTCTGTTTTTGACCAAAAGTCGTTGTAAAATAAAACAGTATATACCAGCGCTGGTGGATGCCCGTGGCTCCTCCTCCTCCTCCACTGGGGCACTGGTGCCCGCCGGGGCAGATGCTGCTGCCTTCTTCCTGTCTTCTGCCAAATCCAAAAAATAACACGTAAATAATGCAGACTGGAAAAAATGGTATATCTGTACACTATATTGCTGAAAGTATTGCGACACCCCCTCCTCTACCCCACTACCAGAGGCCTGTTCAATACCTCAGCAGCTGCTTTATTGGTACAGCACAGCAATTCAGTTTGCTGCAGCAGTGTCGTTGAACCCTTTGGATGCGAATTTTGAATCCAAAATGGCCGATGATTTCTTAATGAAAAATTCAGATTGTTTTTCGGATCACTCGGACAAAATATAATAAAGAGAAGCAGTCAGCACAATTCCGTTTTGTACGCACACACCACAAATGATAGTTTTTAATGAATAAACGTTATGTTTACTTCTGAAACAATATATAAATTGAGCTGTAATATATGTCTATGTGCAGGGGGAAATAATAAATAAATATTTTGTGCTTTGGTGAACAGAAACCGCAAAATTAACATTGCTTTATGGAATTCTTACCTGCTTCGAGGCGGCGGCCATCTTGCTGTACGGCATTGTTACTGCTCCATGGCGGCGGCCATCTTTAAAACGTCACACTCAGCATCTCCTCGGGTCGCTGCAAGTGCTAGGTTAACACTGCTGAGCGCTGAGCGGTTGAATGGCGTTCAATGGCAAGTTGCTAACTTAGCACTTGCAGCGGCTGAGGTATTGAACAGGCCTCAGCTTGACCCCCCACTACTCCCATTTCATAGTTCTAAAGTCACAAAATATTTATTTATTTCCTCTGCAAAGACATATATTACCGTTCAATTATATATTTTTTTCAGAAGTAAACACTACGTTTATTCAATAAAAACTATTATTTGTGTTGTGTGCGTACAAAACGCATTGTGCGACTGCTTTTAGTTATTTTATAGAAGGCTTCAGCCTCAGTTTCACTTTCAGTTTCTGCTAATAATAAAACTGGATATTGCAGAAACAACAATAGAAATCCACCATTTTGTTTTGAAATTTGCATCTAAAGCGTTCAATGACACTGCTGCAGCAAACTGAATCGCTGCGCTGCAACAATTCAGCAGCTGCTGAGGACGTATTGAACGCGGCTCTGTTTCGATGCACTTTCAGAACAACTACATGTCCCATCCTACCACTTAGCAAAGACGCAGAGATTTTTATTGATGCGCAGGTGGGAGCCAATATTGGGCAAGCTGCGGGTCATCTCGTATGCATCACTCAATCACAACAACCTCCCCCCCAGCACACTACAGTACACACAGTGCCAAAATAAATCCAGCATTGTAACTTCATCTACATACATCAAATGTCACAATACGTAAAATCACAAAAAAGAAGAGCTATGGCAAAAATGCATGTATGACGAGTCGTGAAAACGCAAAGCTATACACAATCACATTGCATGAAAACAGGACTAGATAAATCAAGGTATTTCTGTGCACATTAGCACATGCAAGCACATTATTATTATTATACAGGATTTATATAGCACCAACAGTTTGTGCAGCGCTTTACAATATAACATGACACTTACGTTTCGCTATGATGCGACGGATGTGTCTCAGCTGCTCCTGCTCGCGTACTTTCAGATCAGACCAGCGTTTCCGGACCAGCGTTTCCGAAGGTAACATTCCTAACAGGATCACATGCCATAAAAAGGAGGGGAAAGGGGGGAACCACAGCCTATCTGTACTAGAACATGCCTTTCAAACTAATGCATATTAACTAAGGTACGTATTTCAATCAGGACATTTATATTCATACAGGAAATTAAAAATATCTATCAATTCTTTCAGCCATCTCTATGATCACAGACACAATTGTGATCACTCAAAAGGATAAACCAAAACTAGGCAATTAAACTAATTATACCTGGGGCCACAGTATCACCGCTTAATACCTTTAGGTCATTCTAGATGCTCAGAGAGAAGAAAAAAAGTCTAGTAATTACTCATGAAATACCTCAATACCTTTACGATGTATGAAAGGGATTCCCCAAGGAGGCCCTTTATGAGCATAAAATACACTTATCTGTCTAGATTCACTCTTCCAGCAAACCACACTTGGTGCCTCAGCCAAATGCCTAATCTAGACATTAAATAACTATTTACTCCCATTTCCCAAAATGTACTTCACCGAACAAGAAAAATATAATAACTTGAATTTAAAAGTTCATCTATCTAATGATCATCATGAGTCAGATCTATATCTGTGTGTTTCCTTATGTTCAGCTTCACTCCACAAAACAAATACACACTTGCATTCACACACTCTCAAGAAATACATTCTCATTTTCCCAAATCCAATCCTTTCTTGAATTTATCTAGGGGATTAAAGAAAATTAAGAATAATATCTCATAATCTAAGACCGTGGTCCTTATCCATAGCAAGGTCAACATTTGGCCTTTGGCAACATCCAGCTCAAGACGCATAATTCTTAAGTTCCTCAATTGTCAAGCAAGATGAGATACCCAGAGTTCCCGAAATAGAGACTCCCAAACAAGCTGTCTCTATGCGCTGGTTGCATATTACCTGTGACCTTTGACCTTGACACAAAATGTCCATTCATTCTATTTGCACTCATTGTGAACTTGGTGACTGTCAGATTTTCTTGTGATGATGAAGATGTGACACGGTTTTAACAAAAATAAAGAAAGAAAGAAAGAAAATACGGTATACCCTCTAATTGTATACACATTTATTCATTATCATACATCACTCATAGGTGCACGAAAACAAATAAAATATGTTAATTACACAAGAATAAAACACAGATAATAAATTTAAAAATTTCCCTGCAAAGCCTATGGGCCTCACGCAGCCAAAAAAAGAAAATCATACTACATCTGACTCATTTCATTATAGAAAAATATATATATATATACACAACTTTGGCTCAAAAGGGAAATAGCCGAAGTGCATACTCCACCCATTTTAATATCAAAAAATAATTTATTGACATCTTATCCATTCTCGAATTAGAACTTTCTTGCAATCATTGAGACCCGAATTAAACTATATTCCATTTAACACTAGACATGTCACGAAATGTATTTATGCAAATGCATTAAATTATATGTTCCTAGATACATTAATTAACTCAAATTTTAATTGGATGTGATTTCCTTAATCTTAAATATGTCAGGGAATTTGAACAATATTAATTGTAACCAAACAACAAGAATAATAAAATATAAAATAATAAAATATACAGAATAATTATCAATTAGATCAACACAATGATGATTCATCAATAAAAATGCATTGTTTTTTTCTTCTTTCTTTGTCTTCTGTCTTATTGGTTCAAAATCAAATACAACTGTTTTGTGAAAGTGTCATGACAATAGTTGATATGTTTAAGTTTTATTTCCTTAATTCCAAATCAATGATCTTCTTTAATCACATGAGTAATTGATGAGTTGATGATAACATTTCTTTGCTTAATGGACAATCTTTCAATATAACAGGAAGCAGTTACCACTGTAATGGCTGAAAACTTTCATCTGAGTGAATGGTATAAATCATTTTTTGTCTTCGCTAGCATTTTTTCATTCCTAAATCTGCAAATGATGGCATGCATAAATCTGAAAATAATTCAAATCCGTTAATATCCTGTAAGTAAGGAAAATTAATTAATGAATTAATTTTATTAATTATAACATAATAAATACTTTAAAGAAACATGAAGAAACATTGAACTATGCTCAAACTTAGACGTATCCAATGTCTTTGTTGCTTGTATCCAATTTCTTGTTTCTCTGCCTTTTTTTTTAAAGAACAGAAAGAAAGGGAGGGGAAGGGGGAGGGAAAAGCTGCAGAACAGCAGTCACACAAAACATATGTCCATTCCTTTCAGACCAATCACTTGCAATGCGCTTACAATTATCTGTATAACTAAGCATCGTCACACTGCACAAAAGCAATCCTCACCACACATTCAAAAAGCACACATATTATGATGAAAAATTGGTGGTTTTGCTTCTAATCCATATCTCTCAGAAATCATTGTGCATATGCAATCTATATATCAGAATCATTAATGTGATTTAAAAAAATCATATTTAAACTTTAGCTTTCCCTACAGGTTTCGTGTCATCTGTTTTTTTTTATTTATTTATTATTTTCCTTCATATTAGGGATGTGCGTTTCGGGATTCGGAATTTCGGAATTTTCACGAAATTTCCCGATTCGTGTTTCTCGGATGCGGCAGAATTTCCGAAAATTTTTTGACCCGAAAATGTCCGAACCGAAAAGGTTTCCAAGCCGAAACAAAATATTTTCGGAATTTTCGAATGAACTTGAAATGTGTCAAATCGAAATCTATTGCTTTGAAACGAGAACAGACTTTCCGAAAAACGAAATTTTTCCGAAAACGGCAAATCGGAAAACTTTCAGAGCCAAATCGAAAAAATTTCGGAATTTTCTAATGGACTTGAAATGTGTCAAATCGAAATTTATTTTCCCTCTATTCATGATTTCGGTTCCATTCGGGATTTCAGTTCCATTTCGGCAATTCTGAACATCGTATATTTAACTATTATCGGTTATATCGCAGATTCTGTAGATTTTGTATTTATTTTGTAAATGGTAAATGCGTATCACTTGTTTTTTTTGTTTCCAATAATTCTGTCAATACGATAATTCGTACATGAATCGGGTCGGAATTCCGATTCGACCGCGTGTCGCGCATGCGCGCGCGCGCGGATATCGTAACTTTATTGAGACAGTTTTGAAAATTTTTTGACATGCCAAAAAAATTGAAATTACTGTATTAGTAATGTCTGAAAGACGAGACAGAGAGTCCCATTCGGACACCTAGTCGTCCTCATCTGCTTCCACCCCAGAGACACCCAGGAAGAAACGGGCCAGCAACATGGCATTTGAGGAGATGCTCGAGCTGGTCCGGATCTTTGATCGTAAGGATTACGATTGCTGTAAGGGCCCTTACGGCAGGAAGAAGAACGCTAGAAAGGATCGTATCTTAGATAAGCTACGCACCACCATTTTGAAGTTGTTCCTGACAGGGTTATTCAGAGAGCGGTGAAAAGCAGGAGAATGACTGGAGAATGGAAAATTCTAGGTCAAAATAGCTGATTTGGAAAGTGAGATAAATGGGAGAATTTTTATGGTTTGGCTATTTTGACCTAGAATTTTCACTTCTCCAGTTATTCTCCTGCTTTTCACCGCTCTCTGAATAACCCTGTGAATGTTTAATCCCGAGGTGAAAAATAACATTGCTTTAGATGTTAAAAGCGGGCAATGAGGAAATTTTGTATTTTTTTCACACAGCAGTTAAATGCAGCATATTAGGAAGTTTTAGGAGGAAAATTAACACTTCTCACTCAGAACAGAAGCAGACACCACACCTTCATTCTACATAAAATGTATCAAATTCATTAGACCAGACTAAAACACCTGTTGTTGTTATGCAGTTTGAAAAACACAGGCCATTTAGAGGTGAGAATCTTTGCAAGTACACATTAGTTTTTATTTCAATATTTAATAAACCGTTGCTTATAATATTCTGCAGTAAAGAGTCTCTTTATTTCTAGATTTTTTTGTATTTTTTAAGCATTTTTATACTTTTTCAAAATTTCTTTTTTTTTGCGAACGCGAACCGAACACACCCAAAAAGTTCGAAGTTCGCGAACTTTCGAATGACCAAAGTTCGAATCGAACTCCGAACTGATCGAACCGAACAGCTCATCCCTAATGGTGACGCTAAGGCAAGAATATCCAGCTCTCCCCATTGGATCCTGCCATCAATCTGTTATAGAAAAGCATAACAGTGAATGTCCAGTACAGCAAAGATGTCTTAAATTTGCTTAGTCACACCTAAAACCAACCCCTTCCCCCAGAGTGACCGGAAACACCTTCTGACACATTCTAGCAGCTTCAGGAAGGGTGATGTTGTGCCGGTGCCATCTGGTCCTACACATTCCTAACGGCACAAACGCTCTCGAAACATCTAAACGTGGCAAATTTGTAAGTTTGATGTACACAAGACTCACACAGACACAGTTGTTTGGAGGTTACATAACTACTCCCATCCTCCATACTGTGTTTCCAGATCCGCCAACCACGATGACTTCCATCTGTCTCAATTCATTGCGCCGTGCATCATCAAAACGGCCCCATAGAAACAAACCAGAATATAACAAAGGTGACTTGACATGAAAAGGGCAAACCCAGAATGCCGGCACTGCTCACCCTGAACATGCATTTTACATAACAGGCTCCAGACAGACCGGTGAGCAGAATGCACAAAATATACACGATTCAGAGCGCTCCACTATAATATAGCTCTAAATGTTTCCATTGCACCTGAGTAAGGGATAAATGACAGAGATTCTGTTACAAAATGTCATCATACTTTGCATAATCTGCCACAACATCAATGTACCCCACCCCGGCAGGTCCCATATAAAGGGAACAGTATCATATTAAGGGGTGATTCAAAGAGCACCGGTTGCACACACCAGCGTGTTACTGAAGGGAAATCTAAACAGCGGCAGACACCAAGCTCTTTAACCCCTTGACATGCAGGACATACTATGCTGTCCGGCAGCGAGTGGACGTTAAAGCTGAGGGACGGCATAGCATGTCCTGTGCATTTGATCCCCCCCCCCACTGATTCTCACCTCTCTCTCCAGGGTCCCATGCAGATTGACTTCCTTGAAGTTAGATCTGTGTGATTATGCCACTCCCAGCACACTGACATCATCGCGTCAGGCGCGATGATGTCAGTTTCATGCACCCCCCACCTGCCGGAGCAAGGGGGGTGCCTGAAGAGGAGGGGGGAGTCCTTTGGACTCCTCTATCTCCCCACAGAGTCAAGACAGGCACTGCTGGAAAGACCACAGTCTGATCTTTCCAACAATGCCTTTCTTTAACCCCTTAGGCGCCAGGCCGTGATCCGGCACTAATCAGCATCGGATCGCAGCCTATTTCTGGTGGGGGCTGCTATCTTAGATGTCAGCCCTTCCTCCGGATCCCCCCTCATCAACTAACTCTATTGCACATGAAGAGATGACGTCAGTTTGCTGGGTAACCCTGAACTGCCTAGGGATTTCCTAATGAAATCCTGTAGTGGAGCTATGGGGGTCATATCTCCAAATCGGTGGCAGTTAGAGGGTCATGCTTGCTATCATTGAAAAGGCCAGAGAAAGACCTGTCCAATAATATCTAGGTTACTAGGTTATCTGTAAAAATAATATAATAAGTAAATAAAAAAAAATATTTTTAGAAAAATTATTAATGCAGCACTATTTCAATTATAATGTGAACAACAGTGCTGCACGAACCAAAAATGTTGGTTTTTTTTAAGCTAAATCCCATATTTACTCAGAAAAATACAGTAACGAGTTCCCATTTCTATTTTTTAAAAAAAGTTTACCCCATAGAATATATAACCATAAAGGCTCGGATGATAAAATGTGAAAAAATTACTTTATACGCTGTAGATGATTGACATTTTAATGAAAATTCTCTTTTTTTGTTACATTTTTGTTGTAGCATTCTGGCAGGACATGATGTATACATATAATAATGATATATTATAAATCTACTGAGTCTGCCATAAAAAAGGATATATAATGTGTCTGGGTTGTACAATAAAACGTGACTTCAAATTGTGTTTAACCCGTTAACGCCGCAGGATGTTCCATGACGTCCTGGCAATGGGCGGGCTTTGAAGATGCCTTCAATGGGACTGCCTCGGCCCCTCCCCGAAGCCTGCGCACACTGACTCGTGGCGCGCGTCATTGGCTGCAGAGGGACGGCCTGAAATCAAGCCGTCCCCTGCAGCCAATGACGTGCACTGCACGCCGGCTGCGGGGAGGGCTCAAAATTAGTGCCGCGCGATGGCACCTTCGGCGAGGCGTACCTGCACGCCTCGCCGGCGAAATCAACCCCTTAACAGCGCCACCCCTGCGTCCTTAAGGGGTTAATCATGGCGAGCAAAATATGGTCAAAATGAGCTCAGCACACAGAGGTGAAATGAGCGCAGCACACTCTACTTTTAGAAGTGTTCTGAACTTGTAAAATTGCCCCTGTCATTAAGGGGTTAAATAGCTCCCTATGTTTTATAGACACGGGCTCAGAATTCCAGTCCAGAGGCCTCAGACTCTCACGTCCCGGCACTCAGGCCAAAGCAGCGAACCAATAAAAATAATATACCATCACAAAAAGCATATAAAAATAACACCTATTGCTTTTTCTTTACAAATCTCTTGATTTGAATTCAGTTAAACAAAGCTTTACATGGTAACAATATATCCGCACGCTTTGCATGTTTCCAAGCTTATAGACAGAAAACATGTATGGAACCATATGATTTACATAAAACCCATAAACCATGTCATCAGGGAGAAGCAGTATGTGTTTCATCAAGTGTTCAATATGAAGCTTTGGGAAGAATAAAACCTACATTACATTCTTTAACCCTTTCACTAATAACTCAATTTAACTCAATTTTTGCATTGTAATACATTGATAAGCACTCATTAGCGAATCAAACCTCATTTTCATACCTTTTCAAAACAAGTATTAGCGTGTCCACTGTGGAGAAAGGGAATTTGTTCTATCTCTCTCTAGTCACAGTGCATTACTGTAAACAAGCTGTTAAATGCAGTCCCAAACCTCACTGTTACAAAAAGCTCAACAACCTTTGCTGCAGCATTCCAGCAGCTAGGGATTGGGCAGAATAAAGGGAGAGCTGTAGGGTCAGTCACTGCTGTACAGGGATAAGATTCTTTCAGGGGTTATAATGAGTTTAAATCCCTGTACAGTACAGATACAAGGTGTTGCTGTCATTGCCACACACAGGCATTATGCAGCACATACAGATACAAGGTGTTGCTGTAATTGCCACACACAGGCATTATGCGGCACATACAGATACAAGTTGTTGCTGTAATTGCCATACACAGGCATTATGCGGCACATACAGATACAAGGTGTTGCTGTAATTGCCATACACAGGCATTATGCAACACATACAGATACAAGGTGTTGCTGTAATTGCCACACACAGGCATTATGCAGCACATACAGATACAAGTTGTTGCTGTAATTGCCATACACAGGCATTAGGCAGCACATACAGATACAAGGTGTTGCTGTAATTACCATACACAGGCATTATGTAGCACATACAGATACAAGGTGTTGCTGTAATTACCATACACAGGCATTATGTAGCACATACAGATACAAGGTGTTGCTGTAATTGCCATACACAGACATTATGCGGCACATACAGATGCAAGGTGTTGCTGTAATTGCCATACACAGACATTATGCGGCACATACAGATACAAGGTGTTGCTGTAATTGCCACACACAGGCATTATGCAACACATACAGATACAAGGTGTTGCTGTAATTGCCACACACAGGCATTATGCAGCACATACAGATACAAGTTGTTGCTGTAATTGCCATACACTGGCATTATGCAACACATACAGATGCAAGTTGTTGCTGTAATTGCCATACACAGGCATTAGGCAGCACATACAGATACAAGGTGTTGCTGTAATTGCCATACACAGGCATTATGCGGCACATACAGATACAAGGTGTTGCTGTAATTGCCATACACAGGCATTATGCAGCACATACAGATACAAGGTGTTGCTGTAATTACCATACTCAGGCATTATGCAGCACATACAGACACAAGGTGTTGCTGTAATTGCCATACACAGGCATTATGCAGCACATACAGATACAAGGTGTTGCTGTAATTGCCATACACAGGCATTATGCAGCACATACAGATACAAGGTGTTGTAATAGCCATACACAGGCATTATGTGACACATACAGATATAAGGCGTTGCTCTAATTGCCATACACAGGCATTATGCAGCACATACTGATATTGCATTGCTAATAATCTCATTCTGCGTACTACAAACCACAATAAGCAGGAGATCTCACCATTTTATTATCTGTCTGCAGCACATTTACTGAATTTGCCTGTATGCTGATAATGCAGACCCCATGTAAGCAGGAGAGCTCACCATTTTAATATATGCCTGCACCAAATTTACTGACACAAAGGCCATTTCTGCCTGTATGCTGATAATGCAGACCCCATGTGATATTGTGCCAGATAAAGGACGCTATCTAGAATATACAACCTTTCATCCCAATGATATACAGTATCTGTAAAAGATAAAACAGTACATGAAAAATAAAAAAAGGAGAAAATATTTATTCTTTAAACTATCTCCTAATAATAATCTCTAGTTTACCCTATATATAACTGTCAGCTTTGCATCCCTTGTTTCAAATACATTTCATATTTATTTATTTCAACAAAAATCATTTGTTGGTGAAAGGGTTAAGTGAAATAATTCAATGAAAATTATTCTGGATCCTAAACCAAAAGGTGTTTGGAGCAATGAGGAATCTACAGCATCATGACCAGCTAGGACCATAAAACATGCACTGAGCCGCGGGATATATTCAGATGATACAAATATCAACATTATTAACTGGAATCAATTACAAATCCCTAATTTGGGACAAAGTTCTTACTCATTTGGTTGAATATTAAAGCTGGGAATAGATGTGTGTTTAGATTGTGAATCCCCTGTGCGTCTCCCCCTTTTACTTCCTTCATTTCTAGTTTTTGGTGACTAGAAAAAAATGACTATTTCTGACAACATACACTATAAAGTGCTTTGCATGGATGCGGTTATCTCCAATCAATCATACAGTTTGCACAGGGAGAAGGTTCTATTTCTTTGCAGTTTGCATGTATCTCATGTCCAACCAATCATAGACAGAGGAAGAGTCCGGCGTGATGGATGTGACTAAGCTTGGTCTCCATAGCAGAAGAATAGCATTAAACCTCTGGAACTCGCAGGTTCATGAAGACGCTCGATCATTAAACAAATCAGAGAGGAGATATCTGAAGGAAACAGCCAGATCTGCATTAATAAGACTTTTCAACTTGATCGGAAACTCTCCTCCAGCTTATACGAATCGTAGCTATGGATCACACAGCTGTGACGTGTCTGGTCATCATCGTGCTTGAAGTCATCGTCAGCCTTTTTATGAACGGGTTCATTGTGCTGGTCATATTCTGTAACTGGCTTAAAGGGGAAATCACGGCTAGTGTGAATAAGATCCTGGTGGCCCTGAGCATCTCCAACATGTGTTTTGCAGCTATGTCTCTGATCAGTGTCCTCGTCACAGTATTTTGGCGTCAGATACAACAAACAGATTACACGAATTTCGCTTTCCTTTGGGTGACCATGCTGTGCTTGACCTCGTGCTCCTGGCTGACCGCCTGCCTGTGCTTCTTCTTCTTTATTAAAATCGTGAATTTCTCCTCTGGGTGGTTGGCCGGACTTAAAACGAGGATTGACTCTTCTGTACATTGGCTGATATTGGTGGCAGAAGTGGTGGTCTTCTGCTCTGTTTTCATACAAGTCTTGATCCATGTTGTATCACTAGAACTTGAAAGAATAAAGTCTGTGAATTCTTCATTCGATGCGTCACAAAAAGCAAGTTTAAGCTATTTGAATTCACATGTGGATTTTATGGCAAATTGTGTGTCTCTTCTAATAATTTTTGGCACCACACTGAGCACCATCTGCTTCCTAAAACTGCACAGTCACAGGATGAAGAGAAAACTTGGGACAAGCAGCACCGCTCCTCTAAAAACCCACCGACGTCCAGTGATAATGATGATCAGCTTCCTTCTGTTTTATGCCGTTTATTATGTTGAATTGTTTTCTCTTTCTTTTGTGCATTTTAGTAGATTTTCCATAGAATTTTGGCTGCTGTTGATATCTATGTTTTCTTTCACCCCTTGTCAATCCATCATTCTGATCTGGTTCAGTCCCAAACTGAGGGAGGCCTTTAAAACCTTCCTTTACTCTTTTATTTATCGTAACACGAAGTACGAGGATTCTTTGTGATTTTCTTATAATTTCTGGTAATCGTTAGGAAATGTTTTAGTGACTCCATGGGAATACATACATTATAAGTCAGGGAAGGACAATTATTTTACTGAGAGGGTGGTGGATACATGGAACAGTCTTCCAGTAGAAGTGGTAGAGGCCAAAACAGTAATTGAATTTAAGCAGGTATGGGATAGGCATAAGGCTATCCTAAACAAAAGATAAATCCAGGTAAAGTATCCATGTAATTGGGCGACTAGATGGGCCGAAAGGTTCTTATCTGCCGACATTTTTCTATGTTTCTATGTTTCTATGTTGGACTCAGGACAAAACAAACGCTAAACAAAACAAATTTAGCCGCAACCAGTGGCGTAACAACTGGGGGCAGCCGGTGCGGGTGCCCCGGGTGCAAGCTGAGGGGGGGCGCCGGACACCGGTGCCCCCCCCGGTTGTTACGCCACTGAGGAGTATCGCCCAGAGACCTGGGGGCAGGGCTCAAGTCCTGTGGGAACGCAGGTTCCCACTGTGGCCCGAGCCCGACAAAGTGAGCACGGGGGGGGGGCAATTGTCGTGATCTCGCAAGATCTGGCTGGTGGTTAGATCCCCAGACGAGCGGTAGAGCTTTATGCTGGCGGCCGCTCATAGGAGGAAAAGCATGCGGCCGCTGGCAATGATGACGGGGCGGGGTGCAGGCAGAGCAGCCCGGAGACGAGGAGAGGTGAGCAGGGGCAATGTATCCATGTGTGAGCTGGGGGTAATATTTCCATGTGTGAGCTGGAGCAATACATCCATGTGTGAGCTGGGGGCAATTATATCCATGTGTGAGCTGGGGGCAATATATATCCATGTGAGCTGGGGGCAATATGTCCATGTGTGAGCTGGGGGGCAATATTTGCATGTGTGAGTTGGGGGGGTACCCTGGGCCCATGGTATGGAAAGGGTTTGCAGGGCTGTGTAGATGGGGTGCCATGTGTGTTCTGGCAGCATGGAAAGAGTGCACTGGGCAGCCCACACCTGGGTTACACTACACTGCATAGCTGCAAGGGGTGTGTGCTGGAAGGGGGGTCCAGTGCTTGTATTTATAATTCTGGGGGTCCAGTGCCTGTGTATATAATTCTGGGGGTCCAGTGCCTGGGTATATAATTCTGGTGGTCCAATATTTTGTCCCGGTCTGGGCCTGCTTATAACCAGAGTGGACGTTTATATAATGAGGGGGGAATAGTTCTGCCCCGGGTGCCCATAACTCTGGTTATGCCACTGCCCACAACCCCTCACTCCTACCAAACAAACATACATATTATAATGGCTTTAATACTGAGGTCCGGTTTGGAAAGGGCCCTGGGATGATGGTTTCGATTTAGTTATAGCCAATAGCCAAATGGGACTTTTTCACCTGCTTTTCGGCCATTTTTCAGTTTGGGAAACTCAAATTTGGTTTTAATGGTATTTAGATTCCCGATCAAACATCAAGTGCTGAAATGTGATGATAAATGGATTTTTCAAGCAGGGAAATAAAGAAAATTAGGCTGAAATCTTTTATTTTTTAAACATCCCTTGTGTCACATCTTTAAAATCTAAATTCTGTATGAAGCTGCTGAAAATGAGCTTTCTATAGAATTTTTCCAGCCCACTTCTTTTTGGGACCATCATCTTTCCGGACAAATTTTTTCAATTGAGTCAGTCAATGTTTCAAAAAAGAAGTTTGTTGAAAAGCTGAAAAATCATCTTACAGAATCAAATTGAGGCCTAGGATGGGGATAATGCGGCCCCAGAGATGGGAGGGACCGGAGCTCTAGATTTCTTCTAGATAAATGCACAGTTCAGTTTGGTTCAGTCCAAGAATTTTGTTTTCCATAATACTCGTAATCAGCTGATTTGGAATATCGGAAACGTGTGATAAATTTGGACATTTCTGATATTCAGAATCTCAATTTATTAGATTATTAAAAATACATACATTGCATGAAATAATCTTATTGTATGACACAACATATAAAGTACAGGGGCAGCACTTTTCATCTCATGTAGAACTGCACAGAGAGCAAAACTTTAAAAACAATTATTAGGATTAGGTTTACATTTTCTGTTTGTTTTATGATTAGGGTTACATTTAGGTTTAGTGTTACAGTTTTTGCTTGTTTTATGATTAGGATTAAAGGGTTAGTGTTACAGTTAGGGTTACAGTCAGTTTCTGCTTGTTTTATGATTAGGGTTAGGATTACAGTTTCTGCTTGTTTTATGATAAGGGTTAGGATTACATTTACGTTTGGGATTAGGGCAACTGTTAGTGTTAGAGTTACAGTTTTTTCTTGTTTTATGATTAGGAATAGGTTAAAAGTTATGGTTAGGTTTATAGTTTCTGCTTGTTTTACCGTTAGGGTTACATTTAGGATTAGGTTTACAGTTTCTGCTTTATTTATGACTATCAGGGTTATTCAAAGAGATCTGAATTGTGGCCGAAAGGTAGCCGAACACTGAAATTCAGCGTACCGTTAGCTTTCCTGGCCATTTGGCTATTCAGAGAGCAGGCAGTTCGCCAAATCTTGGCGAATTGCCTGCACATACAGTGCCTGTTCGAGGGCAGTAAAATCCCCATAGAGAAGAAATTCTTTGGGCTATTCAGAGAACACAAAACAGCAGGGAAAAGTTGCCAAATTGCCCTGCTGTTCGGTGGTTTCATTCGGCAGGTTTATTCAGGCGAATCCCATAGGCTTCAATGTTAAAAATACTCCCGTTTTAATTCAATCTATACTATAATTGAGTAAGCTAAAAACTGTCCGTCGCCAAAAGCCGTCTGCGCATGCGCGACGGACATTTGAAAGCGGCCGTTAAAACACACAGGTAGCTGCGCGTGCCGGCCGCGTGAGAAAAAAAAAAAAACGTCACAAGCCGCGCGCAGCTACCCGTGTGTTTACACGGCCAGATGCCCCGATCCTCCAGCGGTGACCGTCCTCCGGCTGCCGGCGGGCCTCCAGGCTCAGGCGAGCCCCCGGCTCGGTTTGGGCCTACAGGCCCAGCCGAGCCGGGGACTCGCCTAAGCCTAGAGGTCCGCCAAGCAGGCCGCCGGCAGCCGGTCACCGCTGGAGGATCGGGGCCGAAGTTCCCAAAACATACTTAACCCCATAAGTCGGCCCTGAGCTCCAGCGGAGACCTCCTCCGGCTGCCGCTGGCTGCTCGGCGGGCCTCTAGGCTTAGGCGACCCCCCGGCTCGGTTTGGGCCTACAGGCCCAGCCGAGCCGGGGACTCGCCTAAGCCTAGAGGCCCACCGAACAGCCAGCGGCAGCCGGAGAAGGTCACCGCTGGAGGATCGGGGCCGAAGTTCCCAAAATACACCCCAAAATCGGCCCTGAGCTCCAGCGGAGACCTCCTCCGGCTGCCGCTGGCTGCTCGGCGGAACCTCTAGGCTTAGGCGAGCCCCCGGCTCGGTTTGGGCCTACAGGCCCAGCCGAGCCGGGGACTCGCCTAAGCCTAGAGGCCCGCCGAGCAGCCAGCGGCAGCCGGAGAAGGTCACCGCTGGAGGATCGGGGCCGAAGTTCCCAAAAAATACACCCCAAAATCGGCCCTGAGCTCCAGCGGAGACCTCCTCCGGCTGCCGCTGGCTGCTCGGCGGGCCTCTAGGCTTAGGCGAGCCCCCGGCTCGGTTTGGGCCTACAGGCCCAGCCGAGCCGGGGACTCGCCTAAGCCTAGAGGCCCGCCGAGCTGCCAGCGGCAGCCGGAGGAGGTCACCGCTGGGGATCAGGGCCGAGGTTCCCAAAACATACTCACCGACATCGGCGGTCCCGCTTGCAGCATCCTCTCTCTCTCCGTTGTTCGCCGGAATGACGTCACGAAAGCCTTTGACCCCGGGGGTCAAAGGCTTCCGTGACGTCATCCCGGCGACCAACGGAGAGAGAGAGAGGACGCTGGAAGCGGGACCGCCATCGCTGGAGGGCCGATGTAGGTGAGTATATCCACGAGCTGGGGGCCATATCCACGAGCGGGGGGGCCATATCCACGAGCGGGGGGGCCAATATCCACGAGCTGGGGGGCCGTATCCACGAGCTGGGGGGCCGTATCCACGAGCTGGGGGGCCAATATCCACGAGTTGGGGCAGTATCCACGTGCTGGGGCAGTATCCACGTGCTGGGGCAGTATCCACGAGCTGGGGCGATATCCACGAGCTGGGGCAGTATCCACGTGCTGGGGCAGTATCCACGAGCTGGGGCGATATCCACGTGCTGGGGCAGTATCCATCCACGTGCTGGGGCAATATCCACGTGCTAGGGCAGTATCCACGAGCTGGGGCAGTATCCACAAGCTGGGGCAATATCCACGTGCTGCGGCAATATCCACATGCTGGGGCAATATCCACGTGCTGGGGCAATATCCACGTGCTGGGGCAGTATCCACGTTCTGGGGCAATATCCACGAGCTGGGGCAGTATCCACAAGCTGGGGCAATATCCACGTGCTGTGGCAATATCCACATGCTGGGGCAATATCCACGTGCTGGGGCAGTATCCACGTTCTGGGGCAATATCCACGTGCTGGGGCAGTATCCACGTTCTGGGGCAATATCCACATGCTGGGGCAATATCCACGTGCTGGGGCAGTATCCACGTTTTGGGGCAATATCCACGTGCTGGGGCAGTATCCACGAGCTGGGGCAATATCCACGTGCTGGGGCAATATCCACGAGCTGGGGCAGTATCCACGAGCTGGGGCAGTATTCACGAGCTGGGGCAGTATCCATGAGCAGGGGCAGTATATCCACAATAGACTGCCCTCTGGGCAGGCTTTACAACTAGTATCTAATAAACCGTTTATTATTTTATTCTGCCGTAAAGACTCACTTTACTTTTAGATTTTTTAGGATCTTTAAGGCATTTTTTTTGGTTTGTTTTTGCAAACTTTTTTTTTTTTTTTTTTTCTGTATCAGACCTTTTTATTATCATTCATTGGATCTTATGTGTAAATTCTAGACATTTTCATTCAGTAGTTCTTTTGCAAACAGCGTTTCAGTTTTCAAACTTTCAAGTGTACTGTTTTTTTTCACATCGTTCGTCTGCGTGTCGGGTTTTTCCGGCGGCTGCTCTGCGCTGTGATCAGTGGCTGCTCGAGTTTCTCCGGTGTGGTCAATTCAGCTGTTTTCTGCGGGTTTCAGTGTTCGGCAGGTTTGCGGCGGGTTTTCCCTGCACTACAGGGGCCCTGCGGTGATTGCTCAATACACCACAGGGTCGGCAAAATAGGATCGCCGAATCGCCCCGAAGTGCAGGGAACAAAAAGTCACCGAACATATGGTGACTTTTCGATTCTCTCTGAATAACCCTGTATGATTAGGGTTACAGTTTCTGCTTGTTTTACTATTAGGGTCAGGGTTGCTGTTACGGATAGGATTAGAGTAACTGTTAGGGTTAGGATTAGGGATAATTTTCAGGTTAGGATTATAGCTTCTACATGTTTATGTTTAGGGTAACTGTTAGGTTTAAGGTTAAAATTAGAGCTAGGGTTCCTGTTGTTGGATTACAATGTCTAATATGATATTCTGAATTACAGAAAAGACAACATATACAAGGTGTAAATTAGGGAGCGCCTTGTGTATGTTGTCTTTTCTGTAGTTGTATGGGTGAGGGATACAACCATTTGGTGAGCTGCGTAGAAACGTATAAAAACAATTAACTGTTTATACTATACAGCGCTGGAAAAACATCTACAACCCCCAATATTCTGAATTAATCTGAATGAAGCTGATTACATTCAGATCTGGATAATTATAAATAGATCAGCTTGGATTAATTAAGGATATTTCTATCTAAAGGGGAAACGGCTCGGACATTGGATCGATCCAAATTGCTGATATTACAAGTAAATATTGATTCTAACCAAATCAAATCGCGCATGTCTAATTTCTTCTTGGATTCAGTTTCAGCACATTCTACAGGGCGATTCATATAGACCTGAACCCAATGTTTTCATTATAGATCATAAACAAATGAACGGAAATTAACAAGATTTTCCGGAAACTTACCTCCTTATGTTGAGCTCTTATGCCGAACTCATCTATACACGAGGTGCCTAGAGGGTTATCAACTATACCCCCCCATCAATGCCTTACTAAGCCAAGGCATTCATCGGGTGCTGCTGCACCTCTTGGATAGAAGAGACTCCCTTGGCATTTCAGCTCTGGCCCTTTCTTGGTGATAGCAGCCTGATCTGCATATGGAAAGTCCCCTGGATGTTTGAGTTGTTTTCGGAGCTGCTTTAAGGTTCTGTACCATATATTTATATTCTTTCAGTCACCGGCCTGGTGCTAGAGATGGTGGGGTGTCTGCATGGTTTGACCTGCCCTTTTGCTCTATAGAAACAGTTCCATGCATCCCATCCTCCACTAGATTGCAACAGGAGTTAAATGGTTATATTGAATCTTTATACGTCTTAAATGTCATAAATGCATGTATATGTCTAAAACAATTGAGCGCAGTAGAGTGTAAGCTCACAGAGAAATCTGAATGAGCTGCTGCACTGCGAGAAATAATTAAAAAATAAACTATTAAAACCCATTTCATCAGGAGTGGTTCAATTTATTTCATTTTGCATCCCCCACCATACCGGTGTTGGATATAAGCATATGGAGGGCTCACATCTTGGTACAAATCACCTCTTCAGCAGGACCTTGGAGAGCGCCGGGCACAGTGCCAGATCCTCAACAAGTCCAGAAGAACAGATGGACCTGCTGAACACAATGCAGATCTCTCCAGCCGACAGAGGAGGTGGAAAAGTGGCGTATAGGGTCATAATGATCAAGGAGGAAAATAGAGCAACACAATATCACGAGCCGAAAGCAAGATCCCTGACATTAGAGAAACACCCCCATTACTATAACAAAATACCCCAACACGAAGCTTTGCCCACATGAAAGCCACATAAACGTACATAGAGACACCAAATGCATGGAGTAATAAAGGGTTGATACAAGTGCAACATAAAGACTCACAACCCCTGCATCGTGTGATAAATGCAGAAACACAGAGACTAAAACTCACTAAGGAATAAAAACAATTATTATAGGGGGTTATACAGAGAGCACCGAAATGTCACTCCCCCCCCTAGAAACCGCTGGGGGGGACCAGCCAGACTGAAACAGACAATTGGACAAACATTTGCCTTTTGGAAGGTGAAACATAATGAGATTAGGGAAAAAATGTGGCGGGACAGGTGCTTCCTTCACAATGACAGGGATGTCCTCACTTAAATGACAGTTCTCCCCTCTGTTGGATGAGTGTAAACCTCAAACAGAACAGAAAACAAAAATAATGGTGCAGTATGTCAAGGCAGTATACTATTAAAATAAAGATAAGAGGATTGCACTCACATGGTGTGGTGTCTTAGTATCAGACACCAGATGTTTATAGTGGCTGGCAGAATTATAGAAGGAACGCCAGACTTCCCTTGGTGGTGCTCCAACGTCTGTGGTGGTCCTCCAATCTTTGGGTACTCCAAGAGCCTTGATGTTGTTTCAGTATCCGTTCCCCTGATCCTCAGCAGCGGTGTAGATCACAATCATGTGGGGTACAGCAGCCAGGAAACAGGAAGAATAGGGACAGCAAGCAAGGTATAATGGGATTTATTGGTATAAAATAATTAAAATAATCTTGGTACATCCAAACGCGTTTCGCGGTATGAAGCCGCTTCCTCAGTATTGACATCTACTGAGGAAGCGGCTTCATACCGCGAAACGCGTTTGGATGTACCAAGATTATTTTAATTATTTTATACCAATAAATCCCATTATACCTTGCTTGCTGTCCCTATTCTTCCTGTTTCCTGGCTGCTGTACCCCACATGATTGTGATCTACACCGCTGCTGAGGATCAGGGGAACGGATACTGAAACAACATCAAGGCTCTTGGAGTACCCAAAGATTGGAGGACCACCACAGACGTTGGAGCACCACCAAGGGAAGTCTGGCGTTCCTTCCATAATTCTGCCAGCCGCTATAAACATCTGGTGTCTGATACTAAGACACCACACCATGTGAGTGCAATCCTCCTATCTTTATTTTAATAGTATACTGCCTTGACATACTGCACCATTATTTTTGTTTTCTGTTCTGTTTGAGGTTTACACTCATCCAACAGAGGGGAGAACTGTCATTTAAGTGAGGACATCCCTGTCATTGTGAAGGAAGCGCCTGTCCCGCCACATTTTTTCTCTATTTATGCTTCTAACTGGGTTCTAGGGATAAGCCTGAGTGAACGGACAAGCTGCTGATTTACTGTGAGAAACATTGACAATTTACGGTTTTATTGCTTTTTTTTTTTTTTCTGCTCTTAAAGGTCTTGAGGGGTTAATTAACCCTCAACACATGAACAATTGTGAAAGGAACCACTAGGTGGCGCCCAGAACACAGATTCTTCTGTTTTATAATGAGATTAGGGACAGACAATTAAATCAAACATTACTTAACATTTCTAATGAGGCAGGACAATGGGAATCAGGATAAAAGATTACAGTCAACAGATTAACAACCTACTGAAATAGAAACAGATAAACACATTCTTGACAGGGTAAACTTGGACATTAATCCTTTCAACAAATAACTGATAGACAATAACATTCTTGCATAAACACAGATTACACAAACCTTCTGCACACGAGAGGACAATGAAAATAATAAAGAACCTCAGGTCAGCCCCCCAAACCCATCTCCATGTCTACTGACCCTAAGTCCAAATGCACTGAGCGCAGCCGCAAGCATCCACTCTCTTTAGTCCATAGGACTCCATTGAGTTCCTCTCTGCCGGTCACGTGACCGGCCAGATTTTGCATCGCGAGATGCGGCCGGTCGGCGTAGGGATATGCAGGGAGAGACAGGGGGGACTTTTTCCCCCTGTCTTTCCCTACTCCCACCGGCCAGAGGAGGCGACCGGAGCTGCGGTCCTCGCCGCGGGACAGAGGGTGAGTATAAGATTTTTTTTAACTTTTTTAAGATGGTGTTAACGGATTCTGCACCAGCGGAATCAGTTAACACCAGGACCTGGCTCTGGTTAACTTTTCGTTGACCAGAGCCAGGTGTTAATCAGCGCTGGGACATTGTAATTCAGCGCTGATTAACGCTTTGCGCTCCCCATGTTAAGTATAGGGAGCGCAAAGTGCAGCGAACTCGCGATGAAAAGCGCAAGGTACCAAACGCAAACGGGTTTTTTAACCCGTTTGCGTTTGGATCATAATAGCCTGCTAATACTGCAGCTAACGGTAGTGCTCACACAGGTGAGCGCTACCGTTAGCGTTAGCTATGTAATAGGGGCCTAAGCATGATACAGTACATTAAACACCACACAAAGGAATAAAGTCTGCATTTGGGGATTTCAACAATGTACTGGGTTAAGGTCTCTCAGTAGAGGGTGCAAAGTCAGTTCCGTGACACCTCTGTTATAAACGATTCATTACATGTGCAGGTTACAACACTGTGAAAGCAATTTCAACAATATCTCAAAACTACGCTCCTTTTAAGGATACATTTCCTGTGATTCTCAATTGTGGTACTCTGCCATGATCCCAAATCCTGCATTTTCAACCTGCAACCAGCAAGCAATAAGCATTGACCATACACAGCTATCATCCCATCTACTGCATTTTCTTCCCGGCAGTCCCACCCTCCCATGCTGCCCCTGTCCTAATCTTATAGCTCTCCCTTCCAACTCCTTCAACATTTATCTTCGATTACCCTTACAAAGCCCAATTGTTTGGTCCTTCCCCATGCAATGTCTTCTATATTCTTTCTGGTCACCAGCTCCACACTCTTCCTGCTCCCTTTTGTTTCACATTCCTCTGTTCCTTAGATTGTAAGCTTGTGGGATGTCTGCCTGAGCTTGTAAAAAGAGCTGTATTAGCGGGACAATTCTAATTATATGGCCTCAATAACAGGGCATGAAAGAGTTACTTTTCTTTAGTGGATACTTAGCCTTTTCCTCATTATTTCAACCTAAAAATAAAAGGAAATGTGTGCTCTGTAAATCAATCATTAACCCACCAGTATCTATATATGTGAAGGGGAAATGCTTTTTAATCAGGTACCTGTTACAAAAATAAAAGTTACTGTTATAAAATTAGAAAAGGAAAATAAACAGAGACTTCGAGCAGTGTTTCTCACCTCTGGTTCTCCAGTCCCCCTAACAGGCCAGGTTTGCAGGATATGTGAAGCACAGCACAGGCAGGGGCGGACTGACCCATCGGGCACTCGGGCACTGCCTGAGAGCCTGCGGGGTCGGTAGGGGCTTGCCCGGTTTGGGCAGACACATTGGGCCCGCCGCCGGTTTCCCTCCGATGATTGCAATTAACAAGCAGCCAGCAGCGCACTCTGAAAATTCCACGGCGGCGCCTGCGCCACCCCCTCACGTGACGTGTCACGTGAGGGGCGGCACCAGTGCAACGTGCCTGCTCCAGTTTTAGACTGGGATGCAGGCACGCTGTAGGCACCACCGTGGCATTTTCAGAGTGCGCCACTGGCTGCCTGTTAATTGCAATCATTGGAGGGAAACCGGCGGCGGGCCCACTGTGTCTGCCCAAACTGGGCCAGCAAAGGTGAGAGCTGGGGGCAAATATAACGATGTGAGCTGGGGGCAAGTATACCCATGAGTGCTGGGGGGAAAATATACCCATGAGTGCTGGGGGGAAAATATACCCATGAGTGCTGGGGGGCAAATTGTCAGGTTTAATACCTTGCAGGTACTTGCCTTTCAAGTGATGAGGCCGATATGCAGGTCTCGGGGATGGACACTTCGTGGGAGAGGAGAACAACACAGGAGGGCTGTGGGACAGGGCACACTGAAACTCACAGGTTGGCTGAGGGTGATGGGGAAAGCAGTCCTTGAGTCCAGGTGCGAGGGTCGTTGCTCCTGGGAGAGCACAGTGGGAAGGGTATTTGCTCCTGGGAGAGCACGGTGAGATGATAGGGGAATCAGGTTTTTCTGGAGCTTGAATAGCTAGTTTTGTTCACAGGAACAGGAGACAACAATGAAGTAAGGATCAGAGGGCGTGTGGAGCCTTTATTGATTAGGCACATGGGTGAATCACGTGACCAGAGGTGTGTGTGTGTTATGTGATTTTAACTGTTTGATACTGGTGCTGTGCAGAAGGCAGCACCTTTCATGCAGCCATCTCTTGCAGGTAATGTCACAGGAATGGGCAGGTACGGTCCAGACACAAATATACCCATAAGTGCTGGGGCAAATATACCCATGAGCACTGGGGGCAAATATACCCATGAGTGCTTGGGGGCAAATATACCCATGAGTGCTGGGGCAAATATACCAATGTGAGCTGGGGGCAAATATACCTATAAGAGCTGGGGCAAATATACACATGAGTGCTGGGAGGCAAATATACCCATGAGAGCTGGGGGGGAAATATACCAATGTGAGCTGGGGGGCAAATATACCAATGAGAGCTGGAGGGCAAATATACCCATGTGAGCTGGGGGGCAAATATACCCATGTGAGCTGGGGGCAAATATAACCATGTGAGCTGGGGGCAAATATACCCATGTGAGCTGGGGGGCAAATATACCCATGTGAGCTGGGGCAAATATACCCATGTGAGCTGGCAGCAATATATATCCATGTGAGCTGGGGGCAAATATACCCATGTGAGCCAGGGCAAATATACCCATGTGAGCTAGGGCAAATATACCCATGTGAGCTGGGGGCAATATATATCCATGGGAGCTGGGGGCAAATATATATATCTATGTGAGCTGGAGCAAATATATCTATGTGAGTTGGGGCAATATATCCATGTGAGCTGGGGGCAATATATATATATGCATGAAATTTTCCACAGGGACTTTCTGTGCCGTGGCGCAGCCTTAGCTGCAATGAGTGGGTGATGGTTGGCCTCATTAGTTGTAAGTCCACCCCTGAGCAGAGGGGATAGGATTTGCTGCTCAGTGATTGCAGGATTCAGTCTGCTTTTCCCCAAGGTGATCTGCACAATGTGGCCTGTTAGGGGGACTTGAGGACCAGGTTGAGAAACACTGACTTAGAGCAGCCTCCATTATGTGTCTGGAAAAAAGATAATCTTATACAAAAAAGGGAAAAAATCCTATTTCTGAAGACATACACTATAAAGTGCTTTGCATGGATGCGGTTATCTCCAATCAATTGCACAGTTTGCACAGGGAGAAGGTTCTATTTCTTTGCAGTTTGCATGTATCTCATGTCCAACCAATCACAGACAGAGGAAAAGTCCGGCGTGATGGATGTGACTAAGCTTGGTCTCCATAGCAGAAGAATAACATTAAACCTCTGGAACTCGCAGGTTCATGAAGACGCTCGATCATTAAACAAATCAGAGAGGAGATATCTGAAGGAAACAGCCAGATCTGCATTAATAAGACTTTTCAACTTGATCGGAAACTCTCCTCCAGCTTATACGACTCGTAGCTATGGATCACACAGCTGTAACGTGTCTGGTCGTCATCGTGCTTGAAGTCCTCACCGGCCTTTTTATGAACGGGTTCATTGTGCTGGTCATATTCTGTAACTGGCTCAAAGGGGAAATCACGGCTAGTGTGAATAAGATCCTGGTGGCCCTGAGCATCTCCAACATGTGTTTTGCAGCTATGTCTCTGATCAGTGTCCTCGTCACAGTATTTTGGCGTCAGATACAACAAACAGATTACACGAATTTCGCTTTCCTTTGGGTGACCATGCTGTGCTTGACCTCGTGCTCCTGGCTGACCGCCTGCCTGTGCTTCTTCTTCTTTATTAAAATCGTGAATTTCTCCTCTGGGTGGTTGGCCAGGGTTAAAACGAGGATTGACTCTTCTGTACATTGGCTGATATTGGTGGCAGAAGTGGTGGTTTTCTGCTCTGTTTTCATACAAGTCTTGATCCATGTTGTATCACTAGAACTTGAAAGAATAAAGTCTGTGAATTCTTCATTCGATGCGTCACGAAAAGCAAGTTTAAGCGATTTGAATTCACATGTGGATTTTATGGCAAATTGTGTGTCTATTCTAATAATTTTTGGCACCACACTGAGCACCATCTGCTTCCTAAAACTGCACAGTCACAGGATGAAGAGAAAACTTGGGACAAGCAGCACCGCTCCTCTAAAAACCCACCGACGTCCAGTGATAATGATGATCAGTTCCTTTTGTATTACGCCGTTTATTATGTTGAAATTTATTCCTATTATTTTGTGCATTTTAGTAGATTTTCCATAGAATATTGGCTGCTGTTGATATCTATGTTTTCCTTCTCCCCTTGTCAATCCATCATTCTGATCTGCTTCAGCCCCAAACTGAGGGAGGCCTTTAAAACCTTCCTTTACTCTTTTATTTATCGTAACATGAAGTAAGAGGATTCTTTGTGCTTTTCTTACAATTTCTGGGAATCGTTAGGAAATGTTTTAGTGACTCCATGGGAATCCATACATTATAAGTCAGGGAAGGACTCAGGACAAAAAACAAACACTAAACAAACCAAATTACTAACAACCCCTCACTCCTACCGAACAAACTAATACATATTATAATGGCTTTAATACTGAGGTCCGGTTTGGAAAGGACCCTGGGATGATGGGTTCAATTTAGTTATAGCCAATAGCCAAAAATGGGACTTTTTCACCTGCTTTTCGGCCATTTTTCAGTTTGGGAAATTCTATTTTGGTTTTAATGATATTTCGATTCCCGATCAAACATCAAGTGCTGAAATGTGATGATAAAGTGAAGTAGGCTGAAATCTTTTATTTTTTAAACATCCATTGTGTCACATGTTTAAAAATCTAAATTCTGTATGAAGCTGCTGAAAATGAGCTTTCTAAAGAATTTTTCCAGCCCACTTCTTTTTGGGACCATCATCTTTCCGGACAAATTTTTTCAATTGAGTCAGTCAATGTTTCAAAAAAGAAGTTTGTTGAAAAGCTGAAAAATCATCTTACAGAATCAAATTGAGGCCTAGGATGGGGATAATGCGGCTCCAGAGATGGGAGGGACCGGAGCTCTAGATTTCTTCTAGATAAATGCACAGTTCAGTTTGGTTCAGTCCAAGAATTTTTTTTCCATAATAATCATAATCAGCTGATTTGGAATATCGGAAACGTGTGATAAATTTGGACATTTCTGATATTCAGAATCTCAATTTATTAAATTAATAAAAATACATACATTGCATGAAATAATCTCATTGTATGACACAACATATAAAGTACAGGGGCAGCACTTTTCATCTCATGTAGAACTGCACAGAGAGCAAAACTTTAAAAACAATTATTAGGATTAGGTTTACATTTTCTGTTTGTTTTATGATTAGGGTTACATTTAGGTTTAGTGTTACAGTTTTTGCTTGTTTTAGGATTAGGATTAAAGGTTAGTGTTACAGTTAGGGTTACAGTCTCTGCTTGTTTTATGATTAGGGTTAGGATTACAGTTTCTGCTTGTTTTATGATAAGGGTTAGGATTACATTTACGTTTGGGATTAGGGCAACTGTTAGTGTTAGAGTTACAGTTTTTTCTTGTTTTAGGATTAGGATTAAAGGGTTAGTGTTACAGTTAGGGTTACAGTCCGTTTCTGATTGTTTTATGATTAGGGTAGGATTACAGTTCTGCCTGTTATATGATAAGGGTTAGTTTTACATTTAAGGTTGGGATTAGGGCAACTGTTAGTGTTAGAGTTACAGTTTTTGCTTGTTTTATGATTAGGAATATGTTAACCCCTTCGCTGCTATGGAGGCGCTCGGCGCGTCCACCCGCAGGTAACGTTCCTTGCGGTGCACGCGCTGAGCGCGTCCTCCCTTTGGGTCCAGCGATCGGCCGGGTTCCGGCCAATCGCTGGCCCCCCGGTGCGGGCTGACATCCTCGATGTCAGCCCAGCACCCGGAACCGCCGCCGCCTAATTAGGTGTCATCGCGCGGCGTGATGACACCTAATTCAGGCGCCCCCACCCGCATGCGGAGGGGCACCTGAAAGGGAGGGGGGAGGTCCTTCGGAGGTAATACAGGCACCATTTGGAGGGCACAGCCTGCCCTTCCTAACGGTACCTGGAATTAACTCCATGGGGGCTGGATCACGAATCGGCACCGAAAAGCGCCGGTTCGTGATCCTTTCCCGGAGCTGGCCGACATCTTGGATGTCGGCCAAGCTTCCGGGAATGCCCCCTGAGGACTGGCGTCATCGTGCATAGCACGATGACGCCAGTCTTGGAGATAACCCCTAACTGCCACCAATGGTGGAGATAGTGGGTTCCAATGAACCCCCTATCTCCCGATCCATGACAGTTAGGGGTTAAAGTTTGATATTGTTGGATCGGCCAGAGCATGGCCGTTCCAACAATACCAAACTTGACTATGAAAAAAGTTTTTTTTTAAAAATTAAGAAAAATAAAAAAAAATAAACAAGTTTTTTTTTCGTTTTTTTGGTTCGTTAATGCAGCAATATTGTTCCCATTTCAATTATAATCTGAACAATGATGCTGCACTAACGATTTTTGTATGCGGTGCGTTTGTTAAAAATCGCTTAATTTTCCCCAAAAAAAAAGGTAACGAGACCCAATCTCTAATTTTTTTAACAAGCGCACCCCATACAAAATATAACCGCAATTGCTCGCATGTTAAAATGTGAAAAAAAACACTTTACACGTTGTAAATTATTGAAAATTCATATTTTATTGCATTTATTGTTATAATATACAGACAGGACATGACGTATACATATAATAATGACATATTATGAATCTGCCGAGTCTGACGGAAAGAACGATATATAATATGTCTGGGTCATATACTAAAATAAGCCTTCAAAACACGTTTAAACATGATGAGCAAAACCGGTAAAAATGACCTCAGCACAGAGGCGGGAAAAGCCTCAGCAGCGAAAGGGTTAAAAGTTAGGGTTAGGTTTATAGTTTCTGCTTGTTTTACCGTTAGGGTTACATTTAGGATTAGGTTTCACAGTTTCTGCTTGATTTATGATTATCGGGGTTATTCAAAGAGATCTGATTTGTGGCTGAAAGGTAACCGAACAGTGAAATTCAGCGTACGGTTACCTTTCCTGGCCATTCGGCTATTCAGAGAGCAGGCAGTTCGCCAAATCTTTGAATTGCCTGCACATACAGTGCCTGTTCGAGGGCAATAAAATTCCCATAGAGAAGAAATGCTTCGGGCTATTGAGAGAACACAAAACAGCAGGGAAAAGTTGCCGAAATGCCCTGCTGTTCGGTGGTCTCATTCGGCAGGTTTATTCAAGTAAATCCCATAGGCTTCAATGTTAAAAATACTCCCGTTTTAATTCAATATCTAATAAACCGTTTACTATTTTATTCTGCTGTAAAGACTCACTTAATTCTTAGATTTTTTTAGGATCTTTTAGGCATTTTTTTGGATTTTGTTTGCAAACCTTTATCCGTTTATTTTTTTAATGTTTTTTCTTTTTTCTGTATCAGACCTTTTTATTATCATTCATTGGATCTTATGTGTAAATTCGAGACATTTTCGTTCAGTAGTTCTTTTGCAAACAGCGTTTCAGTTTTCAAACTTTCAAGCGTACTGTTTGTTTTTTCACATCGTTCGTCTGCGGTGTCGGGTTTTTCCGGCAGCTGCTCTGCACTGTGATCGGCGGCTGCTCGGGTTTTTCCGGCGTATTCGGCATGGTCAATCCAGCTGTCTTCTGTGGGTTTTGGTGAGTGTTTGGTGGGTTTTACCTGCACTACAGGGGCCCTGCAGTGATTGCTCAATACACCACAGGGTCGGTGAAATAGGATCGCCGAATCGCCCCAAAGTGCAGGGAACAGAAAGTCACCGAATATATGGTGACTTTTCTTTTCTCTTTGAATAACCCTGTATGATTAGGGTTACAGTTTCTGCTTGTTTTACTATAAGGGTCAGGGTTGCTGTTACGGATAGGATCAGAGTAATTGTTAGGGTTAGGGATAATTTTCAGGTTAGGATTATAGCTTCTACATGTTTATGTTTAGGGTAACTGTTAGGTTTAAGGTTGAAGTTAGAGCATCTACAACCCCCCAAATATTCTGAATTAATCTGAATGAAGCTGATTACATTCAGATCTGGATAATTATAAATAGATCAGCTTGGATTAATGTTCCTGTTGTTGGGTTACAATGTCTGCTTTTTTATATAAGGGTTAGGGTTATAGTTAGATGTAGGGTTAAGGTTTGTGCTTGTTTTATGATTAGTGTTAGAGTCACAGATTATGTTTGGTTCTTGATTAGGGTTACTTTAAGGATTGCAGTTAGGATTATAGTTTCTGCTTTTTTATGACTAGGGTAGGGATACAGTTGTGGTTTGTGTTACTGCTATAGTTTCTGTTTATCTTATGATTAAGGTTAGGGGTACAGTTACAGTTACCATTTCTTTCAGTTACATATAATATTCTGAATTATTTATTTATTTATTTATAAAGGATTTTACCAGGAAGGATACATTGAGATTTCTCTCGTTTTCAAGTATGTCCTGGGTTGAAGAACATTGACTGGTTACAGAAATACAAAATAGTAAAATGCAAGATATTAACACAAAATCAAATATACAGATTAACAGAAAAATAAATATGTAGGAAATAAAGTCATTATGTTACATGTTTACAGGTGCATTCTGTATTGAGGTATGTTAATAGGTAACTCGTAAGGGACTTTAGACTTGGGGAAGATTTGATGGCGTCTGGGAGGTTATTCCATAACTGTGGTGCTCTGTAGGAAAATGAGGATCGAGCCACTTTCTTTTTGTATTGTGGTATAGCAAGTAAGGTGCTGGTCCTGGATCGGAGGTTATAGGATGAGGGAACTGCTGGGGCAATCAGCCTATTCAGGTAGGGTGGCAGCTTCCCATAAAAGCTCTTAAACACCAGGTTGCAAAGGTGAAGGGTGCGTCTAGAGTCCAGCGATGGCCAGTTTAGCTCTTTTAACATGTCACAATGGTGGGTCATGTAGTTACATTGTAGCACAAAGTGGCAGAATGAGTTATACAATGAAGTAAGTTTCTGGAGGTGCGTTTGAGGGGCGGCTGCATACACTACATCTCCGTATTCAATGGCTGGCATAAGCATTTACAGAAAACACAACATATACAAGGTGTAAATTAGGGAGCGCCTTGTGTATGTTGTCTTTTCTGTGGTTGTATGGGTGAGGGATACAACCATTTGGTGAGCTGCGTAGAAACGTATAAAAACAATTAACTGTTTATACTATACAGCGCCGGAAAAACATCTACAACCCCCCAATATTCTGAATTAATCTGAATGAAGCTGATTACATTCAGATCTGGATAATTATAAATAGATCAGCTTGGATTAATTAAGGATATTTCTATCTAAAGTGGAAACGGCTCGGATATTGGATCGATCCAAATTGCTGATATTACAAGTAAATATTGATTCTAACCAAATCAAATCGCGCATGTCTAATTTCTTCTTGGATTCAGTTTCAGCACATTCTACAGGGCGATTCATATAGACCTGAACCCAATGTTTTCATTATAGATCATAAACAAATGAACGGAAATTAACAAGATTTTCCGGAAACGTACCTCCTTATGTTGAGCTCTTAAGCCAAACTCATCTATACACGAGGTGCCTAGAGGGTTATCAACTATACCCTCCTACCCATGCCTTACTAAGCCAAAGCACTCATCGGGTGTTGCTGCACCTCTTGGATAGAAGAGACTCCCTTGGCATTTCAGCTCTGGCCCTTTCTTGTGATAGCAGCCTGATCTGCATATGGAAAGTCCCCTGGATGTTTGAGTTGTTTTCGGAGCTGCTTTAAGGTTCTGTACCATATATTTATATTATTTCAGTCACCGGCCTGCTGCTAGAGATGGTGGGTGTCTGCATGGTTTGACCTGCCCTTTTTGGCTCTATAGAAACAGTTCCATGCATCCCATCCTCCACTAGATTGCAACAGGAGATAAATGGATATATTGAATCTTTATACGTCTTAAATGTCATAAATGCATTGTATATGTCTAAAACAATTCAGCTCAGTAGAATGTAAGCTCACAGAGAGCCGGGTCGTCCATCCTTCCTTCCTTCTTGCTGTATCTCCGTGTGTAATACATTAATGTCTGTTGCACGTCGTCCTTTCAGTAAAGCTGTGAGATTGGATAGAAATCTGAATGAGCTGCTGCACTGCGAGAAATAAATAAAAAATAAACCAATTTCATCATTTTTTTGCATCCCCCTCCCCCACCATACCAGTGTTGGATATAAGCATATGGAGGGCTCACATCTTGGTACAAATCACCTCTTCAGTAGGACCTTGGAGAGCGCCGGGCACAGTGCCAGATCCTCAACAAGTCCAGAAGAACAGATGGACCTGCTGAACACAATGCAGATCTCTCCAGCCGATAGAGGAGGTGGAAAAGTGGCGTAGAGGGTCATAATGATCAAGGAGGAAAATAGAGCAACACAATATCACGAGCCGAAAGCAAGATCCCTGACATTAGAGAAACACCCCCATTACTATAACAAAATACCCCAACACGAAGCTCTGACCACATGAAATTATTATTATTATTATTCTTTATTTATAAAGCGCCAGCATATTCCGCAGCGCTGTACAATAGGCACAGTATAGACAGGGTTACAATACATTGAACAACATTTGACAAACAGTACAGGAGGAGATGAGGCCCTATTCCCGTAGGAACTCACAATCTGGGAGGGTGGGGTTGGAAACAGAGGAGAGGACTGTAAGGTGAGAGTGATTGATGGTTGTGTCAGTGAGTTGGGTGGTAGGCTTCCCTAAATAGGAACGTTTTAAGGGAGCATTTGAAGGAAGAGACGTTAGGGAAAGTCTGACAGTACGAGGGAGAGCGTTCCAGAGAGTGGGGCTGCGCGTGAGAAATCCTGCAGTCTATCATGGGAAGGTGATGCGGGGAGAAGCTAGGCGCAGGTCACTGTTTGACCTTAGGGAGCGGGCTGGGGTGTATTTGGTGATTAGTGAGGACAGGTAGTGGGGAGCTGAGTTAGTGAGGGTTTTGTAGGTAAGGATAAGGATTTTGAACTTAATTCTGCAGTGGATGGGGAGCCAGTGAATGGACTCGCAGAGGGAGCGGCAGAGACAGAGCGGCGGGTGAGGTGAATTTAGCCTGGCGAGAGTGTTCAGGATGGATTGTAGGGGAGAGAGGCGGGACAGAGGGAGGCCAGATAAGAGATTATTGCAATAGTCGAGTCGGGAGATTACCAGGCGTGTATGAGTTGTTTGTGGTGACAGCGGTAAGAAATGGCCGAATTCTGGATATTACGCAGTTGGTATTCGCTGGAGGAGGAAAGAGACTTGATGTGGGGATGAAGGAGAGAGCAGAGTAAAGTGTAACTCCAAGACAGCGAACTTGGTTTATGGGGAGATGGTGATACCCTCCACCGTGATAGAGAAGTCAGGAGGTGGGGAGGCATTGGAGGGAGGAATAAGTAGGAGCTCAGTCTTTGACATGTTGATCTTTAGGTGGTGGGAGGCCATTCAGGAGGAGATGCCAGATAAACAGTCACTGACTTTTGAAAGGACAGGGGGAGAGAGATCAGGGTAGAGAGGTAGATCTGAGTGTCATCAGCGTAGAGGTGGTAATTAAAGCCAAAGCTGTTGATGATTTTTGCCCAGGGAGGAGGTGTAGATGGAAAAGAGCAGAGGACCAAGGACAGAGAGCCTTGAGGTACACCAACAGATAGAGGCAATGAAGAGAGGAGTTACCAGCAAAGGACACACAGAAGGACCTGTTGGTATAAATAGGAGTCAACTCAAGCAAGTGCAGTGTCACCGAGACCCAGAGAGTTGAGGGTCTGTAGAAGGAGGGGGTCGTCAACAGTGTCAAAAGCAGCCGAGAGGTCAAGCAGGATGAGAATAGAATAGTGGCCGTGTTTTTTAGCAGTTAGGAGGTCGTTGGTGAGTGACTTTGGTGAGGGCAGTTTCAGTTGAGTGTAGGGGACGGAAACCAGATTGCAGGGGGTCAAGTAGGGAATTGGAGGACAGGAAGAGGGAGAGGCGGTTGAAGACTAGTTTTTCTAAGAGCTTAGAGGTAAAGGGAAGCAGGGATACAGGGCGGTAGTTGGATGGAGTGTTGGGATCGAGGGATGGTTTCTTTAGTAAAGGGGTAACTAGCGCGTGTTTGAAGGCGGATGGAAAGGAGCCAGTGGAGAGAGATAGGTTGAAGATGTGTGTGAGAGCAGGGGTGAGGGAGGAGGAGAGGGGAGGAATTAGATGTGAGGGAATGGGGTCGAGCGGGCACGTGGTGAGATGTGAGGAGGACAATAAGGAATTGACTTCCTCCTCAGTGGCTGGGAGGAAGCGGCAGAGGTGGCAGAGGGGACCTGTGGGAGTGGAGGTGGCAGATAACTATCTTGTGTTGGGATGTTGCTTCTGATAGTTAGAGTTTTACTGAGGAAGTAGTCTGCCAGGTCTTGAGCGCTGAAGGCAGCTGAGGGGGGAGGTGCAGGTGGGTAGAGGAGGGTGTTGAAGGTGGACCAGAGCCGTTTAGGGTTGGAGGACAGCGTAGATATAAGAGATGAGAAGAAGGATTGTTTGGCCAAGTGGAGGGCAGAGGTGTATGACCGGAGAATAAACTTGAAGTGAACAAAATCAGCTTCAGAGCGGGATTTCCTACAGGCATGCTCTGCAGTGCGGGAGCATCTTTGCAGGTAGCGAGTTTGGAGGGTGTGCCAGGGCTGAAGCTGGGGGCGTGAGGCCTTACAGAGTCGAAGAGGAGCAAGAGTGTCTAGAGCAGAGATAAGAGTAGTGTTGTAGTGATTAGTGGCAGCATCAGGGCAGGTGAAGGATGAGGTGTGAGGGAGGTGGTGAAGTAGATTGGAGAATTGATGGGGATCCACAGCATGTAGATTTCTACGAGTGTGTGTGCGGGGTGGGGGAGCAGGGTGTTTAGGAAGTCCAGATAGGTTGAAAGAGAGAAGGTGGTGGTCAGAGATGGGGAAAGGGCGACAGTAGAACAGAGGTTGGAAAAGACAAGGTCAATAGCGTGACCATCGCGGTGGGTAGGGAGGAGGGAGGATTGTGTGAGTCCAAGGGAGGACATGAGTGAAAGAAGTTTGGAGGCAGCAGGAGCGGAAGGATCGTCAATGGGAATGTTGAAGTCCCCGAGAATTAGGCATGGAAGATTAGAAGACAGGAAGTGAGAAAGCCAGGTAGCAAAGTGGTCAAAGAACTGGGAGGTTGGTCCTGGTGGGCGGTAGATGACTGCCACCCTGAGAGCCAGAGGAGAGAACAGGAGGATGCAGTGTGTCTCGAAGGAGGAGAAGGAGAGGGATGGGGGTGGAGGGAGATTCTGGTAGGTGCAGGTGGGAGAGAGCAGGATTCCGACCCCGCCACCATTTCTCTCACCCGGTCTGGGGGTATGGCTCAAGTGTAGACCACCATGTGAGAGAGCAGCAACGGAGGCCGTGTCAGAGGGAGTTAGCCAGGTTTCAGTTAAAGCTAGGAGGTTGAAGGAGTTTGAAAGGAAGAGGTCATGGATTGCTGTGAGTTTGTTGCACACAGAGCGAGCGTTCCAGAGGGCGCAGGAGAAAGAGAACAGGCACTGAGGGATTATGGGAATGAGGTTGCTGGGCTTGCAGGGAGGTGATTTATGTGCGATGGAGATAGGATGAGAGGGAAGTATAGGATGTGTTGTGGGGCCAGGGTTAAGGGATATGTCACCTGCATAGAGTAACAGCAGGAGGGTGAGAAAGAGAAGGTGGGAATGGGATTTGTGGGAGTGATTGGCAGCACGAGAGTTAGAGGGAGACCATGTTCTGAGGAAACAAAGGAGCTCATGAGAGGCCATCATGTGGGACGAGAGGAGGGAGGGAGAGATGCAGATTGTGTAGGGGTCGGTGGTAGAGGGGCAGGAGTTCCATTTAAGGAGAAAGGTAGAAGTAAAGAGTAGAAGCGTGAGAGAAAGCATAATATAGACGTGCGTTTACCCGTAAAAAGTGGGCCTTGCAGTTCCTTCCTCCAGTCCCGCACCTCCAGGAAATCAACTCTAAACGTCCACTTAGGATGCCACTTGGGGATGTCACAAGAGCCACGGCTCAAATGGAGCCACTCTTAGCTGTTATATAGGGCAGACTGATTGCATTCAGGCAGTTAAAAGGTAAACACCTGATGCTGGATGGGCTGTGTCAATAGGGCAGGAGATTCACATGCTAATTAGCAAAGCAAATGGTGGAGAAAGGAGACGAAAATATTATTTTTTTAAAAAGAGACCAAGGTAACATTACAATGTGGGTGCCTGCAAATACTGGGTGATGGGGGTCTTACCAGCAAAAGTATGCAGGGGATCAGTTGAGATGTGGGTGTCTGTGGATACTGGGTGATAGAGTCTTACCAGCAAAAGTATGCAGGGGATCAGTTGAGATGTGGGTGTCTGTGGATACTGGGTGATAGAGTCTTACCAGCAAAAGTATGCAGGGGATCAGTTGAGATGAAAGCCACATAAACGTACATGGAGACACCAAATCCATGGAGTAATAAAGGGTTGATACGAGTGCAACATAAAGACTCACAACCCCTGCATTGTGTGATAAATGCAGAAACACAGAGACTAAAAACTCACAAAGGAATAAAAACAATTATTATAGGGGGTTATACAGAGAGCACCGAAATGTCACTGCCCCCCCCCCTAGAAGCCGCTGGGGGGGACCCAGCCAGACTGAACCAGACAATTGGACAAACATTTGCCTTTTGGAAGGTGAAACATAATGAGATTAGGGACAGACAATTAAATCAAACATTACTTAACATTTCTAATGAGGCAGGACAATGGGAATCAGGATAACAGATTACAGTCAACAGATTAACAACCTACTCAAATAGAAACAGATAAACACATTCTTGACAGGGTAAATTTGGACATTAATCCTTTCAACAATAACAAATAGACAATAACATTCTTGCATAAACACAGATTACACAACCCTTCTGCACAGGAGAGGACAATGAAAATAATAAAGAACCTCAGGTCAGCCCCCCAAACCCATCTCCATGCCTACTGACTCTAAGTCCAAATGCCGTACGCCACACACACACCATTGAATACAGCAATTAAAGCACACCCCACTAAAAACTAAGCATGTTACAGTACATTAAACACCACACAAAGGAATAAAGTCTGAATTTGGGGATTTCAACAAGGGGAACATACTGGGTTAAGGTCTCTCAGTAGAATCGTTATAAACGATTCAATACATGTGCAGGTTACAACACTGTGAAAGCAATTTCAACAATATCTCAAAACTACGCTCCTTTTAAGGATACATTTTCTGTGATTCTCAATTGTGGTACTCTGCCATGATCCCAAATCCTGCATTTTCAACCTGCAACCAGCAAGCAATAAGCATTGAGACCATACACAGCTATCATCCCAGCTCCTGCTTTTTCTTCTCGGCAGTCCCACCCTCCCATGCTGCCCCTGTCCTAAACTTATAGCTCTCCCTTCCAACTCCTTCCACTTTTCTCTTTGACTACCCTTACAAATCCTTATTTGGTCCTCCCCATGCAATGTCTGCTATATTCTTTCTGGCCACCAGCACCACACTCCTGCCCCCTTTTGTTTCACATTCCTCTGTTCCTTAGATTGTAAACTTGTGGGATGTCTGCCTGAGCTTGTAAAAAGAGCTGTATTAGCGGGACAATTCTAATTATATGACCTCAATAACAGGGCATGAAAGAGTTACTTTACTTTAGTGGATACTTAGCCTTTTCCTCATTATTTCAACCTAAAAATAAAAGGAAATGTGTGCTCTGTAAATCAATCATTAACCCACCAGTATCTATATATGTGAAGGGGAAAATGCTTTTTAATCAGGTACCTGTTACAAAAATAAAAGTTACTGTTATAAAATTAGAAAAGGAAATTAAATAGGGACTTGGAGCAGTGTTTCTCACCTCTGGTTCTCCAGTCCCCCTAACAGGCCAGGTTTGCAGGATATCTGCAAAAATGATATCTGCAAGATGATCTGCAAAATGTGGCCTGTTAGGGGGACCTGAGGACCGGGTTGAGAAACACTGACTTAGAGCAGCCTCCATTATGTGTCTGGAAAAAAGATAACATTACATAAAAAAGGGAAAAATCCTATTTCAGACAACATATACTATAAAGTGCTTTGCATGGACGCAGTTATCTCCAATCAGTTGCACAGTTTGCACAGGGAGAAGGTTCTGTTTCTTTGCAGTTTGCATGTATCTCATGTCCGACCAATCACAGACAGAGGAAGAGTGACAGAGTCCGGGGTGATGGATGTGACTAAGCTTGGTCTCCATAGCAGAAGAATAACATTAAACCTCTGGAACTCGCAGGTTCATGAAGACACTCGATCATTAAACAAATCAGAGAGGAGATATCTGAAGGAAACAGCCAGATCTGCATTAATAAGACTTTTCAACTTGATCGGAAACTCTCCTCCACCTTATACGACTCGTAGCTATGGATCCCACAACTGTGACGTGTCTGGTCGTCATCATACTGGAAGCCATCACCGGCCTTTTTATGAACGGGTTCATTGTGCTGGTCATATTCTGTAACTGGCTCAAAGGGGAAATCACGGCTAGTGTGAATAAGATCCTGGTGGCCCTGAGCATCTCCAACATGTGTTTTGCAGCTTTATCTTTGGCCAGTGTACTGATCGTAGCAATTTGCCCTCAAATCTGGCAAATCTACATAACTGGTTACATAAATATGATTATAATTTGGGTGACGATGTTCTGGTTGACCTCGTGCTCCTGGCTGACCGCCTGCCTGTGCTTCTTCTACTTTATTAAAATCGTGAATTTCTCCTCTGGATTTTTATCCTGGGTTAAGGTGAGGATCAACTCTGCTGCACATTGGCTGATATTGGTGGCAGAAGTGGTCTCCCTCTGCTGTATGTTCCTGCAGATCTTGCCTTATGTTATAACCCAAGACTTTGTGATAATAATCTCTGTGAATTCGACATCCAATATAACCCAAAAAGCAAGTTTACTCAATTTGAATTCATATGTGGGTTTTGCAGGAATTCTTGTGTCTTTTCTAATAATTTTTGGCACCACACTGAGCACCGTCTGCTTCTTAAACCTGCACAGTCACAGGATGGAGAGAAAGATCGTCTCCACCAGCACCGCTCCTCTAAAAACCCACCGACGTCCAGTGATAATGATGGCCAGCTTCCTCTTGTTTTATGCTGTTTATTATGTTGAGTTGTTTTCCATTTATTTTGTGCATATTGCTATATTTTCTGTAGAATTTTGGCTGCTGATGATACTTATGTTTTCGTTCTCCCCTTGTCAATCCATCATTCTGATCTGGTTCAGTCCCAAACTGAGGGAGGCCTTTAAAACCTTCCTTTACTCTTTTATTTGTCGTAACACGAAGTAAGAGGATTCTTTGTGTTTTTCTTATAATTTCTGGGAATCGTTAGGAAATGTTTTAGAGACTCCATGTGAATCCATACATTATAAGTCAGGGAAGGACTCAGGACAAATTCTGCTAAACAAACCAAATTACCCACAACCCCTCACTCTTACGTAACAACCTACTAAATATTACAATAGCTGTAATACAGAGGCCAGATATAGAAAGGGCCCCAGATCTAGGATGCGTATAATCCAGCTCCAGAGACTGGAGGGACTAGAGCGATAAATCAGTTTCTTCTTGGACTCCTTTTCAGCATATTGTACCTGCTCTGGGTGAGATCAAAAACCCAATATACAAACCAAAGCTCAGCAGCCAGGGGCTGCTACGCTAAGAAAACCGAACTGAGAGAGCGCACTGTGGAAAAATGGGCACCATATTTGAGACAGTAACTAGTGGTATCAGAATCGTTAAAGCCAAAGTCTACCAACTGTGACCATTTACGTGAATTTCAGTAGTCATGGTGGCTGGAGTGTTCTCTTCTCCTCTAACTGTCCTTGTAGTGATGGACACACCATTATAGTGGAGGTGTCTCCGTCCACCCAAAGCACTTGTATGCCGCTGGACAGTCTTTCTGGTGTTTTGGGTGCGTGTGGTTGCATTGAGTCATTTGATTGATAAAGCAAACACATTTTTTACAGATCCTAAAAAACCTGTACAATGTGTGGTTTTGTTATCGGATGCTCCTTGACCTTTCACCTCCATCCTTTCCAATCAACGCGCTCATGTTGTGATCCTGAAGCTCAGCATTTCACTAAACAAGCGTGTTTTATTAACTGTGCTTCCACCTCGGTCCTCCTCTCGCCAACCTCAGCAAATCAAGAGGTATGTTTACAGACAAAATAGACCAAGATATGAAATCTCACCAATACCATCCTCGCCCACCACACAGCTCCACTCGGTAATTCTCTTTCCCCTCAGTAAGTGATCAGGAGGTTTCTTCACCCTTTCTATGCAGAGAGATGTTATTGTTCCTGTGTGTGAATTTGCATGTTGAGTGTCAGCCGTTTGTGTGTCTGATCCAACAGATTTGCATATAAACAAAACCAGTCACATAAGAGACGGCTGTATGAGCCGGGCCGACAGAGGGACTGGGCTCGTCTCTGCAGGAGCCACCGATTGTCTCCACTTTATTTCTGCTCCGCGTGGACCTTAAACAGCCGAGGAAGCGACGCAAGGACTGAGAGAACATTTCTACAGGTGAAACCTGTGACCAGGATATAGACATTTTCTGTGGAAAGTCCTCTTCATCCTTATATTATCCATTTTAATGGAGCAGGACAGGATCTGAAAGCGACTCATTTTCAGGGAGGAATCTAAGCATGGCGACAGATTATGCCCTACTTGCACTTTGCTTTTCAGTCCTCGAGACCTTTGTTGGATTAAGTCTTAGTGTGTTTATCTGGGTTGTTATTTTACGAGGTTTTATTAAAAATAAAGCCATGAGCAGCAATGATAAAATCCTTTTCACTCTGAGCATCTCAAACTTCATCTTCAACATCCCCTCTATTAGTAATGCATTACCGTTCCAGTCTTCAGACTCACAGAACAAGGAGTTAATTTCCCTCTTTATGTCACTGTATAGTATCAGCTCCTGCTCGTGGCTGACCGCATCTCTCTCCTTCTTCCACTTCATTAAAATAATCCATTTCTCTGGGGGTTTCCTGGCTCGGGTTAAGGCACAGATTGATGCTCTGGTTCCTCGGCTCATACTGGTGGCAGAAGTGGTGTCTCTGTGCTGCGGCTTCATTGCTGTAGTGACCAGTGTCACACTGCTTCAAGGAACATTTACAAACACCTCAATTGCCTTCTCCACCAACACAACAAATGGCATTAGTTTTGCTATATTAGTCTTTAGGAGAGTCTTCACCTTTGTGTTTCTTTTCAATTTGGTTCCGTTCCTTATTATGACGATCACCACATTCTGCACCATCGGGTTCCTGAGGTTGCACATTTACCGGATTCAGAGGAGCATCGGGAGCAGCTCCAGCCTGGAATCTCATCAAAGCGCAGCATCCACAATGACAAAGCTTCTGTTATTTTACTTGGTCTTTTATGTATTAATTTTTTCTTACCCCTTTTTCATTCTTGACCTTCCACATTACTTCTTATACATATATATAATTATGTCACCTTCTTTTCCCCTTGTGCAATCTGCTCTCCTGATTCGTGCCAACCCAAGGTTAAAGGAGGCCTGGCCCCGAATATACCGAATATCTTAAACATCCCCTAATTGCAGCGAATGGTCTCTATGTAAAGGGTTAGAGCCTCTTTATCATTTCTTTACGTTTTTCACTATAATCTTTTAATTGATCACTTTTCATTCTAAAAGGTAAAACGTGAGGGATTTTCTTTTATTTCTGTTGGATAAACTCAGTTTATAGCTGGTAATGAGGGTGGATAAGCCTCGGTGTCCTCCTTGTGATGTTTTCCTGCAGGTGCAGGTTCAGCTCATCCATAGAGTCTAATAAAGAAAGATTAGCAAATTAATTCTATTATAACACAATGAAAGCTGTTCTACACATTAATGGTCTTACATTACCGGACAAATCCTAGACGATGAATCCCGTGTTATCCATTTGGTTGTAAGATGTATGGTGAAGTGTCCAATGTGAAGAATTCCTAAAATATCACTGAGAATGTCCCGCTGTTACTTTGCGTCACATTCATCGGACTCCTGCAATGCTCTGTAGCAAAATATAGGTTCCCTGGATGGTCGAGTTGTTTTCTGGGCTGCTCAAAGGTTCTGTTCCATGTATTTATATTTGTCATATATGTCATAATAAATGAGTTCAGTTGACAGTTCACAGAGAGCCGGGTCATTCATCCTTCCTGCCGTCTTGTTGTATCTTTGTGTGTAATACATTAACGTCTGTTGCACGCCGTCCTGTCAGTAAAGCTGTGATATTGGATAAAAATCTGAATGAGCTGCTGCACTGCAAGAAATAAATAAAAAATAAACTATTAAAACCCATTTTAGGAGGAGTGTTTGTATTTATTTCATTTCAGATTTACCCCACCATACCAGTGATAGGGTAAAGCTGAGGTGTGAGTATTAGAAGGCACACAGGATGGAGGGCTCAGGTCCTGATACCAGGTACCTCTTCAGCAGCACATAGAGAACCATGCACGGTGCCTGACACCACAACAAGTCAAGATACTCTGTAGATAATCTAGAAGAATAGATCGACCTGCTGAATCCAATGCAGATCTCTCTCCAACCAACAAGGGAGGTGGAAAGGTGACATATAGGGTGTCAATATCTATTGTGTCTTTCCTGAAGGAGATGAACCTTCCATGAAATCTCTAAAAAAGCATCACAACAAAACATAATAATTGAAACATAAACAATTGTATATAGTATAAACTCCTCCCCCTCTGCCTCCAGCCAATAAGGTTACTGGAAGGAAGGGGGCGTGACTTATATTATAAAAAATTCTGATGGCTGGCAAGATCCATATTCTAACATCCCAAAAAAGACGGCAAAGAGACTGGAGAACCTCCCATTGTCTCTGAGACAAAGGCCGCCCTTTGTCTATGAGCATCAGACCAGCCTGAGATCCACCCTTAGGCAACCCTCTCATTTCTTTACCATCTTGGCTTTCAGAGCGCCATTCACGGGAATTACTCCCCACTTTTTACTTGAATTATCACAACAAACAGTAGCCAATCTAAACTAGCCAGATGTGATCACCACAATTCCATCAGCCCCAGAAAAGGGAAAATTCCTTTTGAGCAAACCTAAGCCTGACCAATTGGATGGACAAGACAAGGAGCTCCAAGAAAACTGGAGGCGAGCCCTGAACCCCCAGCCGAATCCATGTGTTATGACTGGATAGTGTGGCACCCAGAAATGAACACCATTTAAGTGCCAAAAAAAGAAGCTGAAAAGACAAGTCCTTCTAGGCTGACCTAGACAGCTACTTATTGCTGCAGTGATCCATTCACATATTTATTATTATTATTCTTTATTTATAAAGCGCCAGCATATTCCGCAGCGCATATGGAGCCTTTCTCAAGCAGTGAATACAGGTAAATAATAACACATACCAATACCAACAAAATGAGTGAATAGGACATCAATCCAAACAAGTATCTGCAGTGCAATCACCAAGATGGCAGCCAAATCTCCAAAATTATAGTTTTTACTCTCTTGCTCTTGTGATGTTTGACGGCCACCCCACCCTCACCCCTTGCTTTATCCTGCAGGAGGGAGTCTGGCACTGAGGAGGAATGAACATGTCTACCTGACGCCATCCTGTCCCTCTGCATCTCTCCTCTGCACACGGTCTGGCTACACCCCCCTCCCCTCCCCCTCACTCCTCCCTGACTGGAAAACAAGCTTCAACAAACAAAACTTTATTGTCTATTTCCCTCTGTATCTCTGCACAGGACCTGGCCATGCCCCTCACTCCTCCCTGACTGGAAAACAAGCTTCAACAAACAAAACTTTATTGTCTATTTCCCTCTGTATCTCTGCACAGGACCTGGCCACGCCCCTCACACCTCTCTCCTCCCTGACTGGAAAACAAGCTTCAACAAACAAAACTTTATTGCAGCATTTTCCCTCTGTATCGCTGTATGGAGATTGGAAATTTCCACCACTCTTCCCTCTCTGGAATGGAAGCTTCAAAATAATATCACGTGATCTCATCGTGGCCATAGAGGTAGTGGTGAAAGCGCTGGCAGGCAAGCACTATACTCAGACATTACTTTTCTATTTGAGCGTAGTTTTGTTCAGTAAGAGTCAGTGCCCTTGAAGCAAAAGCGATAGGCTGGCCAGCGTGCAATAGGCAACACCCGAGTCCAGTTTTACTTGCATCACTTTGAATAGTTACAGGAGTAGTAACGTCATAGTACTTCAGGACAGGTGTATCTGTGACCAAACGTTTGATGTCCTGCACTGTATTATCATGCTTAGGAAGCCAATGCCAAACAGCATCCTTGTCCAGAAGTCTGCTCAGCGCCTCACAGACCTCTGAGAGGTGAGGTAGGAATTTTTTCAGGTAGGTAACAAACCCAATGAAGCGCTGTAGAGATTTCCGATGAAATTTTCGGGCTGTTGCATATACAGTATGGCTCTGATTTTGTCTGGGTCAGCCTTCAAACCCTCCCAGGATAGGATGTGTCCATGGAAGCGGACCTCTTTGACCTTGAATTGCTGCTTTTTTTTAGCCAAGTCTTAATTTTACCTGCCTACAACGATCCATCAGTTCCAGCAGTTTGCCATCATGATCTTGCTCTGCTTCCTCATCTGTGTCCCCACAGCCAACCACAAGGATGTCATCAGCTATTGGTTCAACACCACTGAGTCCAGTCAATAGTTCATGTTCTTTACGTTGATACACCTCTGGTGCAACTGATACTCCAAAAGGCAATTTGAGCCATCTTTTCCTGCCCCAAGGAGTCCAGAAGGTTGTCATGTAACTAGTTGCAGTATCCAGTTTACACTGTAAAAATGCATCCCGGGCATCAACAAGCGTGAACAGACGCGCTTTAGGCAGCTTGTACAAAACATCCTCAAGCGTTGGCATGATGTAGTGAGATCGCCACAGTGCCAGATTCAGGAATTTGGGATCTATGCATATTCTTAGCTTATCAGGCTTCTTTACAATAACCATGTTACTTATCCAGTCAGTTGGATCAGTCACTGGAGCTAGGTGTCCATCGGCCTCATATTGGTCAAGCTGCGCCTTGACTGCCTGTTTTAACGCCACTGGCACATTGCGTGGTGCACATTGGACTGGAGGGACACTCAAGTCAAGGTCGAAATGAACGTCCCCTGGTACGGATTCTACTGGCCCAGTAAACACATCACTAAATTCTTGTAACAGCCGATGTTTTGTCAAGGGCCCTTTGGGTTGCTTGTCCATCACGTTGAGCTCTGCAAGGACAGAGAAATGTATCAGCCCTAGACGCTCACAGCTTGAGCCTGATAACAGTAGCTTTTGGTGGGCCTCCACAATCTCAAACTCTAGCTTGTGTCTCTGTCCACGTAAGACACATTCAGTCCTGAAGAGTCCTAGAGATTTCATAAGGTCACCAGAGTATAGCTTTAGTCTGGTGTCACTTGGCAGTAGATGTGCGTCCGGTGCTAACATCATTTTGTCTTTTAAACACATTACATCACACGTTGCTTCTGAATCGAGCTGACAGGATTGGGGCCTATTATTTAAATGTAAAGTGACAAAGCATTTCTTTCCTCTGGATTGCACAGCGCCGATCAATTCACTGCTGTATAGAACTTCAGCGGTGTCTGTCTCTTCCTCATATGCAGACGTGTTCTCCACGGTGTGTGATTTTCCTATCGACAGCTGTCGTCTACTTGACAGACAAACAGCAAAATGGTTTGTTCTTCCACAAGACCTACAAGACTTCCCATAAGCTGGACACCACTCTTTAATTCTTTGATGCACAGTCCCACAGTATTTGCACGCTGTAAGGTTGCAGCATTTGTGCTAATCAGGCGGCGTTGCTGCGGTTTGCTTGTGGTATGACATTGCATTACAATGTTTATGCTGTCGGTCCTCTGTCTGTCCTGTTCCATGACTTTCAGACGTCTGTCAGTGAGCTCTGCTGTACGGCACGTTTCAATGGCTATGTTTAGAGTTAAGTCATGTTCTCTTAGGAGGCGCCTGCGTTCACTGTCACTAGCTATGCCCAAAACAATCTTACCTCTTATTCATTCATCTCCAAGAGCTTCATAATCACAAGTTGCTGCCTTTTCTCTCAGGCGTGTAACAAAGTTATCAAAAGATTCTCCCTCTTCTTGTTTGCAGCACCCAAACACATACCTTTCGTAAATGAGGTTTTTAGCAGGTTTGAAATAAGCTTCCAGGGCTTGTAGAATTGCTGTAACATTTTCTTGCTGCTCTGCTGTGAGGTTCACATTGTGTTTATACACATGCCTGCATTCACTGCCCGTCACTCTCCTCAGAATTGCTCCAATCTCCACTCATTCTCATCCCCTCTGGGGGAGGTTTGCAATTCATTGCAGCCATATTGCCAGGAAGCCTCTGAGCTCTCAAATAGCAAAGAAAGCAGCTCTGCTCCAGAAAAGAGGCTCAGTCCTGATTTTAGTTACTTCTGACACCAATGTTTCATATGTAGAAATGAAGAGACTGCAAGCTGCTTGTGTGAGGAATCATGTTGGATTATAGAACTGCCTCCAGGTCAGAGGTCAGAACAGAAACAGGAAGTGTAAGCATAATCCATACATAACAGTGCCCTCTGTATAGCACACAGACACATAAAACATAAGGGGGCCTATTCCAATCTAGCCATTAACTTAACAGCTGAGCCAGAGCCACTATACGACTTTGCTGCAAACTTTGCTTGTAGCTCAGGACTAGCCGCAATTTACCAGACAGCTCCAGTACTTTGCACAGGAGCTGGAACAGAGTAATTCTACACTAACTCGCTGCCCTCATCTCCAGTTCCATTCCCGAAAGGACGCCGACTCCCAGAGTCTGCTGCCAAGTGATTTTGCAAAATCAGGTAACACTACAAATTAAATAGATGAAAAAAAGGTTTACTGACCCCTGATCCCGTGATGCACAGGGCGGTGCGATCCGCTGCTTCCTCTCACTGTACGTAGCAGAACACTGAAAGCAAATAGTTCCCTGCGTCCCTCAGCAGTCTCCGTGAAACCCTTCTCATGCAGGATCCTATGAATCCAGGAGCAGATACCTGCGGCAGCGCAAAGCCGTCTCACACAACTAGGTACATGAGGGTAAGTGTTTGCTGGAATCCAGAAAAGATGAAATATGATGATTTAGAATAGTGTGTGGAGAGATGTTATTGCTCCTATGTGTGAGTTTGCATGTAGCGTGTCGGCCGTTTGTGTGTCTGATCTGTCAGATTTGCATTTAGCCAAAACCTGTCCCATAAGAGACGGCTGTATGAGTTTGGCTGGCAGAGGGACTGGACTTGTCTCTGCAGGAGCAATGAATTGTCTGCACGTTATTTCCACGCCGTATTGTTACCGGAATCCATCTGGCTCTTTCGGGAGAAGACCGGGCCGGCATGGACAATGACTGACTGGACACGAGTCTCTTCAGGAAAGGCAAACTTTATTGTGACGTCACCACTCAGCCCGGATTGAATCGCTAAGACTGAGTGCCTCTTACATTGAAACATAGTGTTTTATACAAGGAATAGATAATTAGGTACATCCCAATTAGCCCACTCCACGGTGACACTATCCCACCCCACGTGGGTCCGTACCTCCCTTAACTGAATACAAAGACATTCCACACATTGGTTATAAATTGGCAGCTTTCACGGTATTTTGACAATTGAGAATTTAACACTCTTCTGGATCCTGCTTATGCCTGCCTCCCTAGGACTTGTTTATTGTATATTCTAGATAAGGCCCCGTCTGGTTTCACATCTTTCTTTGTTCAGGCCCTAGCTCTCTGACCTTGATATAACCACTTTCTCATCCTGTCAATCCGTGCCAGCATCTGCCCGGATCTCTTTAACTTAATTGCTCTGCCTGTTAGTTTAAAACATTCCAAAGAATCTATGCAAGCTAACTCCTAATTGAGCTAATATTCGCTATTTACATTCACGTGAACCAAAGTTCTGAACAAGATGGCCGCCTGGCTCAAGATGGCGGCCATCTCCTGGCCTGAGTCCCTTACAGTATGGATCTTGAACAACCGACAGAACGACACAAGAACTGAGAGAACATTTCTCCAGGTGAAACCTTTGACCAGGATATAGACATTATCTCAAGCAGGACTTTTCCATCCTCACATTATCCATTTTTTTGGGGCAGGGCAGGATCTGAAAGTGTCTCATTGTCAGGGAGAAATCCAAGCATGGAGATTTTTTATGTGCTCGCGTCATTTTGGTTTTCAGTAACTGAGGCCATTCTTGGATTATTTCTCACTGTGTTTGTTTTGGTCATGATTTTTCTTGATTTTAATAAAAGGACATGAGAAGCAACAATAAGATCCTGTTTGCTCTGATCATCTCCGGTATCATGTACAACATCTCATTATTTGGCAGAGTATCAGCTCAGACGTCACAATCAGTTTACAGGTTCGTTACACTTTATATGTCACTGTACAGCATCACCTCCTGCTCATGGCTGACCGCATCTCTCTCTTTCTTCCACGTCATTAAAATAATCCATTTCTCTGGGGGCTTCCTGGCTCGGGTTAAGGTGCAGATCGAGGCTCTGGTTCCCCAGCTGATACTGGTGGCAGTAGTGGTGTCTGTGTGCAGCGGCTTCATTTCTGTACTGGCTCAAATTGGTGAAGAGCCTCGAGGACCCTTCAGAAACACATCAATTACCGTAGGATATGAAAGGAATGGAGCCAGTTCACTGCCTGTGCAAATATTTGCTGTTGTGTTGGTTTGCAATTTGGTCCCGTTCCTGTTCATGATGGTCACCACATTCTATACCACCAGGTTCCTCAGGCTTCACGTTCAGAGGATGAAGAGGAACATGACGACACTGAGCATCTCCAACCTGGAACCTCAAAGCGCAGCCACAGCAATGACCAGACTCTTAGGCCCCTATTACGCTCTAAGCGTTAAAACGCAGGCGCAGGGGAGGAAAAACTGCGCCCGCAGTTTCCCCCCTTGCGCCCGCGTTTTAACGCCAGATTGCAATGCAGGCGCAAACAATGCTGCCTGCATTGTTATCGAGCGTTAAAAATCTGGATACTCGCGGCCGCACTGAGCGAAGCCGCGAGCATCAACTCGCTGGAGTCCATAGGACTCCATTGAGGTCTTCTCTGCCGGTCACGTGATCGGCCGGATCTCACATCGCGAGATCCGGCCGGTCGGCGTAGTGATACGCAGGGAGAGACAGGGGGGACTGTGTCACATCCACGAGGCTCCCAACCAGAATCAGAAAAAAAGGGGAAAGATTTTATTCGAAATTGAGTTGTTGTTGAGCTGTTAGAACGCGCAGCACAATTTTTTTTGCGCACGCAAAAAAACATTAGCGCGCGCAAATTAACACGGTATTACGATCCGAGCGCAGTTTTTCAGCCTTCATGTTTTTTCAAGCGCAAATCCGAAGTGCAAAGCCGGGTGAAAATGACCATTGCGTGCAGGAATCGGTGGGCAGACTGTTTTTTCATGGGACTCAGCCAATCAGAATTAAGAACCACCATTTGCTAGGTTTCGGTTGTTCCGCCTGTCAAAGACAATCTGCGTATATGTGCAAATAAAAAATTAAACAATTTATTCATTTTATTGTTTGGGTATGTGTAGAATGTGTAACTGTACTGTGCTGTATTTTTTTTTTGTGCAGGTTCATTTCGTTTCGGCCAGAACGTTCAGATTGTAAGTAAACACCAGGTTTTCAAAGACGTTACGATACTTCTTACGATCGTAATACCATCCGCTCGAACGCATTCGCGCTGACAATGGTAAGTATGGGTTGCGCGCACGCACTTGTGCTCGCACTGGGTTCGCGCAGGGTCAATCGCGGTAGATGCTAACGTGCATCGTTTGCGCGAACGTCGTAATACGACGTTCAGCGCAAATGGTTTTGTCCTCGCGCAAAAGGGCATTTGAGCGCACCCAAATGCGCTGCGTGAGGATTGTAATAGGGGCCTAAAAATGCCCGAAACATATTTGGACATTTCCGATATTCTGAGCTGTGATGCAAAATATGTTAAAAAAAGGAAAAAAGCTCAAAATTGAAAAGAAATCCACAAAATGTTTGAATGACATAAGTTTAATAAATAATTCATAATACAGTTTCTGTATTCATTTTAAATGTTTAGGGATGAGGTTAGGAATCGGGTTACGTCTGCTGTAGGATTATGGTAATGTTACAAATAGTTGATTAGGGTTAGGGTCACAGTTCATGTTGTCAGGGATCATATTAAGGCCTGCAGACAGCCAGACATTGAGTGGACAATCATCATGCTCACCTGATGACATTTGCCAGCCTTTATAACCCAGCTTCCCTGTGACCTCAGTGCTCTCATGTCTGCGTTCACTCAGCGTGTGGGAGCTTACCGGTTTGTTTCTTGGACTGTTATTCTGGACTTTACCTCGGCCTGCTCTACCGCTCAAGATCCTGTTCCACCAGCCCCCGACCTCGGCTCTGTCTGACCACGTTTCTGGATATCCCCTACTCTGTACCGCGTACCTGGATCTACCCCCGTGCCAACTCCAACTACACAAGGCCCAGAACCCTACTGGGAACTTTGTGTAGTGAAGTTCTGCAAGGGTGTGGGCCTCTATCTGCATCCTGAGCTCCCACTCCTGGTACGTTTCTGACAGAACAAAAGAGCCGTACCATGGAGCCCGCAGAGATGGCTGAAGCTAGTCATACCCTGATGCAGCAGGTTTCTCATTCATCTCAGTCTGTTCAAGATCTGCAGCGTGGATACACTGAGACAAAGGAAGAATTACACTGTGTGTGTGTGAATAAGGCTACATCCCAAGTGTTGCACTCTTTAGAATAAGAGACGGAGCTTGTTCTGGTACAACACATTTATTTTATGAGTTCACCTGAAACAGATACAAGATTCTGCTTTTACTCTGGGTGCACTGTGCACACTCTCTCTTAACTGCATCCAGTGGTAACTTCAGGATTACTGAATCTATATAACATAAAATCCTAATCTATTATACAGTCTATCTTAAATAACAATTGGTACAAACATATCTAGAATTAAACAAATCTACCTAGCAACAAAATAAATCTGGTTTCACTTTCAATCTCTGTTGGAGATTGCACAGAACAAAGATCATACACAAGTAATAATATTCTGCACATCTTCTCAGAAATAAAACCTACTTAAAACTGATTCTGGAACTGGAGTTCCTCGTACATAAGGCTTCTGTTACTATACTAGCATGCTTTCCTGATTCAGCCATGTTGATTACAGCAGTGGCTGCAGTGAATCCATTTAGCAACCTGTGTAACCAGACCGATTTAACATGGCATAAAACACTGATGCTTCCTTCATTCTGTAAATGACATTCTCCATGTAAAGGAAGAAACACTATCAGACATTAATACAGCTACTGCAAGTTTTCCAATGCATATTACAAACCAGCCTGTCACAGCAATCAGTCCTGCAGGGGTCTGTCTGACAAAACCCTAATTTACATAAATTCTCTAATAACCTTTCTCATTAACTGTTAGACTTTAGATACTTTTCTACCTAACCTGAAACAGATACAAGATTCTGCTTTTACTCTGGTGCACTGTGCACACTCTCTCTTAACTGCATCCAGTGGTAACTTCAGGATTACTGAATCACTGAGACAACCAATGGTATTAAGTACAGTTTCTGTGGCTGAGGAACACAGCATGACACCGCCATGGTAGGAGGTCAGAACAGCAGCAACAGAACTATGTCTGGTAAATTTTCAAATAATAACAAAACAAAATGCTCTCTATTGTCCTATTTACAGTACTCTTTTGGGTGCATGAGTTTAACTACCGATTTAATACACAGAGTGCACACAAGCCACTTGAACTTGTTAGACATTGACTAAGGTACCTTTGCCAGATACTTCTCTGGGGATTTGCTACAGTTCCGCTTTATAAACCCTGCCAGCTGCTTTTCTCCCTTAAACCACGACTAGCCACCGATTTCGTAAGAGTACGAACTGTATTTCGCTGTTAAGAAGGGGAACCTATATCCTGTGCCCACAGCCTCCTGGAGTCAGACAGCCTGTCTTACCAAGACCTTCAAACTTTTGAAAATGAACTCCTCCATAACTTTATGAAGACCTCAGAAAACCGCCACTATGCGTCTGCTCTTTATCCCTGAAAAAACAAAAGCGTACAGTGGAAAATCAATATACGCTGAGATTCCGCTGTTGGGCAAAGAAGAAACTGGCTGGAATGAGGCTGCCCGTGAAGTTTCCAATACCTGTCCAGGGATTGTGCAATCAGCTAAAAGAATGAACTTGCTAGAGCTGCCGTACCTGATACACTGAAAGACCTCATCTTGCTTGTCCATCCAGATTGCAGAACGGTTAGTGAACGGCAGAATTGAGATCATGCCTCAAGATTCAGTACAGTTTCTTGGTGCACAGTGTAATGCTACAACAGGTCTAACTCCTACATTGCAATATGTAAAGGTTCCTAAGTCCATGCAAATAGGGGTGCAATGAGGTTAATACCGATTTAAACACAGAGTGCCACACTCTCCCCACAAAATTTAATGTCAACAGACATTTCCTCGTTTAGATCAGTATACTCTGATGTCTATAACAGTAATATTTACAACGTCACATCTCTAAGTATCACTTTAATAAGCGATCTGTAAGTTCATTGTATTCCACGGCCTCCAAAAACTGGAACTGCAATATTTAGTGTGAATGTCCTTCACCGGTACTTCTCTTTGTATCACGGAAGGTTGCCCTAAAGTTTCATAAGTCAACATCCTTGGTTGGCGTCTCTCCCTTTGTGGGTGTGACCTAGGTGATTGTTCAGGAGTCTCTTGTTCTTCATCGAAGGACGGTTCTGCTTCAAATGATGGCTGGGGAACTTGATCCTCGCATCCATGGTATCGGTTATCCTCTAAACCTTCATCAACCGGTAGGTAGTCATTTGCCTGTTGGGTGACTTGGGGTTGGAAAACTCTAGCTCTCGGGTTTAGCATGGGTTCTCCATTTCTTGAATTCTTCTCTACGAGGGGCCTGAGTCTGTATACTAGTTGGTAGTCATCACCTGAGTCACTATCTGAGTCATCTTGAGGTTGTCTCTTTCGAGTTGCTTGTCTTTTCTTCTCCAGAGAATCACGTTTCTTTGGTATTGTCTGTTCTGCAGCCTTCTCAGGTTTTTCTAGTGGTAAGTGGTCACATGGCATCAACAAATTTCTGTGAATTACTCTATTTCTACCTTCTCCATTTTCTGGTTTGATCTCGTAGACGGGACTTTCTTTGCTTTTCCTTTGTACCACTACGTGAACTTTATCTTCCCAGTAAGAACGAATTTTTCCCGGTCCTCCTCTTTCAGTTAAGTTCCGAACCAGCACTCGACCACCAGGTTGTAAATCATTTCCCTGGATTCTCCTATCATAGTATACTTTTCTTGTTGCTTCTTTCTTTGCGGTTCTAGATGCAACAACATAAGCTTCACTCATTCTCTTTTGCCACTCTGTTACGTAGTCTTCATACGTTTCTTGTTTTTCTTCAACCGCGCGATTGAACAGAAGGTCGATAGGAAGTCTTGGGGATCTCCCAAACAGTAGGTAATACGGTGAGTATCCGGTAGCCTCGCTGCGCGTGCAATTATAGGCGTGAACAACTTTTCCCAATGAGTTCTTCCAGTCTGTCTTCTCTTTTTCCGTCAGGGTTCTCAACATGGATAACAGTGTTCTGTTGAACCTTTCAACTTGGCCATTTCCTTGAGGGTGATAGGGTGTCGTATGAGAGCCACGAACTCCAGAGAGTTCTTTCAACCTTGTAAACATCTGATTCTCAAACTCTTTTCCCATATCATGGTGGATCTTGCTCGGGAACCCGAACTTGAGCGCAAAATCATTAAAGATCTTCTCAGCTACTGTCTTGGCGGATTTGTTCCTTGTGGCATAGGCCTGTGCAAACCGGGTGTAATGATCCATGACTACTAGGATGTATTCATACCCTTGTTTACATTTCTCCAAGTGCAGGAAGTCAACGGATACCATTTCAAACGGATACGTTGTGGTAATGGTAGACAACGGTGCTCTCGTAGGCTTATTGGGCTTCTTCTTCTTAAGACATTCACAGACTCTGGTCACAAAGTGTTCAACATCCTTCTGCATATGTTGCCAGTAAAATCTGTCTCTAATTAAAGTAAGTGTCCTTTCAACACCGAGGTGTCCCATTTCTTGATGTAACTCTTTGAAGACGAGTGGGTGGTACTCTTTGGGCAGGATCAGTTGATCTCGTTCCGACGTTTTCCTGTATAACACCCCATCTTTGTTCACAAACAGTTTTGTCCATTGTTTCAGCAATAACTGGACATCCAGATGCTCTGTCTTTAAGACTTCATTTCCTGGACGCTGATTCTTTGTCTTGTATCTCAGAACTCTTCCAACAATTGGGTCTTCTTCCTGGGACTTTCGAATCTGCCCCATAGTCAGGGGGCTAGTAACTGTACTATGTGGTGCATCTTGTACCAGTTCCAGTGCCCTTGTGAAAACGGTTCCTATTCCCTGAGACGGTTCTTCCAACTCTACCGATATTCCCAGTATTGAAGAGCTGATGATATCCCGTTTGAGTTCTTCAGTACATTGGTTCATGTAGTTGTTGATCTCTAACGGCATCCGAGATAAACCATCTGCATCTGCATTTGACTTGCCTGGACGGTATCGAATCGTGAAGTTAAAATCTGCAAGCTGTGCTACCCACCGGTGGCCTGTGGCATTCAATTTGGCTGTGGTGAGGATATAGGTGAGAGGGTTGTTGTCTGTATACACAACAAATGAGCATGCGTGGTACAGATAATCCCTGAACCTTTCACAAATGGCCCATTTCAACGCTAGGAATTCTAACTTCCCAGAATGCATATGATAATTCTTCTCCGGTGGTGTCAGTGTTCGGGAGCCATATGCAATCACTACCATCTTGCCTCCTTGCCTTTGGTATAACACCGCTCCGAGACCTTCCTGTGATGCGTCACAGTGTAACACAAACGGCTGTGTGAAATCTACATATCCCAGGACAGGTGGTTTCAACAAATAGTCAATGAGCTGGTTTAGAATTTCCTGGTGGCAGTTTGTCCAGCTAATAGATCTGCGGGACGGTAGATGTCCTTGCTGCTTGGTTGTTCGCCCCTTCTTCTTTACTTGGGGGGCTCTCTCTTGTACGGACACTGTGTCTTTCCCATTTCGCTCAGATTCGGTAAGAGATAGCAACTCATATAAGGGCTTGGCAGTTCTGGAAAAGTTTGGAATGTAGGACCGGTAGTACGAAAGAAATCCCAACATCTTTCTCAAATCTCCTATTGTTTCAGGTTTCTTTTCTTTTAATTTCTGTACTGGTGCAATCTCGGCTGGATCCATCGTGTAACCCTCCCCCGAGACCATCTTTCCCAGAAATCTCACTTTTCTCTTGAATAGTTCGCACTTCCGAGGAGTTAGCTTGATACCATGTTGCTGGTACCTTTGTAAGACAGTCTGAACATGCTTCAGGTGATCTTCAAATGTACTGCTATGAACAAGATTGTCATCCAAGTAAGGTTGGCAGATATCATCTCTCAGACCTGACAGACACTCTTCCATACTCCGTTGGAACTCAGCAGGAGCTGCACTGAGCCCAAATGGGATACGGACCCACTGATACAGTCCCCATGGAGTAATGAATGCAGTTAACGGGCGACTTTCGGTGTCTAGAAATCCCTGATGATAGGCCTTCCCTTGGTCAAGAACAGAGAACCATGAGCTGCCACTCAAGGAGTCTAACATGTCCTGTATTCTCGGGATTGGATGGCGATCAGGCACTGACTTTCGGTTCAATTCTCTATAGTCACAGCAGAGCCTCAGACTTCCATCCTTCTTCCGGACACAGACTACAGGTGAAGAGTATGATGATCTTGACTGAGTTATCCATCCCCTGTTTAGCAAATCCTGGACGTACTCCTTCACTTCTTGATGGAGGGGTTTCGGAACCGACATGTAGGTCTTCTGGACAGGTGTGGTATCCTTAAGAGTGATGTGCATGTTAAGAGAGGGGATGCAACCAATATCGTCATCATCGAAGGCAAAAGCATGACATTCTTCTCTCAACACATGTCTTACTGCTTGCTGCTGAGCCTCACTTAAATGGTCCACATTTACCGGAGGATCCCACCTCTGATTACTTCTACCACCGCTGTTAGCCCGCTTCTTTACTTCAACCTCTGGTGGCTTCAGCACATTGTTCGAGTGGTGACTTATTTGTTCACGTTGTAACTCCCTATCCCTGACTGGTTGTACTGCTGCTGGATACACTGCTTTTACAGTTTGGAGGTGACCCAGAAGACAACGTTGGTCTAATGTGATATCATGCTTGGTGGTGTTTCCAATAGGGATGGGTACATAGATTGGACTTCCCTTACAAACATCTACTACCACTTCACTGATGATCACACCTTCTGGTAAGGGACACAGTTCGGATGGAACAAAAATCATCTCTTGGTCTTTGGTTTGGACTCCCACATGAGCCCGGGCATGTATAAAGGTAGTCTGGTTTGCGGGTAGGACTATCTTCTTCCGTCCTGTTCTCACAATGCCTTCATCATAACTTGTAGCTGAGGTATGCATGAGTCCCAGCATGGTTTCAGCTGTCTTTGCTGTTACTGAAAATGCCCTGCTCATCATCTGTATAACACTGGCTGATGTTTCTGCTACCCTCTTCTCTTGACTTATTAATTCTTCAATTACATTGAACCCAATAATTGGATTTTCAGCTACTTGCGGGTCTTCTGAGACTAAAATTGGGACTGTCAGTGTCTCTACTGATGCTGATTCACCCACCAATTGAAATCTCACCTCAATCCATCCAAGGAATGGTATTTCTGTCTGGTTAGCTGCTAGTCCAGTTAGAGTCCCAGGTCCAAGCAGTTCTTCAATGGGCCGGATCGTGGTGTGTGGGAGATATTGTTTCCTCCACCCATCATTCACAAGGCTGGCTTGTGCCCCAGTGTCCCACAAAGCTTCAATGGTGACCTCATCCAGTCGGCAACGGACAAGGCACCGTCTTCCAACCAGAGCTATTAGCTTGGCTTGCCGTTGTGGTGATAAATAATTTACTGCGTTCATAGAAACCTCATTACTGGACACTCTACCCTGCTGTTTTGGAATGTTAGTAGGATGCTGGTGTCTTTTCTGTTTCGGAGTTCTGACTGGTGTGTGCTGGTGTCGGTGGGACACGTGGTAAGGAGCTACTGGGGGTCCCGTCTCAGCAGCCCGTTCAAGTTTTCCGTCGGCTGTGCCCTTACTCTGCATCCCCGTGACAAGTGTCCTACTTGACCACAGCGGAAACAGTGGTTACATGTGGCTCCTGCATTGGCCCCTTGGCATTCCCTACAACCTCTCTGTCTTGCTGGTGTCTGGATCATTGGAAACTCTCTTGGTCGTAGTAGATTACTGGTCTCCATGACTGTGAGGAACATTTTCTTCATTTCAAACATCTCTACCTTGAGGTCTTCCATTAACTTATACGGATCTGGGCCAGATTCTTTAAGGTTTGCCGGTGTTTTCTTTAAATCTCTAGCAGTTTCACCCCTTGCTGTTGCACAAATCTCTTTTGACGCTCCAGGCAAAGGTTCCTTTTCCTGGCAGTTTACCTCCGTGTGGAGTTCGTTTAGTCGTGGATTTTTCCCATAAGCAGTTTTCTTTAACTTCTGTTGTCTTTCCAACTCTAAATTAGCTGCTTCATTCACTCTTTCAATCAATACATCATCTGTGACAGCAATATCATTAAGGTAAGGCTTTACCTGAAATTTTATGGCGTCACTCAGAAGTCCAGTTTCAATAGAACGAAGAAACTTTCGTTGAATAAGATCTGTACTGTACTTATCTTCCGTTTCTTTGTCACTTGACTTCCACCGTAGCTTTTCTTTCAACTCAATTGCTCTGAATAGGAAGTTCTGAGCTGACTCTTTGGGCTCTTGAGAGATATTCATCAGCTTATGCAGCAGGTCAGAGGAGCTATCTTCACCGTAGTGTCCCTTCAGGATGATCTTCAACGTGCTGAGAGTCAGTCCACTCTTAATCTCCAACATATCTCTGAGATGAAGTCCAGGGCTGACTGCCCGTATCACTGCCTCAATAATCTCCACTTCAGAATGTCCCTTCCGGATTCCTGCATCAATCTGATGGATCAGGCTTGTGTATGACAGTTTGTCTTTCTGTCCCCCTTCTCCAATCTGTCCACAGATTCTGAATTCCCGCCGGAGGGTTACTTCTGGCACCGTGGCTGGTAATGGTACAGTCATTTCCCCCACTTTACTCACGCTTCCGCTGCTCACGCTGATCCTATCCTCTAGTGTCCTCATCTCCTCTTCTAACGCTTTGCGAGCTTCCTCTTGAGATTGTTGCAGTTGGAGGTATTTTTCTCTGAGGTCTCTAATCCGAGTGTCCTCCTTTACCATTAATTCTGCATCTGTCACACCGGGCTTGACCCCTAAAATAAATGACAACAGGTCTTTTAAATACTGGCAAACCTCGTCTTCCTCTTGACTGCCTTCAATCTCCTCCAAAACTGTCTCTGCCTTCCTAATCAGGGTTCGTCTGGATTCAGTGAGGAAACCTGTCCCGCTTTCTTCAGGGCACTTTAGAAAACGGCAAACTTCAACAAGATGAGCTTTCTCTAGCTGCAGTAGCGTAGTGCTCACTTTATCTTGCAATTGCTCCATCTTCTCACGTTGTCCTCCAAGAACTTTCTACTGACTTCTAGATTCGTCTCTGATAAAAGGAGTAGTCTTTTCTTGCTTTACTTTACTCCTCCTGGCTGGCTCGCCAAAATATGTTGCACTCTTTAGAATAAGAGACGGAGCTTGTTCTGGTACAACACATTTATTTTATGAGTTCACCTGAAACAGATAAAAGATTCTGTTTTTACTCTGGATGCACTGTGCACACTCTCTCTTAACTGCATCCAGTGGTAACTTCAGGATTACTGAATCTATATAACATAAAATCCTAATCTATTATACAGTCTATCTTAAATAACAATTGGTACAAACATATCTAGAATTAAACAAATCTACCTAGCAACAAAATATAATCTGGTTTCACTTTCAATCTCTGTTGGAGATTGCACAGAACAAATATCATACACAAGTAATAATATTCTGCACATCTTCTCAGAAATAAAACCTACTTAAAACTGATTCTGGGAACTGGAGTTACTCGTACATAAGGCTTCTGTTACTATACTAGCATGCTTTCCTAATTCAGCCATGTTGATTACAACACGTGGCTGCAGTGAATCCATTTAGCAACCTGTGTAACCAGACCGATTTAACAGCATAAAACACTGATGCTTCCTTCATTCTGTTAAATGACATTCTCCATGTTAAAGGAGAGAACAACTATACAGACATTAATACAGCTACTGCAGTTTCCAATGCATATTACACCAGGCCTGTCACAGCAATCAGTCTGCAGGGGTCTGTCTGACCAAACTCCTATTTACATAAAATCTCTAATAACCTTTCTCATTAACTGTTAGACTTTAGATACTTTTCTACCTACCTGAAACAGATACAAGATTCTGCTTTTACTCTGGGTGCACTGTGCACACTCTCTCTTAACTGCATCCAGTGGTAACTTCAGGATTACTGAATCACTGAGACAACCACATGGTATTAAGTACAGTTTCTGTGGCTGAGGACACAGCAGTGACACCCGCTGGTAGGAGGTCAGAACAGCAGCAACAGAACTATGTTCTGGTAAATTTCAATAATAACAAAACAAAATGCTCTCTACTTAGTCCTATTTACAGTACTCTTTTGGGGTGCAATGAGTTTAATACCGATTTAATACACAGAGTGCCACACAAGCCACCTTGGAACTTGTAGACATGGAACCTAAGGTACCTATTGCCAGATTACTTCTCTGGGGATTTGCTACAGGTTTCCGGGCCTTTTATAAACTCCTGCCGAGCTGCTTTTTCTCCTTAAACAGCGGACCTAATGTCCACGATTTCGTAGAGTACGCAACTGTGATTCGCTGTTAAGAGGGACCTATATCTGTGCCCACAGCTCTGAGTCAGACAGCCCTGTTTACAAGACCTATCAACTTTTTGATGAACTATCCATACTTTATGAAGACCCTCAGAAGCGCCACTACTTGCGTTGCTCTTTATGCCCTGAAAAAACAAAAGCGTACAGTGGAACAATATACTGCTGAGTTCCGCTGTTGGGCAAAAGAAACTGGCTGGAATGAGGCGGCCCTGAAGTTCCAATACCGTCAGGGATTGTGCAATCAAGCTAAAGATGAACTTGCTAGAGCTGCCGTACCTGATACACTGGAAGACCTCATCTGCTTGTCCATCCAGATTGCCAGACGGTTACGTGAACGGCAGAATGAGATCAATGCCTCACAGATTCAGTCCAAGGTCCTTGTGCACAGTGTATGCTACAACACCGGTCTACTCCTACATTGCAATATGTAGAGGTTCCTGAGCCCATGCAAATAGGAGTAGCAAAGATGGTGCTGCCTTCAGATGAGAAAGCCAGGAGGCGAACATTGGAACTGTGCTTCTATTGCGGTGCAGGAGCTCATAAAACAGCAATTGTCCAGTACGTCCTCCTAGACTCACTCTTCATTATATGGGAACTACATGTCACCAACCTGGAAGACCCATCACTCAACTTGCCAAAATCCGTTATGGGCATACCTCCTACCCGTCTTTGAATTTCCAAAAGAAACCACAGAGTCACATAGTTGGCACTGTCACCTCTCCTGTTGATTTTGGGTTTCTTATCCAATGCCTTCCTGTACACCCGTCTGAAATGTCTGTTGATGCCCGGTCATCTGGAAGTCACACCACAGCTGCTATTGTTGCTGCTTCTGAGAACAGCTTTATGTTTGGTATTAAAGATGAAACATCTGCCGATTGTACAATTGCCTCAGATGGAATGGTGGTCCGCACATCTGACCTTGACACCTACGAACAAGCAAAAGCAGCCAGTGAGGGCAGAGTTGAAGAGATCTCCCCAAGTCCTGATCCAATTCTTGTTGCTGCCTCCATTACCCAGGCCCCTGGACCATCAGGTGACAATGATATGGTTGACGATGACTGCGAATGGGTCCTCCGAGGAAGAATCCCTTTCTGATCTGGACACTCCTGTTAGTGCCCAGAGGTTGCTCCTAAGGGGGGAGGACTGTCAGGGATCATATCTAGACTTGCAGACAGCCAGACATGGCCACCCTTTTGGTGCACCAGCCAGGACTTGAACCCATGGCATCTGGCATGCTAATCCGGTTTGCTATCCAGTCTGCCACTGGACTTCAGTGTTTGCTGTGTTTCCCTATAGCTGTGATGAACCAATGCTGGGATCACTCCTTCTGGACTAACACCTGCAGTGAATGGACTATCATGCTCACCTGATGACACTTGCCAGCCTTTATAACCCAGCTTCCCTGTGACCTCAGTGCTCTCTTGTCTGTGTTCACTCAGTGTGTGGGAGCTTACCTGTTTGTTTCTTGGACTGTTATTCTGGACTTTACCTCGGCCTCGTCTACCGTTCAAGATCCTGTTCTGCAGCCCCCGACCTCTGCTCTGTCTGACCATGTTTCTGGATATCCCCTTTTCTGTACCACATACCTGGATCTGCCCCCGTGCCAACTCCCACTACACAAGGCCCAAAATCTTACTGGTAACTTTGTGTAGTGAGGTTCTGCAAGGGTGTGGGCCTCTATCTGCATCCTGAGCTCCCACTCCTGGTAAGTTCCTGACATAGGGTTGCAGTTTCTTCTTGTTTTATGATTAGGGTTAGAGCTAGGGTCACAGTTTATGCTTGTTTAATGATTAGGGTTAGAGTTACCCTTTTTTTTGTTTTTTTTTTACTTTTCCGATTAAATCTGAATACATCCAAATAAAATCTGATCCGGCTGAGATGAAATTGGAAAAATTCAGACTGATTAAATTTTGTTTATATTGAAACCAATTCCGTTCTGAAATCGGCAATTCGGAATCTGACCATACCCTTTCTCTCCTTCCCTCAACGGAAAAGAAGCTTCAAAAAGCAAAACTTTATTGCTTCATCTTTATTTCTGCACAGGGATTAGGAATCTTCTCAAGCCCTCATTCTTCCCTCACTGGAAAGTGTCTGGGTTTGAGATTGGGGTGAGTGATGTTATTGCTCCTGTATGTGAATTCGCACGTAGAGTGTCGGTTGTTTGTGTGTCTGATCTGACAGATTTGCATTTAACCAAAACCAGTCCCATAAGAGACGGCTGTGTGACCCGGACCGGCAGAGGGACTGGGCTCGTCTCTGCAGGAGCCAAGGATTGTCTACACTTTATTTTCGCGCCGTGTGGCTCTTAAACAGTCGAGAGAACGACACAAGGACCAAGAGAACATTTCTCCAGGTGAAACCTGTGACCAGGATACAGCCATTTCTGAGGAAGGTTCTCACCATCCTTAAATTGTCAGCTTTACTAGAAGAGGACAGGATCAGAGTGACACATTCCCTAATCTAAGCATGGAGATAGCTTATGCGGTCATTGTATTTTCAGTAACTGAGGCCATTCTTGGACTTTTTCTCAATGTGTTTATTTGGGTTGTGATTTTTCTTGATTTTATTAAAAATAAGAGCATTAAAAGCAACAATAAGATCCTGTTTGCTCTGAGCTTCTCCGGTATCATGTACAACATCTCATTCTTTGGCTACTTATCAGCTCAGGCATCAAAATCAGTTTACAGCGTGTTTATCTCCCTTTACATGTCGCTCTACAGCGTTATCTCCATCTCCTGGCTGACCGCCACGCTCTCTTTCTTCTACTTCATTAAAATAGTCAATTTCACTGGGGGTTTCTTGGCTCGGGTTAAGGTACAGGTTGATGCTCTGGTTCCGCGGCTGATACTGGTGGCAGAAGTGGTGGCTTTTTCCAGCAGCTTCATTTGTACACTGGCTCACATTGGCGAAGAGACTCAAGGATCCTTCAAGAACACGTCAGTTACCTTCTCCACAGACATAGTCTCTGAATGGAATATTGTTGATTCACTCACTTTGCAAATATTTCCTGTTGTGTTGGTTTGGAATTTGGTCCCTTTCCTGTCCAAGATGGTCACCACGTTCTGTACCGCCCGGTTTCTCAGGCTGCACGTTCACAGGATGAAGAGGAACATGATGACACTGAGCGTCTCCAACCTGGAATCTCAAAGCGCAGCCACAGCAATGACCAGACTCTTACTGTTTTACTGTGTATTTTATATTAATCTTTTTACTTATGTCTTTGCACGTGATTTCCTGTCATCTTACACCATAGAGCTATGCCTACTCCTGGTGTATTCCTTTAACCCCGTGCAATCTATTCTCCTGATTCAAGCCACCCCAAGGCTAAAGGAGGCCTTTCACCAAATATTCCAGCCCTTTAGATTTCCTAACGTGAGAGAAAAGATATTATTTCTCTGTAAATAAACCGTAACTCCTGTGTTTGGGCTCAATGAACAGGTTTAGGGCTTTTTAATCATATTAAAGTTGAACTAACATCTCAAATTCCATAACTGGTCGCTATTTGATTAATAAATGATGTGATTAGGGACAGGGTGGTGCAACACAGATTTATTAGCAGGCAGATGGAAAATATCCTTTTCCCCCTATAGGGTTAACCCTAAACTAATGCCTGATTAAGTCTGCCTTTATAGGAAAGGTGGTCCCCTTTGAAAGAACATTCCATGTGCTGGCTACAGGAGGAGAGGAAGATAAAAGGGAAGTATTTTTCATTTTTATTCCACTTGTTGGCAAGCGGCTTAGCTGCCCAATATTCAGTCAGGACATCCTGCACGTTTTAGTTAGACTCCGCATGAAGGAGTAGGCGTATGTTGTATATTTGTTTATTTGATGTTTTATTTGTACCCTGCAAATTTTATGTCTGCACAATAAAAGAAAGAGGAAGCACTGACCCCCGCGTCCAGTGACTATATCACAACGGTAATGGGCATGACGTGATGTGCTTCTATTCCACTTGATCAACCCAGTGTGTAGCAGGTCGACAGGTCTCGCTGAGCTTCGTGTGATGTTTCGTGACAGGTTCAGCGCATCCGTTGAATCCTGTAAGTTGTAGCCAATGAAAACTCTTCGACACATTAACAACACAAGCTATTGGCCAATATGTAAATGCTAAATCATGTTTTTCACTTTTATAGTAAGATGATTATAACGGGTCCAATAGGAAGGATTCGTAAAACAGCCCTGAGAACACCCACCTGTTACTATGTGAATCAAGAAGCAGAGCCGGTCACTCCACGGGGCAATAAAATGACAGCTGATTTATTATAGGGTCAAAGTACAACATTTCGCTTCATCGTGGAACCTTTTCATGCAAATTGCTTGATGAAGGTTCCAAGAGGATCTGAAACGTTGCACCTTGCTCCAGTAATAAATCCGCTCTCATTTTATTGCGCCGTGTAGTGACCGGCTCTTCTGTTTGTTATTCAGGCTGGTGCTTGCGCTGCCATGAATTGCCCAGAGTCCTGGTATTTGTGTGATTTGTATATTTGTGCTGTATCATTTTTCCCTTCATCTGTTACTTTGTGTCACATCCATTGGATTCCCAACAGTGATCTGTAGAAAAAGGATAATATTCCACTGTGCGATTGAGTTGTTGCTGAGTTGCTAGAATGTTCTGTACTATCAGAGTTATTCAGCGAGCAAGAAAGGTCACCAGCATTTTGGTGCTCTCTGATTTGCCGCACTCTGGCGAGTCCGATTCACTGACCCTGCGGTGAAATCAGCAATCACCACAGGGTCCCTGAAGTGCAGTGAATCACCTGAAAAATTGCCCAAAAAAATCTATAAAGAGACTTTTTGCTGCAGATTAAAATAATAAACGGTTTATTAGATATTGGATTAAAACAGGAATATTTTTAACAATGAAACCTATGGGATTTGCCTGATTAAACCTGCCAAATGAAACCACTGAACATCAGGGCATGTCACTGACATTTCTCTGCTGTTCAATGTGAATAGATTAACCATTGCTTCTCTATGGAGATTTCACTGCTGTCGAACAGGCACCATACTTGCTGGCAGTTTGCCAAAATTTGGGGAACTGCCCGCTCTCTGAATAGCCGAATGGCCGCGAAATGTCACTGTACGGTGAAATTCACTGTTTGGTGCCAGATTGTCTCTCTGTGAATAGTCCTGTAGGTGATTCTATCCGTTTATTCACCGGCCTGATGCTAGGGATGGCATTATGTCCACGGGGACTGATGGGAGCCTACATGTTCCACGGAGACAGTTCCATGCACCCATCCTCATCTTGATAGTCAGTGGGCGGTATAGTTTACAATAAATCTGACAAATTCTAATAATTATATGGATGAGATGCTAAACGTGTCAGATTACGAGAGTGTGAGCTCACACAGAGCAGGCTCCGCCTCTTTCCCGCTGTAGCTGCATGCATGATACTATAAGTAACGTGTGATGTCATACTTTCCATAATGCTGTTGGGTTCTATAGAGGTGTGGGTATTGCTGGTTCATTACGTACTATTATTGATAAATAAAATACTGAAAACATAAGTGTATGCGTTTATTTACGTGATTTATTATTTTTACAAGACATGATTATGGAGCTAGATTACAAAAAACAAACTGGGAAGCGCTTCTGAATCCCTCTGCCTAAAGTGCAACACACGTATCGATAAGCCACTCACAGGTTTAATATGTTAGTACATTGCCCGTATTGCCAACTAATCACCAGAGTGAATGACACCATTTACATATGTGCATGTGGCATGGCAAAAACGTTTCCTTTGCTTCTAACAGTGTTAGAAAAAGGAATGGATATTACTCCAAATATTGCAACACATGAATAGGACATAAAAACAATGATACAATAGCGGAATACAGTTTAACACATAGGATTGATTTATCTAATCAATAGGGAGATCCACTCACATGGGTCAGAGCCTGAATGTTTAAGGCTCAATATTTCAGCAGTGGGTCCCTTCAGGGATGACTCCATCCCGCTTCCTCTCGTTTCCACCAGGAATCATAAGTATGTTAAAGACAGCAACAAATGGACCATAATGTAACTTAGCATATTGGTAAACATCAATATATATATAAAGCAATAAACTCACGTGGTCCTGAGCCTGTAATAAAACCGGCTCGGTATACTCAGCAGTTGGTGTCGTATATCAGGAGCACCATTCAACAGTCGTACAATCAGGAACGTTACTCCCAATGGGTAAAAAGAAAGAGAAATACCTTTATACCCTGTGATGATTATTTAGCTGCATGAAAGCCCCACATATGTACAGAGGGCACAGCAAGGGCAAGACATAATAAATAACACATACATGTGTATTAAAAAAGCTCACAACCCCCTAATGAACATCTCCGGGGCCGGATAATGTATGGGGTGATATGACAGAATGTGAAGGTGTAGAGAAGGGATCCTGTCCCTCTATGTCTGCACAGGGACCACGCCTCTTCCTCCCTCCCTCCGTCCATGGAAAGGAAGCTTCAACAATCAACTGTATTGCTACATATGTATCCCTGCACAGGGACTGGCCACACCCCTTCTCTCTCACTGGAGAAGAAGCTTCAAGAAACTAAACTTTATTGCTCCATCTTGTCCCTCTGTATTCCTGAACAGAGATTAGGAATCACGTTGCGCTCTCACTGCAAAGTGACAAAACTAAAATATAATGCTTCTGGAGAGAGCGCAGTGTGTGGAGTGATGTTATTGCTCCTGATTGTGAATTTACATGTAGAGTGTCAGCTGTTTGTGTATCTGATCTGACAGCTTTGCATTTAACCAAATCCGGTCCCATAAGAGACGACCCGGGCCGGCAGAGGGACTGGCCTCGTCTCTGCAGGAGCCACGGATTGTCTGCACTTTATTTCCGCACCGTGTAGGCCTTAAATACCCGAGAAAACAACGCAAGGACTGAGAGAACATTTCTCCAGGTGAAACCTGTGACCAGGATCTAGACGTTTCTGAGGAAGGTCCTCTCCATCCTCACATTTAATCCATTGTATCAGAGCAGGGCAGGACCTGAAGCGACACAGGGAGAGGTCTCAGCATGGAGATTGCTTATCATGTCCTTGCTTTCTGGATTTCGGTAGTTGAAGCTACTGTTGGTTCTTTTCTCAATGTGTTTATTTGGGTTGTTATTCTTCTTGATTTTATTAAAAATAAGTATATGAGCAGCAACAATAAGATCCTTTTTGCTCTGAACATCTCCGGGATCATCTACAACATCTCATTTTTGAGCACTATATTTGTTCAGGCTTCGGAATCCATTCACATTGTGTTCATTTTCCTTTACATGTCGCTGTACAGCATCACCTCCATCTCCTGGCTGACCGCATTGCTCGCTTTCTTCCACTTCATTAAAATAGTCCATTTCTCTGGGGGTTTCCTGGCTCGGGTTAAGGCGCAGACTGATGCTCTGGTTCCCCGGCTCATACTGGTGGCAGAAGTGGTGGCTTTTTGCAGCAGTTCCATTTGTACACTGGGTTTTGCTGCTGTAGAAACTCAAGAACCCTTGAAGAACACGTCCGTTATCTTCTCCACAAACACAGGGTTTGAAAATATTGCAACCTATTCACTGACATTAAAAATATTTGCTGTTGTGTTGGTTTGCAATTTGGTCCCATTTCTGATCATGATGGTCACCACATTCTGTACCACCAGGTTCCTCAGGCTTCACGTTCAAAGGATGAAGAGGAACATGATGACACTGAGCGTCTCCAACCTGGAATCTCAAAGCGCAGCCACAGCAATGACCAGACTCTTACTCTTTTACTTTGTCTTTTATGTCTATATTTTTGGCTATGTGTTTGCGTCCAATTATCTGCCGTATTACAGTTCTTATATATACATGGTCCTGGTGTATTCCTTTACCCCCGTGCAATGTGCTCTCCTGACATGCGCCAACCCAAGGCTAAGGGAGGCCTGGCACCAAATCTACCTGTACCTTAGATTTCCTACACAGAAAAATAGAAAGCTCCTCTTTCATAAATAAACCCTAATCCCGTCTTCCGTCTCAGTAAAACGTTTTAGGTTTTGATTTTCTGTATTAAAGCTGAAACGGCCTCTTTAATTCCTTACCTGATGCCCATTACCACCGGCGCGTCGCAGCTCGTATCGCAGAGCGTCCACACGTTACCTTTATTATAGAGTATAAAAACTAAGAAAACCCCAAAATGTGGAGCTGGGACCTAAAATGTGATACAGGAGCGACTCACCAAGCAGGTGCATCGTCCTGCACCCCCCGCCCCACATCTGTATTTACAATGTATTATTGAGTATCCGCATGACTTGGTTGTATTTCGGTTTGATAATGTCAGTGTGGAGCCGGTGCAGAGGTCGACGAGCCTCGCTGAGCTCCTTGTGATGCTTTGATGCAGGTTCAGTCCATCCAAACGTATTGTAAGTAGTGACTTAATGTACACAATGAAAGCCGTTCAACGCAACCAGCTCGGCCTAAACGTGAATCATGTATTTCATCTCATCGTAAGATATAAGATATAGAGGGTTATTCACGAAGCACCAAAATTGAGGACAACTTCACTGCTTTTCATTTCTTGGCATTTCGCGATTCCGCTTTGGCGAAAATACAGCGCTTTCACTATTCACCGAATGGTCGCCATATTGCACCGCGTTCTCTAACGTTGGCGAAAGAGTTGACACAATGAAAGCCGTTCAACGCAACCAGCTCACCCTAAACGTGAATCATGTATTTCATCTCATAGAGCCCTATATCTTATATCTTCCTATTACATTCTCCGTGCGAAAACGCGCGCAGAGCGCAATAAATTTTGCGCATAGCTGTCAGCATTAACGCGCAAAAATTAACTGTGGTATTACGATCCGAATGCATTTTTTCATCCGTCAAAAAATAACGCTAGTAAAACAAACGAGCAATACGAAGATAAATACGAGCGCAGTAACGTAGCGCACGTAAATCAGCGTGCGGACTGTTTATTTCGTGGAATTCAGCCAATCAGAATTAAGAACCTTAATTGACATAAATTAATAGACCTTAATTGACTCACTTAAGTTTTTGCGTCTGCCAAAGTAAATCTGAGTATATATGCTGCAACAATAAAAAAAAAAACACACACAAATTCACAATTTTATTGTTGGGGTATGTGTAGAATGTGTAACTATACTGAGCTGTATTTTTTTTTTGTGCTGGTGTATTTGGTTTCGACCAGGACGTTCGGATTTGACCTGAACACCAGCTTTTCAAAAACGTTAAAATTATGCGCGCAACGTTGGCCGTCAAAATTTACGCATAGATTGTAATACCATCCGCGTATCAGCGCACAAACGCATTTGCGCTCACAATGTTTAAGTATAGGAAGCGCAAAGTATTGTAAGCTCGCGCAGCGTTCGTGCAGTTTCACCCGTGGTAGACAAATATGTGCATTCGTTGCGCAGACATTGTAATACGACGTTGTGCACAAATGTTTTTTCCCCTTGCGTTAATGCGTTTTTGCGATCGCGTTAACGTTTGCGCAAAGAATGTAATAGAGCCCATAGAAGGTTATTCACGAAGCACCAAAATTGAGGACAACTTCACTGCTTTTCATTTCGGGGCATTTCGCGATTACGGTTTGGCGAAAACACGTTGCATTTACTATTCACCAAACGGTCGCCATAGTTCACCGAGTTATCGAACATTGAGCCGAAAAGTGCCGAATTGACCTCGGCGAATTGCACCGAAACTGGAAAAAAAAGCTTAGCCAATAGGATGTCTCCTTGTTCTCCTCTTAGGACGTTAAATCAATAAAAATGTATCTAAATAATAAGTCCTTTAAAACATCAAAAAATATAAAAATATCTTTAAAAAATGTGTTTTAAAAAATAAAAAACTTTTTTGCATTAAATAATAATAATAAATGTTCTTTTAAATTTTTGTAAAAAATCCATTTATCACACTAAAACCTATTGGCTTCGCCTGTTTAAACCTGTCAAATTGAAAACCACCAAAATCATGTTGCTGCAGTTTCAGTGTAATTCGCTGTTCTGTGTAAAGACCAATCATTCGTTCTTTATGGGACAATGTAGGTGCCACAAAATCAGGCCGAATTGCATGGATTTTCTGCAAAATGCGCCGTATTTAACTGTCTATTCGGCTGTTTAGTGAAAATATAGCTTCGTGAATAGACGAATTGCTCTGAAATTGCAGATATAGTGAAATTCACCGTAGGCAGATTCAGAGTTTAGTGAATAACTCTCAGTGTCCGATATGAAGCATCGCTATAACCTCACTCAGAATGTCCCTCCCTCACTTTGTGTCCACAGGACTGGATCGCTCTCCTGACAACTCGCAGTAAAGATTTCCCTCATCGGTTGGGTTGTTTCCTGAGCTGTGCCGAGGTTTTGTACCATATATTTCTGGGATGCCGGTGCGTCCCCATGGTCTGATGGGCACCTGTGGGTTACAACGAGACATTTCCGTGTGTCCATCCTGTGTCTGATTGTTGGTGGACGGGGGTATATGTTATGAAACAAACAGAATGTAGCTTTATATAAAGAATAAAAATACATGAAAAAGTGTGAAATTACTAGATTGTGAGCTCCTCCTCTCCACCTGTAACCCCACGTGTGGTCCTTTATCGCCTTGTGTCCTTCTGTCTGTACAGTGTGATACAAGAAATATATATAAAAACACGAATAAAAAGATTTGGTAATGTATGGTTTTCCGGTGTTTTATTATTTTTGGAAACGTTTATTAATAATATTTATAAACGGGGCAGAACGAATGGAATATGGGGGGGGGGCAATAAAAAAGATACGGCCAATAATGAAATGGTGCTGGGGAAGTGGCAGTTGTGAGGGAGGCTGTTCGGGGGGGGGGGGCTCTGACAATGGATTAGTAAGGAGCCCCAAAAAACCGAATGGCAGCTCTGTGTGTATGTGTAGGAATGCAGAGGTTTGTGTGTGACGTGTTTTGTGTGTGTGTCAGTGTGAGTTGCTGATGTATGTGTGAATTCATTAGTGTATTTGTGTGGAGTGTTGTGCGTGCGTCATTGTGAGTAGGGATGAGCCGAGCACCCCCGCGTTCAAACTCGAACTATTTCAAAAGTTCGAGTTCGAACACGAACCGAACTCAAGGCAAGTCAATGGGACTCAAAAGTTTGGTTTTTAGAGTGGCCTCCAAGAGGGCATATATGCTAGATATTTGTCATAAAAGGTGTATGGGGGTCCGGGTAGTGCCCTGGGGGACAGGAAACAAAGACAAAAAGTTAAAAAAAAAATGTTTTTAAAGGAACAGTGAGTTTTCCATGAAATAAGGGTTAAAAATAAAAACGAAAAATTCCTTCAAATATCGTGCCTAGGAGGTCCCCATAACCTGCCCGTGAAGTGGCGGATTTCTAGGATGTATAGAAACATTTAAAAAGAAAAAAATGACATTTCAAATGACGGTAAACGGTTTTCCTTTAATCTATTCATAAACAACTGCTTGGGGCGGCAGCCTGTATGAAAAGACATTTTAGGACACGCAGAACAAGTTTAGTGATTTTTTGGCTAAATTATTGTGAAACTTATGCAGGCTTTGGATGAAAGTAACAATAGGTGCTTTAAAATTGGGCCTTTAGCGTTGGCAACAGTGACGTCACACCGTAACCCCTCTGTGGTATTGTGGAAGAGTGCAAGGTGGACCATGCAGTCCAATATTAAAATGATATGAATCTGGTATAGGCGTCAGTGGCAGTGCACCCAAATATTACTGCGCTAAAGTGTATGGCAGGATGGAAGCGCACCAGCAGTAACAAGCCGCAGAATATACCAGACAGGGGCACAAAGCGAGAGTAGTTGTTTAAACAAAACCAGCTCAACAACGTTTAGGCACTAGTACTGCGCTACTGTGTATGGTGAGAATTGGCGCACACCAGTCCTGGTGGCTCTGCATCATCACACCGCGCCCTGCCCCCTGATCACTCACAGCTGTGCCGGGTACTGCCGGAGCTCCTGGCATTCAGCCAGCTGGCGGCACCATGTGTCCGGGGCCCCCCCGATCGCCACCCGGGGCCCTGGATGTCACAATATTACAATCCAAACGCAAACGGGTTAAGTAACCAAATTTGTAAGAAGAAGAATTAATGCAGCATATGAATCCTCACACTGCCGGGCAGCACCTTAAGGCCCGGTTCACACCTAAGCATTTTACAGCGCGTTCCTGCACGCTGTAAAACGCATAAACAGGGAAATCCCATTATTTGCTATGGGACCCGTTCATACCTGGGTGTTTTAGAGCGCGCAGGAATGCGCTATAGAACGTCCTACGCCCAAAGAAGTACAGGAGCTTCTTTGGGGCATATTGCAACACGTTCACTCTGCAGTCTATGGCCGCAGGTGTGAACCCAGTCTTACAGTATAATTAATGCAGCATATGATTCGGCACACTGCCGGGCAGCACCTCTACAGTTTGTGGATCCAGGAATCAGGTGAGTATTAGAAAGAAAAAAAAAACGTTTTTTATTTTATGTTGCTGGGGACATTTAAAAATGTCCTCGGATTTTATTTTTTAAAAATTGTGTCACCTTACCTTAGCCTGGTGGTCAGTGGGGGCTCCCTGGATCCTGGTTGTGGGGAAGGGGGGGTCTGCCGTGGCTCCCTCCCTGGAGTCCCTGCGCAACCTCTCTGCCACATGCACCCGGCTGGCCAGCCCGCACAGTTGCAGCTCTGTAATCTTGCGGCCGCATGCTCCTCAAGGGGTCCTTGGGAGGCCCCGGCGGGCTGCCCTCTACAGTGCCTGATTAGAGGGCCTCGTCTGCCTGATGTTTTAGCAACAAGAATGTTTTATCCCATAGGCTTCAATGTTAAAAATATTACCGTTTTAATTCAATATCTAATAAACTGTCGCTTATAATATTCTGCAGTAAAGAGTCTCTTTACTTCTAGATTTTTTAGGATTTTTTAAAGCATTTTTTCAAAAAAATGAAAAAAATAACATTTTTTTTTTTTACTTTTGGCAAACACCCCAAAAAGTTAGAAGTTCCCGAACTTTCGAACGGCCAATGTTCGAATCGAACTCCGAACCGAACAGCTCATCCCTAATTGTGAGTCCAGTTTGAGACAGAGGCCTTAGGCAGCTGCCTAGTATTATGTGTTTTATGAGGCACATTTGAAGTGTCCCCTCTCGATAGAATGTTATGATGCTCTTTACAGCAATTGTCATAAATACTTAATAACTATGTAACAATAATGATTGAAAATATTTTCACAGCAATCCTTAAAATTGTCGATCCAACGAGGGATCATACATTGGATCATACAATGGATTAAATGATGCATCACATGATGGATCATACAATGGACCAAATGATGGATCATACAATGTATCAAACGATTGATCATACATTGGATCACACGTTGGATCACATGATGGATCATAAGATGGAATAAATGATGGATCATACGATTGATCATACATTGGATCACATGATGGATCACACAATGGATCAAATGATGCATCACAGAACGGATCAACGATGGATCATTTGGTAGATCATATGATGGATCGCAGGCAGAAAGAACCCTCCACCACTTATCGACATCTGTGGCCTCTATGCATCCCTCTGCTGGTTATGTAAGAGATGTGGCATCTCCTGGTGCTGAGATCGGGCATAGAGTCCGTCCATCACTCTCTCTCCTCTCCGTGTCGTGCAGTGGTTGTTTTTTTAGTGTGAGTTTCTGGTGTTTAGTTTGAATGACACCTTTTTCCTAAACAAATCCCCGGCACTCTCGATGCAAATCCCCAACAAATGGTTATTCAGCTCCTGCAGGATTCTGTTACATTGGAAGACGAGTCATTTCACTACAGAGCGAGTGTGTGGATCCAGGACGGAGCTTAAGGGGAAAGATTCACCACACAACCCAATGGGTCATTACAATTTATTCATTGGCCGAGGTGGATAGTTTCCCTTTAAAATGTGCGTGGTGAGGTGACAGCACACAACGCAGTGACAAATTCAGGACGGAAAGAGGGTGAAAGATCAGGGGTGACTGGAGGAGGAGTGGGAGGGGTTGACAATTTAGAGGAACCAAAAATTTATTTTTTTTCTTTTCACCTTTCTAAGGCGGTGAGTAACGGCATTAGGTGCTTTTACTTAGAAAGCAAAACAATAACACTACCCTAACTCACCTTCTCATTTCCCACACGGGGAGCAAGGTGGAGGTGATGGAGCAAAGAGTTATTACAGATTGATCTAAGGCTAATGTCAGATGAATGCAGTCTGAGCGCACTCTGCGTGCATGCATAACGGACGGACCTACTGACGGAAGATATTGTAGACACCACACGGTCTGGTTTTTTTGACGGATATAGAGAAAAAAAAGGGAAATGTGGGAAACAAAATTAATTAAACTTAAATGACAGGTACAGTCAGCCAGACAAAAAAAACTTCTGAGCGTCAACGTGCTGGACGTCGCAAATGCGCTGCGTCTGACGTCGTCTCATCATGCACACAGGCAGCTATGTGGACGCGGCACACTTCGGGCATCCGTCGTATCGCTTTTACGTCGAGGCCTAAATGGCGTCCGTTGCCACCTGCGAGGTGCGTGCGCACTTCGGTGCGCACGTACTTTGTGTGTTGGTCTCTATTGATCACAAATCAATGCTACGACGGACATTAAACTGTGCGGCGACACAGACTTGATGACTACATTCGTCTGACGCTAGCCTAAAACACAAGCCGCTGCACCGCTGCGAGGAGAGTGAGGGTACTTTGGACCCCTGTATTTCCATTCTTTACATCCCAAAGTCATATTAGGTGTCATTGGACAGGTCAGAGTCTGGCCTTTCTAATGATACCAAACATGACCATGGAAAATGTAAAAGAAATGCAAAACAACCACAATTTATTTTAAATTGATTTTTGTTCCAAAGCTATGGCATTGTCCATTTGTCACATATAAAATGAGCAATACCACTGCTGTCACTCACCTTATCATTTCCTACACTACGAGCAAGGTCAATGTTCATACATAAAGGAGTTATTGAGAGAGCACCGAATTTGCCACTGAATGGTGAATTTTTCCATACGGTGCTTCGGGGCCAATCGACAGCCGTGGAATACGGTGAAATATGGTGCCTGTTTGGGGGCAGTGAAATACGGTGCCTGTTCGGGGGCAGTGAAATCCCCCATAGAGAAGCAATGGTTAATCGCCGCTCCCCTCTGCGAGTCCCTTCACTGGCTCCCCATCCACTGCAGAATTAAGTTCAAAATCCTTATCCTTACCTACAAAACCCTCACTAACTCAGCTCCCCACTACCTGTCCTCACTAATCACCAAATACACCCCAGCCCGCTCCCTAAGGTCAAACAGTGACCTGCGCCTAGCTTCTCCCCGCATCACCTCTTCCCATGATACACTGCAGGATTTCTCACGCGCAGCCCCCACTCTCTGGAACGCTCTCCCTCGTGCTGTCAGACTTTCCCCTAACTTCTCTTCCTTCAAACGCTCCCTTAAAACGTTCCTATTTAGGGAAGCCGACCCCCCAACTCACTGACACAACCATCAATCACTCTCACCTTACAGTCCTCTCCTCCTGTTTCCAACCCCAACCCTCCCAGATTGTGAGTTCCTACGGGAATAGGGCCCTCATCCCCTCCTGTACTGTTTGTCAAATGTTGTTCAATGTATTGTAACCCTGTCTGTACTGTGCTTATTGTACAGCGCTGCGGAATATGCTGGCGCTTTATAAATAAATAATAATAATAAATAATAATAATAATCTATTCACATTGAACAGCAGAGAAATGTCAGTGAAATGCCCTGATGTTCAGTGGTTTCATTCGACAGGTTTAATCAGGCGAATGCCATAGGTTTCAATGTAAAAACAAATTCCCTGTTTATGTTCATTATTTTAATCTGCAGCAAAAAGTCTCTTAATTTATTGATTCTTTAGAATCATTTAGGAATTTTTCGGCAAAATATGACCTTGCATTGACCTCGCCACGTAGCTGCTCAGCGATTCATAGATCATGATTTAAATCACAGGGATCACTTTTCTTTGTTTACGCGTCTTCTTACGTAGCGTTTGCATTTGTAATGTTTCTTTATTTGGTTTTATTCAAATATCGTCACTCAGGCAGCAAACTATGCAAATGCTGCGGAGGCTCACCGCGTATTCTGAGCCGGCTCGAAGGCAAGCAGAGTCGTACATCATCGTCCTGGGAGCAGAGTGTACGGTTTTCATGAGATACGGATCATGGAGCTGTCGTTCACAGCTTATATGTACCTGGTGTTCAGCTTCCCTAACCTGCTGGTGGGTTTGCCTCTAAACGGCTTCATCATGGCGCAGACTTACAGGTCCATGATAAGGGGACGAGCTCGGAACACGAGGGACTTCCTTTTGTTCACAATGGGAATCTCCAATACCGCGGTTCTGGCCTTACTTGTCTTAAGCTTCATTACTTACTATGTGTGGAATGATGTCTACATGGCGTCACTTTTTTATCCTTGGTTCTACGCCATTTACGTCTGTGCCTGCCTGATCTCCTCCTGGGCGGCGTCCTGGCTCTGTGTCTTCTTCTGCATCACAATCATCCCCTTTCCGTGCTCCACCTGCTCAGTGTTTAAATCCAGGCTCCCCCGCATGGCGCCGCAACTCATTGCCGTTTCAGTGATATTGTCATTGGTTCTGGTTCCGCTCATTGGGATTTTTATGTTGCCGAATATATCAAACAGCACGTTACAGGACACTCGTGAAAGTCTTCCATTTGTTTTGCCAGAATCGTTAATCCTTGCTGTGAATGTCTTGTGTTTCCTGCCCTACATCTTGATCTTCTCATCCTTGGCCATGACCATTGCCTCCCTCGTGTTGCACGCTTATAGGATCAGAGTATCGTCGAATATCAGTTCCTCCAGGATTGATGCTCATGTTAACGCAGCCGTCATCATGACGTCCCTGCTCTTCCTCCAGAGCATCTTCTGTCTGAGCATGATTGTACGAGTGCGGAACATCTTTCTGCCCTCTTCTCCTGGATCCTGGGCATTTATGGTGCTGAACCATTCCTTTTGCACCATCCAAGCCATCATTCTGGTCAGTGGAAACACCAGCCTCAGAGAGTCCTTTATCGGCCTATGGTCTAGATTCACTAACTCTCTCTTTGGCAGAGAGGTGCATCTCCAGAGAAGCCAGGAGGACCGTGACATGCATTAACATTCACTTTCCGGTACCTCATAATGCTGTTAACTCAGAGCTGTCTACATTAACAGGGGATCCCCAAGATTCCAATTACCATGAGTATGTGCCACCGTTATTACGTGACTACTACCCGCGACCTAAGTTGTTTTTAATGCATCTTTTTTAATGATGCCAGATTTTTTTTAATATGTCTTTACTATATGTGACCTATAATATGTGACCAATAAGGTGGCGTTGTTCTCATGGGATACCCCGAAACTGTCACTGGGCCAAAGAGGTGCATCAGCAGCTCAGACTTTGCAAAGTCACTGGGTTTTTAAATTTCTTATGATTTTTGCATTTTGTGTCAGTTATTTCCCTGCCAGCCACTTATAATTAGTGATGGGCTGAACACCGTGTTCGGTTCGCATTTGAACTCGAACATCCAAAAAAGTTTGTCTGCAAACTCGAACACGATTCGAACACAATGCAAGTCAATGGGGCTCCAACGTTTGAAAAGTAAGGTCCCTCCAGAGGGCAAGATATTGGCCATAAAAGGTGTATGGGGGTCCGGGTAGTACCCTGGTGGACAGGAAACAAGGGGAATTTCTTTTTTAACCCTCCCACTGCTGAGTGCTGAGCCATTTCACCGCTGTGCGCTGAGCTCATTCTTACTGCTTTTGCTCATGCTTAAACGCGATTTGAAGCCATGGGAAATGTTTGAGCAACAAGGTGTGGGAAATGTTTGAGCAACAAGGAGTGGGAAATGTTTAAAAAAGGTGTGTGAAATATTTGACCAACAAGGTGTGGGAAATGTTTGACCAACAAGGCGTGGGAAATGTTTATGAATCCCATAGGCTTCAATGTTAAAAATATTCCCGTTTTAATACAATATCTAATAAAGCATTTATTATATTCTGCAGTAAAGAGACTCTTTATCTTTCGAATTTTTTTTTTCAAACTTTCAACGAACGTCCTGAAAAGTTCCAAGTTTGCGAATTTTTGAACAGCCGATGTTCGAATCGAACATCGAACCGATTCGAACTGGCAGCCCATCCCTACTTATAATACATGGGCTTAGAGATGCTTTTGGGAGGTCTGGGTCTGTGTGCGTTTTCGTGGTTCTGATATATTATAAGGGGTTATTCAAAGAGCACCGAAATTTCAGTGCTCTTTTGTTCCGTTGACTTCGGTGTGATTCAGCGATTCCAGTTCACCGACTCTGAGATGAATTCAGTATTCACCGCAGGGTTCCTTGAAGTACGATGAAGGGATCTGCCAAACGCCGCCGATAAACTCGCAGAGCGCAGCAGACGACCCGCCAAACTCAGTCGACAATCTGCTGAAAAAAGCCAATCAGTTGCCAAACAGGGGTAAAAAAAAAAAACACACACAGCAATTTTAAAAAGTTGTTTAATACAACAACAAAAAAATAAATGGAAGTAATAAATAAGGTCCTATGAAAAATAATTTAAAAAGTCCATTTACGCCATTTACAAAAAAAAATCAGAGAATCCAAAATTTTGCTAAAAAAAATCCAGAAAAATGTCTAAAAAAATTCTAAAAAATAAATTTTAAAAACTTTTCAGTGCTGTTCGGTGTCTCTGAGTAGATTAACCATTACTTCTCTTTGGGGAATTTTACTGCCACTGAAGGTCACCAAATTGCACCGTATTTTGTCAATATTGGGCAAATCGCCAGCTTTCTGAATAGCCGAATTGACACGAAATTGCACTGTACGGTGAAATTCACCATTCGGTGCAATTCGGTGGCAAATCCGGCACTCTTTGAATAAAGAATAAAGAATCTTTGGGATACTGGCAGCAAGAGGGAGCCTTACTGCACGGACATACCCACCCTGGGCACATGCTTTTTATTCATGCCGGACAAATCCACGAAACCACTACAGATACATGTGTCCGGTATGAAAAATATTAAAGACGCACATCTTCAAGCTATGGAAGCTCCACCAAGAGTAAATTAGAAATTGGCAAAATACTTTTGTATCCATATTGCCCGGATTTTACGCAAGGAGAGCGCCTTCTGCTCTTTTCTGTCTTCCATATTGCATCACATATACTATGGCGGAAAGATAGCATTCCAGCAAGGTGTGGGTTACCTGAAAAAGGAGAAGAAAAAACAACCCAGAAGCGCAGATCCACTGTAAGTGGTTAAGTGGGCTCAGCTCACCTGCCATTAACCTCCCTGCTGGTGTTCCCGAGTGTGTCTCGGGGTTAAATTTCACCGCTGAGAGCGGTAACCCCGAGACACACTCGGGCTGTATACATCACCTCTCCCTGCGATCCCTCGCTGATTTCTGCAGTCTCCTTCGGCGATCGCGACCTCATACTTCCTGGATCCTTCTCGCGAGGAGGAAACCAGGAAGTAATGAGGTCGCGATCGCCGGAGGAGACAGCTGGGGACTTCGAGGGAGCGCAGGGAGAGGTGATGTATCCAGCGGCATCCCGAGTGTTGCTTCCAACATAGGAATTTAACCCCGAGCAACACTCGGGATGCCGCTGGGGGGGGGGGAATAGGCTGTATTCAGACTAGAATTTTCTAAATAAATAGACCGCCAGGGAGGTTAAAATAAAATCTGCTGATAAAAAAGTGAACAAACTCACCTGCTCCGTATTCCCAAACCGTCCGTCTCTGATTCACTTTTTTTTTCTGCCCTGCCTGAGCCTACCGAATTTCCGCAGCTAAACGCTACGCTAATCACGTGAGCTCAAGCTGCCAAGACATCATAGATTCATTGAGAAGTCTGCAGCGCGCGTCTGGCAGCGCCGTCCTCCTGAATCTACGCCAGCTGTGATAAATCCCCTCATTTCACCTCAAAATACCTGACAGAGAATCTGTGATAAAACCAATGTATTCACATGACTTAAAAATACCCCCTCCCATCCTCACCCCTTGCTTTATCCGGCAGGAGGGAGTCTGGCTCTGAGGAGGGAATGAACATGTCTACCTGATGCCATCCTGTCCCTCTGCATCTCTCCTCTGCACAGGGCCTGGCCACACCCCTCCTCCCTGACTGGAAAACCAGCTTCAACAAACAAAACTTTATTGCTCTATTCTCCCTTTGTATCTTTGCACAGGGAGTGGCCACACCCCTCACTCCTCCCTGACTGGAATACAACCTTCAACAAACAAAACTTTATTGCTCTATTTTCTCTCTGTATCTCTGCATATGGCCTGGTCACACCCATCACTCTACCCTGACTGGAAATAAAAAACGTTATTATACCATCCTGCCTCCTCTCTATCCCTGTATGGAGATTGGAAATTGCCACCACTCTTCCCTCACTGGAATGGAAGCTTCAAAATAATATCACACTTTATTGCTCCATCCTGACAGGAGGCAGAGAAGGGGGGGGTCTCTGCTTTGACAGGTAAAGCATGTATAGCGTAAATGCGCCCTCTGTATTATTATTATTATTTATAAAATGCCAGCATATTCCGCAGCGCTGTACAATAGGCACAGTATAGACAGGGTTACAATACATTGAACAACATTTGACAAACCAGTACAGGAGGAGATGAGGGCCCTATTCCCGTAGGAACTCACAATCTTTAAGGGATGGGGTTGGAAACAGGAGGAGAGGACTGCAAGGTGAGAGTGATGGACTGTGAGGTGAGTGTGATGGGCTGCGAGGTGAGAGTGATGAACTGCAAGGTGAGAGTGATGGACTGTGAGGTGAGAGTGATGGACTGTGAGGTGAGAGTGATGGGCTGCGAGGTGAGAGTGATGGGCTGCTAGGTGGGAGTGATGGACTGCAAGGTGAGAGTGATGGACTGCCAGGTGAGAGTGATGGACTGCTAGGTGAGAGTGATGGGCTGCTAGGTGAGAGTGATGGACTGCGAGGTGAGAGTGATGGACTGCGAGGTGAGAGTGATGGACTGCTAGGTGAGAGTGATGGACTGCTAGGTGAGAGTGATGGGCTGCTAGGTGAGAGTGATGGACTGCGAGGTGAGAGTGATAGACTGCTAGGTGAGAGTGATGCGCTGTTAGGTGAGAGTGATGGACTGCTAGGTGAGAGTGATAGACTGCGAGGTGAGAGTGATAGACTGCTGGGTGAGAGTGATGCGCTGCTAGGTGAGAGTGATGGACTGTTTGGGGCAGTTAGGTGTATTAGTGAGTCGGGGGGTCGGCTTCCATAAATAGGAATGTTTTAAGGGAGCGTTTGAAGGAAGAGAAATTAGGGAAAGTCTAACAGTATGAGGGAGAGTGTTCCAAAGAACGGGGGCTGCGCGCGAGAAGTCCTGTAGTGTGTTATGGGAAGAGGTGATGCGGGGAGAAGCTAGGCGCAGGTCACTGTTTGATCTTAGGGAGCGGCTGGGGTGTATTTGGTGATTAGTGAGGACAGGTAGTGGGAGCTGAGTTAGTCAGAGCTGTGTAGGTCAGGGTTAGGGATGAGCCGAACACCCCCGAGTTCAGTTCGAACTCGAACTTTTTCAAAACTCGAACCAAACTCAATGCAACTCAATGGGACTCAAAGTTCGATTTTTAGAGTACCCCCCAAGAGGGCATATATACTAGATATTTGCCATAAAAGGTGTATGGGGTTTCGGGTAGTGCCCTCGGGGACAGGAAACAAGAACAAAATTTTTTTTTTAAAAAAAAGAGTTTTCCATGAAATAAGGGTTAAAAGTAAAATATAAAAATTCCTTCAAATATCGTGCCTAGGAGGTCCCCATAACCTGCCCGTGAAGTGGCGGATTTGTAGGAGGTATAGAAACACTTAAAAACAAAAAAATGACATTTCAAATGACGGCAATGTCACGGTGGCCCATGTCCAGGGAAGTGTTGCTCCTTCGACCCATGTCCAGGGAAGTGTTGCGCCTTTGGCCCATGTCCAGGGAAGTGTTGCGCCTTTGGCCCATGTTCAGGCCCAGGGAAGTGTTGCGCCTTCGGCCCATGTCAGGGAAGTGTTGCGCCTTCGGCCCATGTCCAGGCCCAGGGAAGTGTTGCGCCTTCGGCCCATGTCCAGGGAAGTGTTGCGCCTTCGGCCCATGTCCAGGGAAGTGTTGCGCCTTTTGCCCATGTTCAGGCCCAGGGAAGTGTTGCGCCTTCGGCCCATGTCCAGGGAAGTGTTGCTCCTTCGACCCATGCCCAGGGAAGTGTTGCGCCTTCGGCCCATGTCCAGGGAAGTGTTGCGCCTTCGGCCCATGTCCAGGCCCAGGGAAGTGTTGCGCCTTCGTCCCATGTCCAGGGAAGTGTTGCGCCTTCGGCCCATGTCCAGGGAAGTGTTGCGCCTTCAACCCATGTCCAGGGAAGTGTTGCGCCTTCAGCCAATGTCCATGCCCCCAGTACTCATGGATTTTCACCCAGCTCTCATGGATTTGCCCCCAGCACTCATCGATTTGCCCCCAGCTCTCATGGATTTGCCCCCAGCACTCATGGATTTGCCCCCAGCACTCATGGATTTGCCCCCAGCACTCATGGGTTTGCCCCCAGCTCTCATGGATTTGCCCCAGCACTCATGGATTTGCCCCTAGCACTCATGGATTTGCACCAGCACTCATGGATTTGCCCCAGCACTCATTGATTTGCCCCCAGCACTCATGGATTTGCCCCCAGCTCTCATGGACTTGCCCCCAGCACTCATGGATTTGCCCCCAGCACTCATGGATTTGCCCCAGCACTCATGGATTTGCCCCCAGCACTCATGGATTTGACCCAGCACTCATGGATATTAGAGGGCCTTGTCTGCCTGATGTTTTAGTAACAAAAATGTTTTATCCCATAGGCTTCAATGTTAAAAATATTCCCGTTTTAATTCAATATCTAATAAACCGTTGCTTATAATATTCCGCAGTAAAGAGTTTCTTTATTTTTAGATTTTTTTTAGGATTTTTTTAAGCATTTTTTAAAAAAAATCTATTTTTTTTTGGAACTTTTTGCGAACATGCCAAAAAGTTCGAAGTTCGCAAACGTTCGAACAGCCGATGTTCGATTCGAACTCCGAACTGATCGAACCGAACAGCTCATTCCTAGTCAGGGTAAGGATTTTGAATTTAATTCTGCAGTGGATGGGGAGCCAGTGAAGTGACTCGCAGAGGGGAGCGGCAGAGACATAGCGGCGGGTGAGGTGGATTACCCAGGCAGATGCGTTCTGTATAGCACATCTATACTATAAAAGAGTAAGCCTTCAAGTGTCCGTCGCCAAAAGCGGTCTGCGCATGCGCGACGGACATTTGAAAGTGGCCGTTAAAACAAACAGGTAGCTGCGCGTGCCGGCCGCCTGCAAAAAAAATAAAAAATCGGCACGAGCCGCGCGCAGCTACCCGTGTGTTTAAACGCCGCAAGCCCCGATCCTCCAGCGGTGACTTCCTCCGGCTGTCGCGGCCTGCTCGGCGGGCATCCAGGCTCAGGCAAGCCCCCGGCTGGTTTGGGCCTACAGGCCCAGCCGAGCCGGGGACTCGCCTAAGCCTAGAGGCCGGCCGAGCAGCCAGCGACAGCCAGAGGACGGTCACCGCTGGAGCTCCGGGCCGAAGTTCCCAAAACATACTCCCCTAAATCGGCCCTGAGCTCCAGCGGTGACCTCCTCCGGCCGAGCAGGCTGCTAGGCCGGCCTCCAGGCTCAGGCGAGCCCCCGGCTCGGCTTGGGCCTACAGGCCCAGCCGAGCCGGGGACTCGCCTAAGCCTGGAGGCCGGCCGAGCAGCCAGCGACAGCCGGAGGACGGTCACCGCTGGAGCTCAGGGCCGAAGTTCCCAAAACATACTCCCCTAAATCGGCCCTGAGCTCCAGCGGTGACCTCCTCCGGCCGAGCAGGCTGCTAGGCCGGCCTCCAGGCTCAGGCGAGCCCCCGGCTCGGCTTGGGCCTACAGGCCCAGCCGAGCCGGGGGCTCGCCTGAGCCTGGAGGCGGCCGAGCAGCCAGCAACAGCCGGAGGACGGTCACCGCTGGAGCTCAGGGCCGAAGTTCCCAAAACATACTCCCCTAAATCGGCCCTGAGCTCCAGCGGTGACCTCCTCCGGCCGAGCAGGCTGCTAGGCTGGCCTCCAGGCTCAGGCGAGCCCCCGGCTCGGCTTGGGCCTACAGGCCCAGCCGAGCGGGGACTCGCCTAAGCCTAGAGGCCGGCTGAGCAGCCAGCGACAGCTGGAGGACGGTCACCGCTGGAGCTCAGGGCCGAAGTTCCCAAAACATACTCCCCTAAATCGGCCCTGAGCTCCAGCGGTGACCTCCTCCGGCCAAGCAGGCTGCTAGGCGGCCTCCAGGCTCAGGCGAGCCCCCGGCTTGGCTTGGGCCTACAGGCCCAGCCGAGCCGGGGACTCGCCTAAGCCTAGAGGCCTGCCGAGCAGCCAGCGACAGCTGGAGGACGGTCACCGCTGGAGCTCAGGGCCGATGTTGCCTACACATACTCCCCTACATTGACCCTGAGCTCCAGCGGTGACTTCCTCCTGGCGAGCAGGCTGCTAGGCCGGCCTCCAGGCTCAGGCGAGCCCCCGGCTTGGCTTGGGCCTACAGGCCCAGCCGAGCCGGGGACTCGCCTAAGCCTGGAGGCCGGCCGAATTGCCTGCTCGGGCGTCCTCCAGGCTCAGGCGAGTCCACGGCTCGGCTGGGCCTCTAGGCCCAAGCCAAGCCGGGGGCTCGCCTAAGCTTGGATGCCGCCCGAGCTACTTGCTTGGCCGGCATCCAGGCTAAGGCGAGCCCCCGGCTTGGCCTGGGCCTAGAGGCCCAGCCGAGCCGGGGGCTCGCCTGAGCCTGGATGCCGGCCATACACACACACACTGTAAAAACCATATATGTGTGTGTATATATATATCCACATGGGGTTACAGTGTGTGTGTGTGTGTGTATATATATATACTAGTTGTAAAGCCTGCCCAGAGGCAGTCTATTGTGGATATACTGCCCCTGCTCATGTATACTGCCCCAGCTCGTGGATACTGCCCCAGCTCGTGGATATTGCCCCAGCACGTGGATACTGCCCCAGCACGTGGATATTGCCCCAGCACGTGGATATTGCCCCAGCTCGTGGATATTGCCCCAGCACGTGGATACTGCCCCAGCACGTGGATATTGCCCCAGCACGTGGATATTGCCCCAGCTCGTGGATATTGCCCCAGCACGTGGATACTGCCCCAGCACGTGGATACTGCCCCAGAACGTGGATACTGCCCCAGCACGTGGATACTGCCCCAGCACGTGGATATTGCCCCAGCACGTGGATATTGCCGCAGCACGTGGATACTGCCCCAGCTCGTGGATACTGCCCTAGCACGTGGATATTGCCCCAGCACGTGGATATTGCCCCAGCTCGTGGATACTGCCCCAGCTCCTGGATACTGCCCTAGCACGTGGATATTGCCCCAGCACGTGGATGGATACTGCCCCAGCACGTGGATACTGCCCCAGCTCGTGGATACTGCCCCAGCTCGTGGATACTGCCAAGCTCGTGGATACTGCCCAAGCACGTGGATACTGCCCAAGCACGTGGATACTGCCCCAGCACGTGATATTGCCCCAGCTCGTGGATACTGCCCCAGCACGTGGATACTGCCCAGCACATGGATATTGCTCCAGCACGTGGATTGATACTGCCCCAGCACGTGGATACTGCCCCAGCACGTGGATACTGCCCCAGCACGTGGATGGATACTGCCCCAGCACGTGATACTGCCCCAGCTCGTGGATACTGCCCCAGCTCGTGGATACTGCCCAAGCTCGTGGATACTGCCCAAGCACGTGGATACTGCCCAAGCACGTGGATACTGCCCCAGCACGTGGATATTGCCCCAGCTCGTGGATACTGCCCCAGCACGTGGATACTGCCCCAGCACGTGGATACTGCCCCAGCTCGTGGATACTGCCCCAGCACGTGGATACTGCCCCAGCACGTGGATGGATACTGCCCCAGCTCGTGGATACTGCCCCAGCTCGTGGATACTGCCCCAGCTCGTGGATACTGCCCCAGCTCGTGGATACTGCCCCAGCTCGTGGATATCGCCCCCCCCGCTCGTGGATATGGCCCCCCCGCTCGTGGATATGGCCCCCCCGCTCGTGGATATACTCACCTACATCGGCCCTCCAGCGATGGCGGTCCCGCGTCCCGCTTCCAGCGTCCTCTCTCGCTCCGTTGGTCGCGGGGATGACGTCACGAAAGCCTTTGACCCCCGGGGTCAAAGGCTTTCGTGACGTCATTCCGGCGAACAACGGAGCGAGAGAGGACGCTGGAAGCGGGACCGCCATCGCTGGAGGAGCTAAGGGCCGATGTAGGTGAGTATGTGTTAGGCAACATCCCCCTACATTGGCCCGGAGCCTCAGCGGTGGCTGTCGTAGGCTGCTCGGCCGGCCTCCAGGCTTAGGCGAGCCCCCGGCTCGGCTGGGCCTGTAGGCCCAAGCCAAGCCGGGGGCTCGCCTGAGCCTGGAGGCCGGCCGAGCAGCCTGCGACAGCCGGAGGACAGTCACCGCTGGAGCTCAGGGCTAATGTAGGTGAGTATGTGCTCTCCACACCCACCCTGCTTACTCGGCCGGTATCCAAGCTTAGGCGAGCCCCCGGCTTGGGCCTAGAGGCCCAGCAGAGCCGGGGACTCACCTGAGCATGGAGGCCGGTCGAGTTGCATGCTCGGCCGTCCTCCAGGCTCAGGTGAGTCCCTGGCTTGGCTGGGCCTCTAGGCCAAGCCAAGCCGGGGGCTCGCCTGAGCCTGGATGCCGACCAAGCTTAGGCGAGCCCCCGGCTTGGCGTGGGCCTAGAGGCCCAGCCGAGCCGGGGACTCGCCTTAGCCTGGAGGACGCCCGAGCATGCAACTCGACCGGCCTCCATGCTCAGGCGAGTCCCCGGCTCGGCAGGGCCTCTAGGCCCAAGCCAAGCCGGGGGCTCGCCTAAGCTTGGATACCGGCCGAGCAAGCAGGGTGTGTGTGTAGAGCACATACTCACCTACATCGGCCTCGAGTCCTCCACCGGTTCCACACATACTCACCGACATCGGCCCTTAGCTCCTCCAGCGATGGCGGTCCTGCTTGCCTGTAGTCCCAAACCGAGCCGGGGGCTCGCCTAAGCCTAGAGGGCCGCCGAGCAGCCAGCGGCAGCCAGAGGAGGTCTCCGCTGGAGCTCAGGGCCGATTTTGGGGTGTATTTGTTTGGGAACTTCGGCCCCGATCCTCCAGCGGTGACCTTCTCCGGCTGCCGCTGGCTGCTCGGCGGGCCTCTAGGCTTAGGCGAGTCCCCGGCTCGGCTGGGCCTGTAGGCCCAAACCGAGCCGGGGGCTCGCCTAAGCCTAGAGGCCGCCGAGCAGCCAGCGGCAGCCGGAGGAGGTCTCCGCTGGAGCTCAGGGCCGATTTTGGGGTGTGTTTGTTTGGGAACTTCGGCCCCGATCCTCCAGCGGTGACCTTCTCCGGCTGCTGCTGGCTGCTCGGCGGGCCTCTAGGCTTAGGCGAGTCCCCGGCTCGGCTGGGCCTGTAGGCCCAAACCGAGCCGGGGGCTCGCCTGAGCCTGGAGGCCCGTCGGCAGCCGAGGACGGTCACCGCTGGAGGATCAGGGCATCTGGCCATGTAAACACACGGGTAGCTGCGCGCGGCTCGTGCCGTTTTTTTTTTTTTCACGCGGCGGCACGCGCAGCTACCTGTGTGTTCTAACGGCCGCTTTCAAATGTCCGTCGCGCATGCGCAGACGGCTTTTGGCGACGGACAGTTTTTAGCTTATCCTTTTATAGTATAGATATGTGTATATATATATATATGGACTGCGCATGCGCGCAGCCATGGGGTGCTGTGGCGGTTGGATGCGCGCGCGCCACCCGCCGCAGCACGCCCAAAGCGTCCTACGGAGGTTTGCTGCGCGCGCATCCAACCTCCGTTGGACGCTTTGGGCGTGCTGCGGCAGGTGGCGCGCGCGCATCCAACCGTAACAGCCTGTTACGGAGGTTGCCACGTGCCTGAGCGCAGAGCCCAGCGCCTGAGCGCAGAGCCCAGCGCCTGAACCCAGCGCCTGAGCCCAGCGCCTGAGCGCAGAGCCCAGCGCCTGAGCCCAGCGCCTGAGCCCAGCGCCTGAGCGCAGAGCCCAGCGCCTGAGCCCAGCGCCTGAGCGCAGAGCCCAGCGCCTGAGCCCAGCGCCTGAGCGCAGAGCCCAGCGCCTGAGCCCAGCGCCTGAGCGCAGAGCCCAGCGCCTGAGCCCAGCGCCTGAGCCCAGTGCCTGAGCGCAGAGCCCAGCGCCTGAGCCCAGCGCCTGAGCCAGCGCCTGAGCCCAGCGCCTGAGCGCAGAGCCCAGCGCCTGAGCCCAGCGCCTGAGCGCAGAGCCCAGCGCCTGAGCCCAGCGCCTGAGCGCAGAGCCCAGCGCCAGAGCCCAGCGCCTGAGCGCAGAGCCCAGCGCCTGAGCCTAGCGCCTGAGCGCAGAGCCCAGCGCCTGAGCCCAGCGCTGAGCGCAGAGCCCAGCGCCTGAGCCCAGCGCCTGAGCCCAGCGCCTGAGCCCAGCGCCTGAGCGCAGAGCCCAGCGCCAGAGCCCAGCGCCTGAGCCCAGCGCCTGAGCGCAGAGCCCAGCGCCTGAGCTGAGCGCAGAGCCCAGCGCCTGAGCCCAGCGCCTGAGCGCAGAGCCCAGCGCCTGAGCCAGCACCTGAGCGCAGAGCCAGCGCCAGAGCCCAGCGCCTGAGCCCAGCGCCTGAGCGCAGAGCCCAGCGCCTGAGCCCAGCGCCTGAGTGCAGAGCCCAGCACCTGAGCGCAGAGCCCAGCGCAGAGCTGAGCGCCTGAGCCCAGCGCTGAGCCCAGCGCCTGAGCGCAGAGCCCAGCGCCTGAGCCCAGCGCCTGAGCCCAGCGCCTAAGCGCAGAGCCCAGCGCCTGAGCCCAGCGCCTGAGTGCATAGCCCAGTGCCTGAGCCCAGCGCCTGAGCCCAGCGCCTGAGCGCAGAGCCCAGCGCCTGAGCCCAGCGCCTGAGCGCAGAGCCCAGCGCCTGAGCGCAGAGCCCAGCGCCTGAGCGCAGAGCCCAGCGCCTGCGCACAGCGCCTGAGCCCAGTACCTGAACACAGCCCAGCGCCGAGTGCAGAGCACAGAGCAGAGCGCCAAGCAGAGCACAATAGATGGCACAGAGCAGAGCACAACCCATTAAAGGCACAGAGCCGAGCACAATAAACGCCACAGAGCCGAGCACAATAAACGCCACAGAGCCGAGCACAATAAACGCCACAGAGCCGAGCACAATAAACGCCACAGAGCCAAGCACAATAAACGCCACAGAGCCAAGCACAGCACAATATACGGCACAAAGCACAGCACAATAAACGGCACAAAGCACAGCACAATAAACAGCACAAAGCACAGCACAATAAACGGCGCCGAGCACTGAACCAAGTGTAGCGCTCACTCCCGGAGGAGCCGCTGAAAATGAACCACGGGTCAGTCTCCCCGCACTAGGAATAAATATACTCCAACACGCTGAACAGTTTTATAATTAAAAAGGTTACTAAAAGGTTTGCAGTTCTTGAGACACGGTATATGCAGGAAGATTTACAGTACTTTCGTAACACGATAAACGCGTAGTGGTAAAAGAAACGAAAACACGAGGACTTCGTATTTTCGTTAAAAAACCCCGACCGAGCAGAAAATTAAAAGATACGAAATTCGAGGAAAAACCGCGTAGCGGGACACAATAAAATACACAGTTCTCGTATCACGGTAAACGCGCAGCGGGAACAAAAAGAGGAAAAATGTTCAGAATGTAGCTTTAACTTTGCCCCCTTGTATGGATAGGAAAAGGAAACTGAGTCCTGCACAGGTTAAGTCTCAGAACGTGAAATGGTATGTGTTTGTGTGTGTAGGGTACCCGGGTACTTTTCAACTGGCCAGTGAGTTTACTTTATCGATGTCTTCGACTAGTCAGTTGGGGCCCTGTGGGTTTTAGAAAGAAAACAGCAGCGTACGCTCTTATTCACATACGGCCTGGGGGCCTCTCACCCATCCAGCGCAAGCTCGAGATTCCGCTGACCCAGGACGTCTCTCGCTCTCCGTTTTACTGGGGACCGACGCCGACCACCGGATCTGTTGTCTGGCCTTCCGTCTGTCAGCCGCGACTCAGCCAGTTTACCGCCTGCTCCCCGCTTCCATCGACCGCGGTACTCCTTACTCAAGGGGTCTTCTCTCCTCAGCACTGCACTGATAATGTAAATGGTGAGGCCTGTCTCCCGCAAGGCTGGGTGACCCAATCCTAAAACCGATCCACTCTGTCTGCGCTCCGGCCTATCTTTGGTCTCTCCTTCTCTGTGTGTGTGTGCATCCGCTCTCCTCTGCTCCCTGGCGCGCTCTGCCTGTTCTCCACGAGGTGCAGGATGTACAGCGTCTCCACAAACCCACCCACTTCCTGTTTCTTCGCAAAGCATGCCGGGACATGTAGTTCGAGTGTCCAGGGTCTTTACTCGTGATTGTCTCCATCTTGTGGCCAAAAATGGGTACTGCCACAGTAAACTTTAACACATCGCTACACTCTCCCCCTCCTAGAACTCTTGGGTCTCTCCAAGGAGGTACAACAATTACATTATCCTTTTACAATATGCACACAGTTTATACAGCATATACAGGTTCAGCAGCATACATGCAGTGGTTAGAAACACTTTCTCAAGCTGACTCATGTTCTGGGCTACCTCAGCTAACATAGCAGACACTTCGGGCAATCTCTGCACAGTGGTGATGGCCTCTTCAGTGCTATGTCCTGGTGAGTCATAGGTAAGTCGCTGGCGGTCGAATAGAGCGTTTCTGTTCAGGCTCCTTCCGTTCCTCTTCAGGTGGAAGTACTATAGGTATAGGCTCAGTCCTTATGTCGGCCACTGGAGCAGACACTTCCTCTGAGTACGATCCTCCAGGGAAGGCATAAACTATAATCGTAAGGCTCGTCTTCAGAGCTACAGGGTCTCCAACAGTATCCGGGACCCTTAACGGAAGTTCAAGGGTTTCAGGGAGTTCCATATTCTCGGGGAATTCCCACTGAAATTCAGGAGCTTCAGCCCTCAAGTTACTTTCCCATTGACCAGGAACTGGGACAACCTCTTCAGGTTCTGGCGAGCGCATCCAATCTAAACAGAAATTCTCTTCGTCGCGGTCTCTTTCGCTCTCTCCAACAACCCGAGTCTGTTGAGACCGAGTAACAGGAGGAACACGTGGAGCATGCGGATTCGCCGGAGGAAGTTCGTTTTCCACTGGTATCCTCACAGCCTCTCTCAAAGTAACAAGTGATTTCGGTGCCAATTCTTGAGGGGACCAGCCTTTCCATCAGGGCGAATCTGATACACCGGCAGACCTGGCAGTTGTTTGCAAACAATGTAAACCTGAGAACTCCATCTATCCGCCAGCTTGTGTCTCGCAGCAGCACCCAAATTCTTCAACAGAACCCTATCACCGGGTTGTAGATCCTGTATTCGAACCTTCAAATCATAGTTCTTCTTGTTCCTTTGCTCCCTGTTACCTGAAGTCAAACGGGCCTGTTCAAACGCAGAAGCCAGATTCCTCTGAAGTCTATCCACGTAGTTCCTATGAGAAGCTACTGACGTCTGGTCTAGAGATAACCCAAATGCCAAATCAACGGCAGTCGAGCTTCTCTTCCGAACATAAGACGGTACGGTGAATATCCGTTGCATCACTCTCCGTACTGTTATATGCATGCACCAGAGTAGCTATATGACGACTCCAACTCTGCTTCTCTACATTAGACAAAGTCCCCGCATATTTAGCAGCGTGCGATTAAACCTTTCAGGCTGAGCATCACTTGAGGGTGGTATGGCGTAGTTCGAGTCTTTTGAATTCCCAACAACTCCAGCAATTGCCCGACCAATCTACTTTCAAAGTCTCTTCCCTGATCAGAGTGTATTCTTCTTGTAGGCCGTAATGAACAAAGAACTTTTCCATCAACACCTTCGCCACTGTCGGAGCGCGTTGGTCTTTGTAGAAAAAGCTTGGGCATAACGGGTAAAGTGATCAGTCACTATCAGAATGTTCCCTTGCCCACTAGCATCCGCTCTAAGCACAGGAAGTCAATGCACACCAAATCCAAGGGTCCCTGACTCTGTAGATGGCTCATTGGAGCAGCTCGGGTTGGCAGAGTCTTCTCTGAATGCACCTCAGACAGGAATGGCAATAACTCTCAACTTCAGCCCTCATGCAAGGCCAATAAAACCTATCTCGCACCAACTTAAAAGTTCTCTCAGCACCCAAATGTCCATGCTCATCATGTAATGATCGCAACACACTCTCCCTGTGTTTAGTGGGGAGAAATAACTGTTGAATCTCTTCAGAATTGGTCGAGGGCCCCTTCGGTAGACCACCCCATCCAACATCTTCAACCGCTCCCACTCTTTGTAAACCAATCTGGCTCCATCCGGGGAATTGGTTAACAGAATCTCTCGCTGGTTTGCAGTCAGGGCCTTTATGGTCAATGCAATCAAAGGGTCTCTAGCTTGATCCGCTTTCAGGTCCTGCTTGGAAAAGGTAGGTAGACTTTCATCCCTCAATTGCGTAGGGTTACAGTAGAACTCAGGAACAGCCGCGGCCATGACTCCTATGGCCTCCGCTTCAACTCCTCCCTTGACCCGGCGTTCTGTTCCTTGACACAAAGCTTGCACCCCGTCTGGAGTCACCTGAGTCCATTCTGTAGTGTAGGGTCTTCGTGATAAAGCATCAGCATCTCGATTGTTCACCCCAGGGCGATACTTCAGGCTGAACCGAAACCCTGACAGAGCGGCCAACCACCGATGTCCCGTTGCGTCCAGTTTCGCAGTAGTAAGGATATAGGTGAGAGGATTATTATCCGTCTTGATCACGAACTCAGCTCCATACAGATAGTCTTTCAACTTGTTCACCACTGCCCACTTCAAGCTAGGAACTCCAGTTTGTGAGTAGGATAGTTCTTCTCAGAAGGCGCAAGGCTCCGGCTCACGTACGCCACAGGCCTCAGCAATCCATCATACTCCTGATATAGGACTCCTCCCAAACCTTCTCGGCTGGCATCCACATGTAATTCATACGGCTTGTGAGGGTCCGCGTAGGCCAGAACAGGAGCTCGGGTTAGATTCTCTTTCAGCTTCACAAACGCACCTTCACATTGACTAGTCCATTCACCTTGTATGGACTCTTTAGCTTTCCTTGGTCCTGGAGCGGAGGGGTTTTGGTCAGAGACCTTACAGCCTTCTTCGGTGGTTTCTTTCTGTAAGAGTTTGTTCAGCGGCTGAGCTATCTTTGCGAATCCTCCCACAAATCTTCGATAGTATGAGCAGAATCCCAAGAAAGATCTAAGTTCAGTGACGTTTCGAGGTCTAGGCCAAGAAGCTACGGCCTCCAACTTTCGAGGATCTGTCGAAACACCTTCTGCCGAGACCACGTGTCCCAGATATGTGACTGACGGTAAACAGAACTGGCATTTCTCCAGAGACAATTTCAACCCCTCTTCATGGAGCCTCTTCAAGACCTTCTCCAAACGTTGCTCATGCTCTTCCAGAGTCTTCCCGAACACAATTATGTCATCCAGGTACACTAACACTTCGATTAGATTCATATCCCCGACTGTCTTCTCCATCAACCGTTGGAACGTGGCTGGAGCTCCGTCAGACCTTGAGGCATTCTATTGAACTCAAAGAACCCCAGTGGACAAATGAACGCAGTTTTCTCTTTGTCTTCAGGGTGCATCGGTATCTGATGATATCCGCTTCACAGGTCTAATACACTGAACCACTTTGCTCCAGACAAAACACTGTAAGGCATCTTCAATCCGAGGAGTGGCGTATTGGTCGGGGATGGTTCTTCGGTTCAGGGTGCGATAGTCTATGCACAAGCGGACAGAACCATTCTTCTTCCTGACCAGCACTATTGGAGATGCATATGGGCTCCTGGACTCTTGAATCACATTGGTTCTCTGCAACTCATTTAGCTGTTCTCGCAGATCATCCAAGTCTCCCAGCGGAACTCGCCTTGACCTTTCACGAAACGGCTTGTCTTCTTGCAACCGAATGCGATGTTCCGTACTCTTAGCCAGGCCCACATCGAACTCATCTTTCGAGAATAATTCTTTCCACTTTAGAACTTGAGACTGAAGACGTTTCTTCCACTCAGGTGAAATAGGGGCGTCTTTAGGGTAGAATCTTTCATCTGGAATCTTTTATCCACTCCCCCTCCTAAATCAGTGGAGAGGGGTGTAGCAGACTCTACTTGCCCGATAGGCATTCGCGCTTTAAGGACTACTGGAGAATCTGTCACATTGCACACACTGACCGAGACTCTTCCTCGTGTTCTCTTCAAGGCTTTTGTGGAGATTATTTCAGGAATTACTTCGACTCCGGTTTCACTCCCATGACTGACATCGGTTCCCAGCACCACATAGGGGCCTGGTTGCGATCCGTTCAACTTGACTGAAACCCGGAAGCTCGCTACTTCTCCTGCTTGCAGAACCTTCTCTGTCCCACCCAGTCTCCACAGTCTTCCCACCTCAGCAGGTGCTTTCCGTTCTTCAACCATCCTCTGATAGACCGGTCGTAACATGGGGTGCACTCCTTGAGTTGACCCTTCTTCCACTACGATGGGGGTCAGGAGACGCCGCACTAGGTCCGTATTTGTCCCCACTATCAGAGAGCTTCTGTTCGCTCCCGAGGGTCGGGGGCACACAATGGCCAAGGCGTCACAGCTTCCGGACTGTCCGATAACTTCAGATCCGATCTCCAACCTTACTTGCAGATACCCGTCATAAGGGAGTTTCTCAGTGCCGATACCCCATGTCACGGAATGGCCCAGCACCCTCAGCCAGGGGCGGTGCACAGTGACAATGGTGACTATGGACACTCGGGACTATGTGTGACCACTCAGGGTGTTGTTGGCACGCACCTAGTTTTTCTAGTACTTATTTAGATGTGATTATTGGTGTGGTGTAATAAAGTGTTCCCCGTTGGTTTATTGCGTAATGTATTTTCCCTTTGTCTGCCACGCCCGCCGCCATTTTCTGATCACCTCGTGGTTCAGATCAGAATACTCGGATCGTAAAATGGCCGAATCGGCAACTCCCCGATTCGTAACGGCCAATACGAATCGGGCAGGGTGCCTCCTGCCAGCGAGGGCCAATGGGACTTGTGTGGGCGGGCAGGGATCCCCATTGTATTCATAAGTGTGTAAAGTGATAAATGCGTGTGTTTGTAAAAATAAAGGCAGATTTTGCAGTGCATCCAGCTTTGACTGATGTGTATGTCTTGTCTCCGCCGTACTTTCGCATCTGAGCGTCCCCCGCGATCTCAGGGTACGGTGACTACCGATCCGATCCGAAAAGTCATCCGCGTTTGAGATCCGACTGTTACCCGCACCGAGATCGGAAACGTTTCCCGCGAGATCCGAAACGTTTCCCACAACCGATACGAAGATTCCTCCGCGGCAGACGAACCGATCTCCACGGACGTCCCACATCCCACACCCACAAGGTCAGTGAACCAGTTGCTCGGGACGCTGAGTGCTGTATGGCTCAGTGGTCGGACTGGTTCTAGGCAGGGGTCCCCTCCACCGCCCGCTAACCCCTTCCCGGGGTCACGCCAGCCGCACGAGACGCCGAGTGCGCGTCACTCGGTAGTCGTGCCAGCGGTAAGCGACGGGGTCACGCAGATTGAGCACACCCGCAGGCCGGAACAACATCTCCATTCCGTTACATACTGGTGGCAGCGGTGGGATCGCTCTCTGCAGCCCCTAGGAGACCTACGCCATGGTGGTGTACACTTACTATGACCGGGACACCCTGCGTGGGATGTTGGAGAACCGGGGAGGAACGCCGGGTAACAAGAAAAGAAAGACCCTGATCAAGGAGCTGACTAGGATGGATCAGGACGGGGCGACGACGCCCGTCCCCAGCCCTGTCACGCGGAGGTGGACGAAGATGCTGGCCTCAGAGAGGTGCGGCGTCGGATCGCCCTGCTCGGGGATGCCCCAGCGACGGCGGACAGATGCCGAGTGATCCGGGAGTTCTACCGGGAAGTTGAGCAGGAAAAGGACCGGCAGCACGAGCTGCGGTTGGCAGAGCTCCGCGGAGCAGAGCCAGAAGATTTGGACCCCGAACCCTACCCCGTGGAACCCTGGGAGGAGGCTCACAGCTCGACTGGAGCTTCACCTGGGGAATCTGCAACCCCCAGTGACTACGCTTGCGGGACTCTTAGCTCGCCTGGAGCCTGTACTGAGGACGTCACTTATCCCCGCGACCCTCGGATGAAGACTCACAGCCCGCCTGGAGCTGCATCTGAGGCCGCCACATTCCCCGTTGAGGAGCAGTGCTCCTGTGCTGGCACCTTCGCCGACATGAAGGTCGTGTTGGCAAGAGAGCTGCAGGAGGGCCCGGAGCAGGACCAGAGGTCCACAGAGGAACTGTGGTACGAGGCCTGGACCATGAGCGGGACTGCCATGGTGCGTACATTCCTTCCGACGCTGTCGTCCATCGGGTGCAGTACGATGTGCGAGCAGCGTTCCTGCAAGGTCGGGCCCCAGAGGAGTGGGAAGCCGAGCTCCGGAGTCTGGTGCAGGAGGAGATCGCACTGGACGCCGCGTACCGCCGCGCTCCGGTGGCTAACCGCCTCTCCGACAGCGCGCCCGATGGGAGGCAGTTCCATTGCAGGGCCTCGCTACGGAGGCACGGGGCTGCTCTACGAGGGCATGGCCGCCGACCCCGAGTTTGGAGAGGAGACAGAGGAACGGATGGAAGACATCCTGGAGCGACGGGAACTGGAGATCCCGTCAGACAGCAGGGACTCAGTGTTTGAGGAGCTGGAGTCCCTAGCCGAGCGAGAGTGGGAGCTCGAGGTGGCTTACCGAAGACTGTTGGACGGCGTTCCGCAGTCGAGCCTGAGCTCCCGTGGTGGGACGGGTCGGCGGAGGAAGTCGACAGTCCCAGGTTGGGACCTATGGAGGCCGAGGCGGACCCATGGGTGCCCGTGGGGGTTTCGACTGAGGAAGTTACCCCCTTCACCCCGCAAGAGGACAGGGTGGCCGAGGCCACGGGTCAAGCGGGGGAGGAGACGAATGGTCTCCCCGGGATGGGTTGTGCGCAACCATTGTTTGCCCCGGGGGGTGAAGTGACCATCCCTCCCCAAGGAGATCTCCAACCAGCAGAAGAGCTGGCTACGGGGCAGAGTGCCACTGGCCTCTGCCCACTGCTTACAGTCCGTCAGGAGAAGCAGACGGATGGTTCCCCCGGATGGGTTGTGCGCAACCATTGTTTGCCCCGGGGTGGTGAAGTGACCATCCTTCCCCAAGGAGATCTCCAACCAGCAGAAGAGCTGGCTACGGGGCAGAGTGCCGCTGGCCTCTGCCCACTGCTTACAGTCCGTCAGGAGAAGCAGACGGATGGTTCCCCGGGATGGGTGTGCGCAACCATTGTTTGCCCCGGGGGTGAAGTGACCATCCTTCCCCAAGGAGATCTCCAACCAGCAGAAGAGCTGGCTACGGGGCAGAGTGCCGCTGGCCTCTGCCCACTGCTTACAGTCCGTCAGGAGAAGCAGACGGATGGTTCCCGCCGGGATGGTTGTGCGCAACCATTGTTTGCCCCGGGGGGTGAAGTGACCATCCTTCCCCAGGAGATCTCCAACCAGCAGAAGAGCTGGCTACGGGGCAGAGTGCCGCTGGCCTCTGCCCACTACTCAAAGTCTGCCAGGAGGAGCAGACGGATGGTTCCCCGGGATGGGTTGTGCGCAACCATTGATTGCCCCGGGGGGTGAAGAGACCATCCTCCCGCAAGGAGGTCCTCACCCAGCTGAAGAGCTGGCCACAGGGCAGAGCGCCACTGGCCTCTGCCCACTACCCACGGTCTGCCAGGTGGAGCAGACTGATGGTCCCCCGGGCTGGGTTGTGCGCAACTGCTGATGGGCCTGGGGGGAAAGAAACCATCCTCCTGCAAGGAGATCCCCACCCAGCGGAAGAGCTGACACCAGGGCAGAGCGCCGCTGGCCTCTGCCCGTTTCTCCCAACTTGCCCCGAGGGCAGAGCGAGGATGACCCGTGCAACTGCGGTTGCATCCATTTGTCGCCCTTGTCGGCTACCAGGAAGAGCAGCCAGGTTTGGCTCTATTTGCTCCTTCGGTTGCCGTGTCCGTACCTGGCCATCCAGTGGAAGAGCTGGCAACGGGGCAGAGCGCCGCTGGCCTCTGCCCATTTTGGCAACCCTTGGGCTCGGGGGCCTCACGCAGCCACGGTGCTTTCCCACGGCTGACCTGGGCACCCGGGGCGTGTGCATTTAGCACCCGGGTTCCCCGGGTGAGCGGTAACCCTGGAGGGGGCACAGGAGGCACGCCGGGCCAGATGTATGTCCTCTCGCCCAGCCGGGGAAACTCGAAGGACATGGGGTCCCGACCCAGCTGGCACGGCCGCAAGGCCAAATGGAGAGGCCTGGTGACTCGGCCTCCACAGACTGACTATGGGCCTGGGAGCACCGACTTCCCCGGTATGACCCGGTGGGGTCAGACCAGGTGCGTCGAACTGGGGGAGGGGGAGGAGTGTCACGGAATGGCCCAGCACCCTCAGCCAGGGGCGGTGCACAGTGACAATGGTGACTATGGACACTCGGGTGTGGTGGCACGCACCTAGTTTTCTAAGTACTTATTTAGATGTGATTATTGTGTGGTGTAATAAAGTGTTCCCCGTTGGTTTATTGCGTAATGTATTTTCCCTTTGTCTGCCACGCCCGCCGCCATTTTCTGATCACCTCGTGGTTCAGATCAGAATACTCGGATCGTAAAATGGCCGAATCGGCAACTCCCCGATTCGTAACGGCCAATACGAATCGGGGCCAGGGTGCCTCCTGCCAGCGAGGGCCAATGGGACTTGTGTGGGCGGGCAGGGATCCCCATTGTATTCATAAGTGTGTAAAGTGATAAATGCGTGTGTTGTGAAAAATAAAGGCAGATTTTGCAGTGCATCCAGCTTTGACTGATGTGTCTTTGTCTCCGCCGTACTTTCGCATCTGAGCGTCCCCCGCGATCTCAGGGTACGGTGACTACCGATCCGATCCGAAAAGTCATCCGCTTGAGATCCGGACTGTTACCCGCACCGAGATCGGAAACGTTTCCCGCGAGATCCGAAACGTTTCCCACAACCGATACGAAGATTCCTCCGCGGCAGAACCGATCTCCACGGACGTCCCACACCCGCAAGGTCAGTGAACCAGTTGCTCGGGACGCTGAGTGCTGTATGGCTCAGTGGTCGGACTGGTTCTAGGCAGGGGTCCCCTCCACCGCCCGCTAACCCCTTCCCGGGTCACGCCAGGCCGCACGAGACGCCGAGTGCGCGTCACTCGGTAGTCGGGCCAGCGGTAAGCGACGGGGTCACGCAGATTGAGCACACCCGCAGGCGGAACAACATCTCCATTCCGTCATACCCCATATTTCCAAGTCCTTCAATTCTTGCAGAGGAATGTGCTTTAAGTGTTTCTCATAGAAGTCTTATAAATCAAAGTCACTTGAGCCCCTGAATCTAACAGAGCTTTGGTGTAGACTCCCTCCACTTGGATTGGCACAATCGGAGAGGACCTATCAGCTGGTCAGGAAACTTGGTGGAGGTATCCGGACGCTTAGACCCAGTTTGCTGGACCCTGGCCTTTTTCTTGGCCCGTGCAGTTTTTGGGTGTGCATTGCCTCCCCATGACGTAGACCCGGATGCCAAGGGAGTGACTCTTTCCATTCTGGCAGGCTCAGCAGTTGGCTTGGCTTTGGGCCCTCTTGCCCTCTTAGTTTTAAATTGGTTCTTGGAGCGAGATTCAACTTCTGGGCACCTAGGTTGCTCCTTTACTGGTGCCCTCTGGCGTTTCCCGCTGGTGGAGTAGATAACAGTCCCTCTAGGGCTTTCAGCAGCCACTCAACTTTATCCTTCTCAGGCTTCCGGCCTTTACACTGCGCACGGAAATGGCCCATTTCTCCACAACCGAAACATCTCTTCCTCGAAAGTGGAGACACGGTTGCTTGTTGCGGTTCTAATAAGAGATTTGAACCAGACGCCACGGCAACTTCAGTCGTCTGCATACCTGTTAGGAACTTTTGCATTCCCCCTGCATCTCGGTCACCTTCATCAACACCCTGCACAGTTCAGCGTGCGCTTTCTGCAGTTCAGTTTGAGCTTCCTGTACCTTCTTTACAGTCTTGAACAACTCGCTTCGTTCAGAAAAGTTCGATTCTTTAGCAGCCTTTTCGACGAATTTAAAACCGACTAACTGCTCCTGTTCATCCAGGTCAGATCCATAGGTGTCTAACGAGTCGTTTTCAGGCTGCAGACCGTCGTTATATCTTGCAGGTTGTGCATAAGCCCTTTCTCCCCGCCTGAAGGATTTCTCTTCCAGCAGAGCCTCCTCCTCTCGTGCAACTCGGATCAGTTCCAGGTACTTCAACTCTTGATTGACTGCTCTGCTTCTCAGCTGCATCATCACCGGATCTAACGGTTGAGAGCCCCTCAGGATCTGCTTTATTCGTATCTTATCTACGTCAGCCGGTTTGGCCCCTTTCTTGAGGAGTATTTGGTGCAGAATCTTATCCAAGCGCCTCATGTAATCAATCATCCTCTCACCTCTCTTCTGATAGGTGTGTTCGTACTGATATACTAGTTCCGCTGCCTTTTCTGTTCGCCCAAACACCTCTTCAAGAACGTTCAGATAATCCAAAGCAGTACAATCTTTTCTACTCAGTTTTAGGTTTCTCACCGCTTCTGACGCAGGTCCCTTTAAACTCTCGGTGATCCTTTGCTTTTTCTGGGCCTCAGGGACGTCCCACTCATCCAGTGCCTGCATCGCCTGTTCCACCCATTCCTCAAAGGTTTCTTCTCCCGCCGGAGTTGGTACATTTCCTGTAAAGTTCCTTAACCGTCGATAACCGAAATTAGTGTGAGGAGGGCTTGTTTTCTGACATTTAGCCAGCAAATCTCCAATAGCCACGATAAATTCAGGCCCGATCATGGCCAACGGACTGGGCGCGGGAACACTTTCGGCTTCGCCACGTGGCGCCCTTGGCTGAATCAGTTGGACTTCCACCTCATCGGTCAGCTTCACGCTCGCGCCCCGAAAACATGCTGGAATACCTTTTCTCCATTCGAGAAGAACATGCGTGTGAGAAGTATCTGGGTTTTTCTTAATGTCCAGAATTAACCCCCGATGATCTGGTGCTAGCGTGGCCACGGCCTGGCGAATCTGATCTTCGGCCAAGTGTCTGCAGGAATATCCATGACTATGCAACATGCTAACTGACTACTGTGCTCCCACACCATTCGGCAGCAGTGTCTGGATCCATAATTAACCCTTTAGATGCGGTTTTTCCAGAGACTGAATCCCGGAAACGAGCCCCCACGTGTAGCGCTCACTCCCGGAGGAGCCGCTGAAAATGAACCACGGGTCAGTCTCCCCGCACTAGGGAATAAATATACTCCAACACGCTGAACAGTTTTATAATTAAAAAGGTTTACTAAAAGGTTTGCAGTTCTTGAGACACGGTATATGCAGGAAGATTTACAGTACTTTCGTAACACGATAAACGCGTAGTGGTAAAAGAAACGAAAACACGAGGGCTTCGTATTTTCGGAAAAAAACCCCGACCGAGCAGAAAATTAAAAGATACGAAATTCGAGGAAAAACCGCGTAGCGGGACACAATAAAATACACAGTTCTCGTATCACGGTAAACGCGCAGCGGGAACAAAAAGAGGAAAAATTTTCAGAATGTAGCTTTAACTTTGCCCCCTTGTATGGATAGGAAAAAGGAAACTGAGTCCTGCACAGGTTAAGTCCCAGAACGTGAAATGGTATGTGTTTGTGTGTGTAGGGTACCCGGGTACTTTTCAACTGGCCAGTGAGTTTACTTTATCGATGTCTTCGACTAGTCAGTTGGGGCCCTGTGGGTTTTAGAAAGAAAACAGCAGCGTACGCTCTTATTCACATACGGCCTTGGGGGCCTCTCACCCATCCAGCGCAAGCTCGAGATTCCGCTGACCCAGGACGTCTCTCCGCTCGATTTTAACTGGGGACGCCGACCACCGAATCTGTTGTCTGGCCTTCCGTCTGTCAGCCGCGACTCAGCCAGTTTACCGCCTGCTCCCCGCTTCCATCGACCGCGGTACTCCTTACTCAAGGGGTCTTCTCTCCTCAGCACTGCACTCGGATAATGTAAATGGTGAGGCCTGTCTCCCGCAAGGCTGGGTGACCCAATCCTAAAACCGATCCACTCTGTCTGCGCTCCGGCCTATCTTTTGGTCTCTCCTTCTCTGTGTGTGTGTGCATCCGCTCTCCTCTGCTCCCTGGCGCGCTCTGCCTGTTCTCCACGAGGTGCAGGATGTACAGCGTCTCCACAAACCCACCCACTTCCTGTTTCTTCGCAAAGCATGCCGGGACATGTAGTTCGAGTATCCAGGGTCTTTACTCGTGATTGTCTCCATCTTGTGGCCAAAAATGGGTACTGCCACAGTAAACTTTAACACATCGCTACACAAGCACAACACAATAAACGGCGCAGAGCACAATAAAAAGCAGAGCACAATATACGGCACGGAGCAGAGCACAGAGCCGATGTGCAGAGCCCAGCACAGAGCCGAGCAAAACAGAATAAACGCCACAGAGCCGAGCACAATAAACGCCACAGAGCCGAGCACAATAAACGCCACAGAGCCAAGCACAATAAACGCCACAGAGCCGAGCACAATAAACGCCACAGAGCCGAGCACAATAAACGCCACAGAGCCAAGCACAATAAACGCCACAGAGCCAAGCACAGCACAATAGACGCCACAGAGCCAAGCACAATAAACGGCACAGCGCCGAGCACAGCACAATATACGGCACAGAGCATAGCACAATAAACGGCACAGAGCCAATCACAGCACAATAAACGGCGCCGAGCACAGAACCAAGCACAACACAATAAACGGCGCAGAGCACAATAAAAAGCAGAGCACAATATACGGCACGGAGCAGAGCACAGAGCTGATGTGCAGAGCCCAGCACAGAGCCGAGCAAAACAGAATAAACGCCACAGAGCCAAGCACAATAAACGCCACAGAGCCGAGCACAACAGAATAAACGGCACAGAGCCAAGCACAATAAACGCCACAGAGCCGAGCACAATAAACTCCACAGAGCCGAGCACAATAAACTCCACAGAGCCGAGCACAATAAACGCCACAGAGCCGAGCACAATAAACGCCACAGAGCCGAGCACAATAAACGCCACAGAGCCGAGCACAATAAACGCCACAGAGCCGAGCACAATAAACGCCACAGAGCCAAGCACAATAAACGCCACAGAGCCGAGCACAATAAACTCCACAGAGCCGAGCACAATAAACGCCACAGAGCCAAGCACAATAAACTCCACAGAGCCGAGCACAGTACAATAGACGGCACAGAGCCGAGCACAACAGAATAAACGGCACAGAGCTGAGCACAGAGCCAAACACAGCACAATAAATGGCACCGAACCAAGCACAACGCACCACACTTATCAATAGACTGCCCTCTGGGCAGACTTTACACCTAGTAGATACATAAAACATAAGGGGGCCTATTCCAATCTTGCCATTAACTTGATGGCTGAGCCAGAGCCACTATACGACTTTGCTGACAACTTTGCCTGCAGCTCAGCACTAGCTGTGACTTACCAGACGGCTCCTATACTTTGCACAGAAGCCGGAACAGATTTATTCCACAATTACTCGCTGCTCTCAGCTCCCGATGTCATTCTCGAAAGGACGCCAGCTCCCAGAGTCTGCTGCCAAGTGATTTTGAAAACTCACAAAACATTTCAAATTAGATGAAAATTAAGGTTTACTGATCCCGCGATGCACAGGGCGGTGCGGTCCACCACTTCTTCTCGTCGTACGCAACAGAACACTGAAAACAAATAGCTCCATGTGTCCCTCAGCAGTCTACATGAGACCCTTCTCGTGCAGGATCCTATGGATTCAGGAGCAGATACCTGCAGCAGCGCAAAGCCATCCCACCCAACTAGGTACATGAGGGTAAGTGTTTGCTGGAATCCAGAAAAGTGAAATGTGATGTTTTTGAAGAGCTTGTGGTGTGTGGAGAGATGTTAATGTTCCTGTATGTGAGTTTGCATGTAGAGTGTTGGTCGGCTGTAAATCTGATCTGACAGATTTGCATTTAACCAAAACTGGTCCCATAAGAGACGGCTGTATGAGCCCGGCCGGCAGAGGGACTGGCCTCGTCTCTGCAGGAGCCACAGATTGTCTGCACTTTATTTCCACGCCGTATGGACCTTAAACAGCCGAGAGAGAGAATATTTCTCCAGGTGAAACCTGTGCCCAGGATCTAGACATTGTCTGAGGCGGATCCTCTCCATCCTCACATTATTAATTTTTCTGGGGCAGGACAGGATCTGAAAGTGACTCATTGTCAGGGAGAAATCCAAGCATGGAGATTTTTTATGTGCTCGCTTTATTTTGGTTTTCAATAGCTGAGGCCATTCTTGGATTATTTCTCACTGTGTTTGTTTTGGTCGTGATTGTTCTTGATTTTATTAAAAATAAGGACATGAAAAGCAACAATAAGATCCTGTTTGCTCTGAGCATCTCCGGTATCATGTACAACATTTCATTATTTGGCAGAGTATCAGCTCAGACGGCACAATCAGTTTACAGGTTTGTTGCACTTTATATGTCACTATACAGCACCACCTCCTGCTCATGGCTGACCGGATCTCTCTCTTTCTTCCACTTCATTAAAATAGTCCATTTCTCTGGGGGTTTCCTGGCTCGGGTTAAGGCGCAGATTGATGTTCTGATTCCCCGGCTGATACTGGTGGCAGAAGTGGTGTCTCTGAGCAGCGGCTTTATTTCTGTACTGGCTCAAATTGGTGAAGAGCCTCGAGGACCGTTCAGAAACTCAACAATTACCGTAGGATATGAAAGGAATGGAGCCAGTTCACTACCTGTGCAAATATTTGCTGTTGTGTTGGTTTGCAATTTGGTCCCGTTCCTGTTCATGATGGTCACCACGTTCTGTACCACCAGGTTCCTCAGGCTTCACGTTCAGAGGATGAAGAGGAACATGATGACACTGAGTGTCTCCAACCTGGAATCTCAAAGCGCAGCCACAGCAATGACCAGACTCTTACTCTTTTACTTTGTCTTTTATATTAATCTTTTTACTTATACCTTTGCACGTGATTACCTTCCATCTTACACCATACACATATACCTACTCCTGGTGTATTCCTTTACCCCGGTGCAATCTATTCTCCTAATTCAAGCCACCCCAAGGCTAAAGGAGGCCTTTCACCAAATATTCCTGTCCTTTAGATTTCCTAATGTGAGAGAAAAGATATTGTATCTCTGTAAATAAACCATAACTCCTGTGTTTGGGCTCAATGAACAGGTTTAGGGCTTTTTAATCATGTTAAAGTTTAACTAGCATCTTTAATTCTATAACTGATCACTATTTGATTAATACATGGTAACCGGCATGACGTGATGTGCTTCTATCACCGCTTAATTGGCTCAGTGTGTAGCCGGAGCAGATGTCAATAAGCCTTGCTGAGCCTCGTGTGGTGTTTTGTGGCAGCAGGTTCAGCCGATCCATCAAATCTTATAAATACGTAGTACCCTAATTCACGCAATGAAAACTGTTGCACACATTACCACAGCAAGCTTACTTGATTGGCCTCAATTCTGATACTAAGTCAACTTTTACACTCCATAATAAGGTGTATGATAATGTGTGCAATATGAAGGACTCCTAAAACAGCCCTGAAAATGTCCATCTGTTACTTTGTGTTACATCCACTGGACACCCGACCAGGGAAAGATTCTACTCGAAATTGAGTTGTTGTTGAGCTGGTAAAAGGTTCTGTACTACGTAATTATATCCATTTATTCACCGGCCTGACGCTTGGGTTGGCAGTGTCTCTACGGGGTCTGATGCTAGGGTTGGCAATGTCTCCAAGGGGTCTGATGCTAGGATTGGCAGTGTATCCACAGGGTTTGATGCTAGGGTTGGCAGTGTCTCCACGGGGCCTGATGCTAGGGATGGCAGTGTCTCCACAGGGTCTGATGCTAGGGTTGGCAGTGTCTCCATGGGGTCTGATGCTAGGGATGGCAGTGTCTCCATGGGGTCTGATGCTAGGGTTGGCAGTGTCTCCATGGGGTCTGATGCTAGGGTTGGCAGTGTCTCCATGGGGTCTGATGCTAGGGATGGCGTGTCTCCATGGGATCTGATGCTAGGGTTGGCAGTGTCTCCATGGGGTCTGATGCTAGGGATGACAGTGTCTCCATGGGGCCTGATGCTAGGGTTGGCAGTGTCTCCACTGGGTCTGATGCTACGGTTGGCAGTGTCTCCATGGGGTCTGATGCTAGGGTTGGCAGTGTCTCCACAGTGTCTGATGCTAGGGTTGGCAGTCTCCACAGGGTCTGATGCTAGGGTCGGCAGTGTCTACATGGGGCCTGATGCTATGGTTGGCAGTGTCTCCGCGGGGTCTGATGCTAGGGATGACAGTGTCTCCATGGGGCCTGATGCTAGGGTTGGCAGTGTCTCCACTGGGTCTGATGCTAGGGTTGGCAGTGTCTCCATGGGGTCTGATGCTAGGGTTGGCAGTGTCTCCACAGGGTCTGATGCTAGGGTTGGCAGTGTCTCCACAGGGTCTGATGCTAGGGTTGGCAGTGTCTCCACAGGGTCTGATGCTAGGGTTGGCAGTGTCTCCATGGGGTCTGATGCTAGGGATGACAGTGTCTCCACGGGGCCTTATTCATGTCACACACCACTGCTCATAGTAATAATTTATAAAATTATTGATTATGGTTCGGATTACAGATTCTGTTTTTATGATTAGGGTTAAGGTTAGGACTAGGTTAGAGTTTCTGTATTAATTTTAAAATTAAATGTTTAGGGATAAGGTTAGGAATTGGGTTAAGGTTATGGCTAGTAATGGGGTTACATTTGCTGTGTTTTATATAATTACGGTTAGGTTTTGGTCAGGGTTACAGTTTCTGTAGTATTATTAATTATAGCTGATTAAGGTTAGAGTGAATTTCACAGTTCCTGCTTGTTTTATGATTAGGGTTAGGGCTATGGTCACAGTTCATTCTTGTTTTATGATTAGGGTTAGGGATAGGGTCAGAATTCATGCTTGTTTTATGATTAGGGTTAGGAATAGGGTCAGAATTCATGCTTGTTTTATGATTAGGGTTAGGAATAGGGTCAGAATTCATGCTTGTTTTATGATTAGGGTTAGGGCTAGAGTTACAGTTTATTCTTGTTTTCTGAGTAGCGTTATGGCTAGGGACATAGTTCATACTTGTTTTATGATTAGGGCCGGCGCTAGGGTTAAAGTTTCTCATTGTTTTATGAGTAGGATTAGGGCTAGGCTCACAGTTCATGCTTGTTTTATGATTAGAGTTTGGGCTAAGTTCACAGTTCATGCTTGTTTTAGGGTTAGGGCTAGAGTTACAGTTTCTTCTTGTTTTATGAGTAGCGTTATGGCTAGGGTCACAGTTCATGCTTGTTTTATGATTAGGGTTAGGGCTAGGGTCACAGTTCATGCTTGTTTTATGATTAGGGTTAGGGCTAGGGTCACAGTTCATGCTTGTTTTATGATTAGGGTTAGGGCTAGGGTCACAGTTCATGCTTGATTTATGATTTGGGTTGGCGCTAGGGTTAAAGTTTCTCCTTGTTTTATGAGTAGGGTTAGGGTCATAGTTCATGCTTGTTTTATGATTCGGGTTAGGGCTAGGGTACTCTTCGTGCTTGTTTCAGGATTAGGGATAGGGTCACAGTTCATGCTAGTTTAAATGATTAGGGTTAGGGCTAGGGTCATAGTTCATGCTGTTTTATGATTAGGGATAGGCCTAATCATAAAACAAGCAGGAACTGTGACACTCGCCCTAATCATAAAACCAGAAGAACTGTGACTCTATCCCTAACCCTAATCATACAACTAGCATGAACTATGTCCCTAGCCCTAACCCTAATCATAAAACAAGCATGAACTGTGACGTATCCCTAAATCTAATCTTAAAACAAGCATGAACTGCGACCCTAGCCCTAATTCTAAAACATAAAAGGAACTGTAACCCTAGAACTAGCCCTAATCATAACACTAGCATGAACTATGACCCTAATCCTAAAACAATCATGAACTGTGAATTTAGCCCAAACCCTAATCATAAAAAAGCACGAACTGTGACCAAAGCCCTAACCCTAATCAAAAAACAAGCAGGAACTGTGATCCTAGCCCTAACCCTAATCATTGAAACTAGCATGAACTGTGACCCTATCCCTAAGCTTCAATAAACAAAACTTTATTGCTCCACCTTGCCCCTCAGTATTCCTGAACAGAGATTAGGAATCGCCTCACACTGGAAAGAGACAAAAATAAAATGTGATGTTTCTGGAGAAAGCGCAGTGTGTGGAGTGATGTTATTGCTCCTGTGTGTAAATTTGAATGTAGAGTGTCAGCTGTTTGTGTGTCTGATCTGACAGATTTTGCATCTAACCAAATCCGGTCCCATAAGAGACGACTGTATGAGCTGGTTCGGCAGAGGGACTGGGCTTGTCTCAGCAGCAGCCACAAATTGTCTGCACTTTATTTCTGCACCGTATGGACCTTAAACAGCCGAGAGAGCGACGCGAGGACTGAGAGAACATTTCTCCAGGTGAAACATTTGACCAGGATATAGACATTTCTGAGAAAGGTCATCTCCATCCTCACGTTATCCATTTTTACCGGAGCAGGACAGGATCTGAAAGTGACACAGGGAGAAGTCTCAGCATGGAGATTGCTTATGCGGTCGCTGTAGTTACAGTAGTTGAGGCCATTCTTGGACTTTTTCTCAATGTGTTTATTTGGGTTGTGATTTTTCTAGATTTTATTAAAAATAAGGACATGAGAAGCAACAATAAGATCCTGTTTGCTCTGAGCATCTCCAGTATCATATACAATATCTCATTATTTGGCAGTATATCAGCTCAGACGTCAAAATCACTTTACGGCGTGATCATTTTCCTTTACATGACGCAGTTCAGCATCGCCTCCTGCTTCTGGCTGACCGCCTCTCTCTCTTTCTTCCACTTTATTAAAATAATCCATTTCTCTGGGGGTTTCCTGGCTCGGGTTAAGGTACAGATTGATGTTCTGGTTCCCCGACTCATACTGGTGGCAGAAGTGGTGTCTCTGTGCAGCGGCTTCATTTTTATACTGAGGTTTGTTGGTGTAGAAACTCAAGGACCCTTCAAGAACACGTCCGTTATCTTCTCCACAAACATAGTCTCTCAAAGGAATATTGTCGATTCCCTGTCTTTGCAAATATTTGCTGTTATGTTGGTTTGCAATTTGGTCCCTTTCCTGTCCAAGATGGTCACCACATTCTGTACCACCAGGTTCCTCAGGCTGCACGTTCAGAGGATGAAGAGGAACATGATGACACTGAGCATCTCCAACCTGGAATCTCAAAGCGCAGCCACAGCAATGACCAGACTCTTACTCTTTTACTGTGTCTTTCATATTAATCTTTTTACTTATGCCTTTGCACGTGATTACCTTCCATCTTACACCATACACATATGCCTACTCCTGGTGTATTCCTTTACCCCGGTGCAATCTATTCTCCTAATTCAAGCCACCCCAAGGCTAAAGGAGGCCTTTCACCAAATATTCCTGTCCTTTAGATTTCCTAACGTGAGAGAAAAGATATTGTATCTCTGTAAATAAATCATAACTCCTGTGTTTGGGCTCAATGAACAGGTTTAGGGCTTTTTAAATCATGTTAAAGTTGAACACACTCTCCACCCAGGACATACTTGAAAATGAGAGAAATCTCAATGTATCCTTCCTGGTAAAATCCTTTCTCAAAAAAAACTAGCGGCTTTAATTCTGTAACTGATCGCTATTTGATTACTGGAGATACTTGAGTATTCCGCTAGATTTTGGTGACAAAAACTTACCTTAAAATTGGAGGGGGTTGCATTATATTCGAGATATCTGCATCGTGTGTAAAAAATACTTTCCTTGCTCAGGGATCCCAAATCTCCCTGAAGTGAATGGGGGCTCCCTGACGCCTGCAAACACTTCAGGAACTCCCGGATTCGGGAGAGGTGGGATCCATCACGGCCAGAGGGTGCGCTCGGTTTAAGATAATCATTCAAGATTGGCTTTAATCTGAGCATGCACCCTCGCTCCGTGCAGCACGCCGGGAAGTGTCGTTTTCTGACCTCCGGCTCCAGCAGGCAGGCTCTTCCACTGCCTCATCCGCCAATAGCCAGCCCCACCCCATTGTTGCCCCATCCTGACGTCACTGCAGACGCGCTGCTCGTTTCTCCTCACATTCTGAATGTGAGGAGAATCTCGCAGTGCTTCTGCAGTGACGTCATGAGCTCGTTTGGGGGGGCTGGCTACCAGTGGACAACGCGGTGGATGAGCCTGCCTGCTCGAGCCAGAGGTCAGAAAACGACACCTCCCGGTGTGCTGGCTATTGGTGAATGATTCACTGGGTTGGTCATCTCGCTCCGCCAGCCATCTTATCGCAAGTAAAGAAGACGGGTGGCCAGCAGCGTCATACTTAGTAACAACTACAATCATTCTAGAGCAGAGCACCCTGGCCTGACTCTGTTAAGGGAACCTCGAAGGATTTTGATTGTTTAACGGTACAGTATAATTTCTATCCACCGTGTTATATTCGGGTCACGCCATACTCGAGTATCTACGGTAATGCATGGTAATGGGCAAGACGTGATGTGCTTCTATTTCGCTTGATCAGCTCAGTGTGTAGCCGGTAGCAGGTCGACAAGCCTCGCTGAGCCTCATGTGATGTTTCATGGCAGGTTCAGCACATACATTGAATTCTATAAGTTGTAGCAAATGAAAACTCTTCGACACATTAACACCACAAGCTTACTCGATTGGCCAATATTTAATTGCTAAATCGTGTTTTTTACTTTATAGCAGGCCCGTTTTTAATATTGATTGGACCCATGCAAACATTTTCTTGGGGCTCCCTCGAAAGTCAGTCCACCGCATAATTTTGCTATCCAGTCCCAACATCCCAAAAACAACAAGAAAACAAAACACAAATACATCATGGACTTGTCTCACAAACAAGTCCTTAGATTGATCTGTAACAGTACATACATGCCAATTATAGCCTATTCTAGGCTCTTTCTCATCATATATTTCTATTAACAGTTATATGTTCTTGGAGAAAAGGCATGTTAATATCGTAATAACTTAATAACTTTCAGCAATAAAATGCAAATGAACACTATTATGTTTCAAGTGTAAAACAAATAGCTAAATAGTCTAGTCATAACACAAAAATAAGAATTACATATATCCCCAGCACAGACCCCCCCCCCAGAAATGTATGTACCCAGCACAGACCCCCCCCCCAGAAATATATTTCTGTGGGTGCTGGCTGGATGCTTATATTTCTGGGGGGTCTGTGCTGGGGATATATATGTAATTCTGGGGGCCTGTGCTGGGTACATATATGTACATATATGTACCCAGCACAGGCCCCCAGAATTACATAAATCCAGCACAGATCCACCAGAATTCTATGTATCCAGCACAGACCCCCACAGAAATATATGTACCCAGCACAGGCCCCCAGTATTACATAAATCCAGCACAGATCCACCAGAATTATATGTATCCAGCACAGACCCTCCACAAATATATGTACCCAGCACAGGCCCCCAGAAATATATGTATCCAGCAGAGGCCCCAGAAATATATGTATCCAGCAGAGACCCCCAGAATTATATATATCCAGCACAGACCCCCCAGAAATATATGTACCCAGCACAGACCCCCAGAATTATACTTACCCAGCACAGACCTCAGGATCAGGTAACCTGAGTGTTCCTCCAAGCGCCAGCATTCTCCTCCATGCGGCCACTGGCTTCTGAAGGCTGTGACATGCTCTTGTGAGATCTCACCTGTAGCCCAAGTCTCAGCCTTCACAGGTTGGCAGCCAAGCGAGGGAGAACGCTGGCGCTCACAAGAAGGCACAGCCAGTCGAGGGGGCTGATAGCGGAATTCTATTAACGCATTCCGTTAGCAGTGGTGGCGGTCGTCCACGGTTTACACGTACCCAAGGTGCAGCTGCTTTGGACCCCTCAACAATGTCTGGGCCTGGGGCAACTGCCCCTTTTGCCCTGCGTTTAAGGCAGCCCTGCTTTATAGTAAGATGATGATAAAGGGTCCAATAGGAAGGATTCCTAAAACAGCCCTGAGAACGCCCACCTTTTACTATGTGAATCAAGCAGCAGAGCCGGTCACTCCACGGGGCAATAAAACGACAGCTGATTTATTATAGGGTCAAGGTACAATTTTGCTTCATCGTGGAACCATTTCATGCAAATTGCTTGATGAAGGTTCCAAGAGGATCTGAAACATTTCACCTTGCTCCAGTAATAAATCCGCTCTCATTTTATTGCGCCGTGTAGTGACCAGCTCTGCTGTTTGATATTCAGGCTGGTGCTTGCGCTGCCATGAATTGCCCAGAGTCCTGGTATTTGTGTGATATGTATACGTGTGTGGTATCATTTTTCCCTTCATCTGTTACTTTGTGTCACATCCACTGGATTCCCAGCAGTGATGTGTAGAAAAAGGATAATATTCCCTCAGTGGTTGAGTTGTTGCTGAGCTGCTAGAAGGTTCTGTACTATGTGATTCTATCCGTTTATTCACCGACCTGATGCTAGGGGGTTGGCATTGTGTCCGCGGGGTCTGATAGGAGCCTACAGGTTCCATGGAGACAGTTCTGTGCATCCATCCTCAGCTTGATAGTCAGTGGGAAGTATAGGGTTACATCTTAGAGAGAATTCAGAGAGGGGCTACTAAAATGGTGTACGGCTTGAAGGAGAAAAGTTACCAGGAAAGGCTTAATGATCTTAACATGTACAGCTTGGAAAAAAGACGAGACAGAGGAGATATGATAGAAACATTTAAATACGTAAAGGGAATCCACAAGGTAGAGGAAGGGAGTATATTTAAAAGGAAACAAAGTAGCAAAACAAGAGGACATAGTCTTAGATTAGAGGGGCAAAGGTTTAAAAGTAACATCAGGAAGCATTATTTTACTGAGAGGGTGGTGGATACATGAAACAGCCTTCCAGTTGAAGTGGTAGAGGCCAAAACAGTAATTGAATTACATTGCGCTTACATAAAATCAGAATAAAAGAGTCATATCACCACATTTCCCAAGTCCGCATACAATCTGCAACCAAGTGTTCAATGGGATAGGTCCTCAACAGGTGATCCTCCACAGTTCTCCTCGCTCTGTTCCACGCGTTTCGTCACCTGGACTTCATCAGGAACATGTTGGTCTCTTGATCTCCCCTCCCTTATATATCCTCAATATACAATGAATCAATTAATCCTAAATTCACAATATAAAACACATGATAAAAACACATGATGAAAACTCCACCCCCACCCCTGGGATCCAATCCGACATGTAATTCATTTCCGCCATCTTTGAAGCTGTTATTTCATTTAGGGAACATGCCCATACTTCATAGTTCCACCCAGTAGATCCTGTGTGTCATCCAAGCCACGCCTGGAGGCCATACGCTTCCCACGTTCATACTCTGCATATTTCAGTTTTTAAATTGTGCCGAACGGCATCCATCGCCTGCTGTGCGTCCAACCAAAACAAACCAGGACATGCCCAAGGGAGAGGAGATCAAGAGACCAACATGCTCCTGATGAAGTCCAGGTGACGAAATGCGTGGAACAGAGCGAGGAGAACTGTGGAGTATCACCTGTTGAGGACCCATCCCGTTGAACACTAGCAGGGTTATTCAGAGAGCGTGAAAAGCAGGAGAATGACTGGAGAATGAAAAATTCTAGGTCAAAATAGCCAAACCAGAAAAATTCTCCCTTTCATCTCACTTTCCAAATCGGCTATTTTGACCTAGAATTTTTCATTCTCCAGTTATTCTCCTGCTTTTCACCTCTCTCTGAATAACCCTGTTGGTTGCAGAGTGTATGTGGACTTGGGAAATGTGGTGATATGCCTCTTTTTTCTGATTTTATGTAAGCGCAATAAATTTGGTTTGATACCTATCTGTGGCTGTCTATACTATTATACCTTTTCCCCCCGAGGTATTTAAACCCCATCATTGGGAGATCTTAAAATCGTCAGACCTGAGGAGTCCAAAAAAAAAGGATTGGATCCTCTAAAAGGGAGAAAACGTTAAAAAGATACCTTGATGTGACTTCAATCAAATATTGTCTGTGAGTGCATCATAATCTAGCGTGTATACATGCAGCTGGGAGTAACACCATAAGTTTTTAAAAATTCCTTTGTTTATGATGCTATAAGTAACGTGTGATGTCATACTTTCCATAACGCTGTTGTTGTGTTCTATAGAGGTGTGGCTTTTGCTGGTTTATTATGAACTATTTTTGAAAAATACTTAATACTTTAATACTTAAAAAGCACAATAGTGTGTATTTTTATTTACATGCTTTATTATTTTTACAAGACATGATTATAGACCTGGGTGAATACCAAATATACGCACAGAGGGCACAGCAAGGGCAAGACGTAATAAATAACACAGACATGTGTATTAAAACGGCTCACAACCCCCTAATGAACATCTCCGGGGCCGGATAATGTGTGGGGCGATATGACAGAATGTGAAGGTGTAGAGAAGCGATCCTGTCCCTCTGTATGTCTGCACAGGGACCTCGCCTCTTCCTCCCTCCCTCCATGGAAAGGAAGCTTCAACAATCAACTTTATTGCTATCTGTCCCTAAGAATCCCTGCACCGGGACTGGCCACACCACAGGGGGGAGGAGAGAGGTGGCTCTCTCCTCCCCCCCACTGGAAAAGAAGCTTCAAGAAACTAAACTTTATTGCTCCATCTTGCCCCTCAGTATTCCTGCACAGAGATTAGGAATCGCCTCACACTGCAAAGTGACAAAAATAAAATGTGATGTTTCTGGAGAGAGCGCAGTGTGTGGAGTGATGTTATTGCAATTTGGTCCCGTTTCTGATCATGATGGTCACCACATTCTGTACCACCAGGTTCCTCAGGCTTCACGTTCAAAGGATGAAGAGGAACATGACGACACTGAGCGTCTCCAACCTGGAATCTCACAGTGCAGCCACAGCAATGACCAGACTCTTACTCTTTTACTTTGTCTTTTATGTCTATATTTTTGGCTATGTGTTTGCGTCCAATTATCTGCCGTATTACAGTTCTTATATATACATGGTCCTGGTGTATTCCTTTACCCCCGTGCAATGTGCTCTCCTGACATGCGCCAACCCAAGGCTAAGGGAGGCCTGGCACCAAATCTACCTGTACCTTAGATTTCCTACACAGAAAAATAGAAAGCTCCTCTTTCGTAAATAAACCCTAATCCCGTCTTCCGTCTCAGTAAAACGTTTTAGGTTTTGATTTTCTGTATTAAAGCTGAAACGGCCTCTTTAATTCCTTACCTGATGCCCATTACCACCGGCGCGTCGCAGCTCGTATCGCAGAGCGTCCACACGTTACCTTTATTATAGAGTATAAAAACTAAGAAAACCCCAAAATGTGGAGCTGGGACCTAAAATGTGATACTGGGGAGCGACTCACCAAGCAGGCGCATCGTCCTGCACACCCCAACATCTGTTACAATGTATTATTGAGTATCCGCATGACTTGGTTGTATTTCGGTTTGATGAGGTCAGTGTGGAGCCGGTGCAGAGGTCGACGAGCCTCGCTGAGCTCCTTGTGATGCTTTGATGCAGGTTCAGCCCATCCAAACGTATTGTAAGTAGTGAGTTAATTTACACAATGAAAGCCGTTCAACGCAACCAGCTCGGCCTAAACATGAATCATATATTTCATCTCATCGTAAGATATAAGATATAGAGGGTTATTCACGAAGAACCAAAATTGAGGACAACTTCAGTGCTTTTCATTTCGTGGCATTTCGCGATTCCGCTTTGGCGAAAATACAGCGCTTTCACTATTCACCGAATGGTCGCCATGTCGCACCAAAAATGGAGTTATCGAACGTTGGTGAAAGAGTCGAAAAGTGCCGAATTGACCTCCGCAAATCCCACCGAACTGGAAAAAAAACCATAGCCGATAGGAAGTCTCCATGCTCTCCTCATAGGACGTTAACTCAATAAAAATGTTTCTAAATAATAATAATAATATGAAGAAGAAGTCCTTTAATACATAAAAATAAAAAAATGTATGTAGCGCTCACCCCTGGAGGAGCCGCTGAATAAACCCAGGATAGTCCCACCGCACTAACAAGTTACTATACCCCAGCACACTGTTGTGGATTTTCTAATTTATATATTTTACTGAAGAAATAAATGGCACGGAATATACAAAGACTTTAGGCGCAAAATAAATCAATTAGAAACGAATGTCATAATTTCGTAATACGGATACACGCGGCGTAAAACCCGTTAATAGCCCTCAGTTCGTGGGCTTAAGTTCTGCTCAAAAATACTCTTAGTGTGTGTGTCCTAGGGCAGTGATCCCCAACCCTGGTCCTCAGGGCCCACTAACAGGCCAGGTTTGCCAGATATCTGAAGCACAGCACAGGTGATATGATTTGCTGTTCAGTAATTGAAGGATTCAGTCTGCATTTCTCCAAGGTAATCCTTAAAATCTGGCCTGTTAGTGGGCCCTGAGGGACAGGGTTGGGGACCACTGTCCTAGGGTACCCGGGTAGTAGATCCACTGGCCAGTGAATGAGCAAAAATATCTTCAACTAGTCAACGTTGGGGCCCTGTAATTTGAAGCAATAAATGCGCACTGTTATTAGAGTTGTAGGCCAGAGGCCTCTCACCAGACTGGCGAAACTGCTTGTCCCGGACCGATGCACACTGTCAGAAGTCTTCCTCAACCGCCTGGAGACCAATGCTGCTGGAACCACTGCTCCCGAACCGATCCTCCTCAGCTCGAAGACGACTTTTCCGCCAGCACTCCACTCCGTCCACGGCCTCCTTACACGAGGTCCTTCTTCTCTGCACTTTTCACCAGAACAGCTCAGCGGGATATGCTGTAAGTCAAAGCACACTCTCCTTGATTCTCCAGCACTGGATGCCACCGATTCTCTGCACTCCAATATGACCGAATCCCAAACAGTGTCTCCCTTGCGTCTGACTCCATGTACCGCTCTCCTCATTCTGCCCACGCTGCACATGAGGCTCCTCACTTCCTGGAGCCAGCATGCTTCCTTCCTTCCCCTCAGGGTTTCTGGGGGATGTAGTTCATAAGTCTCTCATAGTCTTTTGCATACGTTACGCTCTGGCTCCCCCTAGTGGCAATATTGTTTCATTCCAGAGAGCCAAATTAACACAGCTACATGTATTTTAAAAAAATTGCATAACATAATAATAAATGGTCTTTTAATTTTTAAAAAAAAAAAAACATTTATCACAGTAAAACCTATTGGCTTCACCTGTTTAAACCTGTGAAGTTGAAATCACCGAAATCAGGTCATGTTGCTGCAGTTTCAGTGTAATTCGCTGTTCTGTGTAAAGACAAATCATTCGTTCTTTATGGGACAATTTAGTTGCCACAAAATCAGGCTGAATTTCATGGATTTTCAGCGAAATGCGCCGTATTTCAATGTCTATTCGGCTGTGTTTGGTGAAAATACAGCTTAGTGAAAAGACAAATTGCCCCTAAATGGCAGATACGATGAAATTCACTGTTGGTTTAATTCTGTGGCAGATTCGGAGCTTAGTGAATAACCCTCAGCGTTTCCAATATGAAGCATCGCTATAACCTCATTCAGAATGTCCCTCCCTTATTTTCTGGGCTATTCAGAGAAATGATAATTCACCCAAAAAAGGGTGACGAAGTGCCAGGCGCTAAAAATATTAACATGAAGTGAAGAATAATTGCCGCTCACCTATGAGTGTATCCCTCACCCATAAAACCATGTGATAGAAAAGAACATGCAATCGCATGTAAAGGGAGCGCACACACAATGAATAGTAAATATAGGGAGATTATCCCATACTCATCTCAGTCTGAATATTTGAATACATTTGGAGAACCTATGATAGAATATAGAACAACATTGCATAGCACAGTTGATAATAAATATAAAATATATATATGCACTCTTCTCTAATACACTCACAAAGGTGGAGCCTGATAGGGTCGTGGTACACGCCTCTAAGCCTCTATGGGGGGGTTCCTCCCACCGAATGCGATATATACTCCAAACGTTGCAAAATCTTGAATCTCAAAGAGAAACAGTATATGGAGTAATAACGTTAATGTACAAACACTATACAAATTCAAAGAAAGGGCCCACTCACATGCTCCAGAGCCTCCTGATCTTGGTGGCTCGGTAAAGAAACTTTGACCACTTTCCATGGATGGGGGGGGTCAGACCCTCTGGAAGATGGAAGCTAGATGGATATCAGCCTGGTCACGGTCTTCCAAAAAAAGGCAGACTAAATTAGGTATCCAAAAATGTGCCGAGGAGCAGATAAGATGTGATGAATTTAATAAATAAAAAATTGATAAAAGTAGATAAGATCATAAATAACAACAACCGAAACGCGTTTCGCTTGCTAGTCTGCAAGCTTCATCATTCTGACTTCCAAATCGGCTATTTGGTCTAGATTTTTCTCTTCTCTTGCCAGTTCTCCTGGTTTTCTCCTCTCTCTGAATAACCCTGTTTGTGTCCGTGGGAATGGATTGCACTCCTGACAGCTCTCCATGAAGAATTCCCTCATCGGTTGAGTTGTTTCCTGAGCTGCTCCGAGGTTCAGTACGATATATTTTTATTTATGGGATGCCGGTGCATTCCCATGGTCTGATGGGCACCTGTGGGTTACAACAAGACATTTCCGTGTGTCCATCCTGCGTCCGATTGTTGGTGGGGGGGGGGTATATGGTTACATCAGACTTCAGCTTTATTTACAAAGAATAAAAATACATGATATAGGTTCTAATAAAAAGTGTGAAATTACTAGATTCTGAGCTCCTCCCCTCCACCTATAACGCCGCGTGTGGTCCTTTATCGCCTTGTGTCCTCCTGTCTGTATAGTGTGATACAGCAGATTCTGCTTGTGTTACTATATAACAAAAAAATGAATAAACATACTTGGCAATGTATGTTTTTTTATGTGCTTTATTATTTTTTGGAAACAATAATATTTATAAACGGGGCAGAATGAATGGAATATGGGGGGGGGACACAGCCAATAATGAAGAGGGGGGACAGGTTAAATGAATGGTGTTGGGGAAATGGCAGTTGTGAGGGAGGCTGTTCGGGGGGGGGCTCTGACAATGGATTAGTAAGGAGCCCCAAAAAAAATGGCAGCTCTGTGTGTATGTGTAGGAATGCAGAGGTTTGTGTGTGACTTGTTTTGTGTGTGTCAGTGTGAGTTGCTGATGTATGTGTGAATTCATTAGTGTATTTGTGTGGAGTATTGTGCGTGCGTCAATGTGAGTCCAGTTTGAGACAGAGGCCTTAGGCAGCTGCCTAGTATTATGTGTTTTATGAGGCACATTTGAAGTGTCACCTCTTAGAAACATAGAAATATAGAAACATAGAAAAATGTGGGCAGATAAGAACCTTTCGGCCCATCTAGTCGCCCAATTACATGGATACTTAACCTGGATTTATCTTTTGTTTAGGATAGTCTTATGCCTATCCCATGCCTGCTTAAATTCAATTACTGTTTTGGCCTCTACCACTTCTACTGGAAGACTGTTCCATGTATCCACCACCCTCTCTGTAAAATAATGCTTCCTGATGTTACTTTTAAACCTTTGCCCCTCTAATCTAAGACTATGTCCTCTTGTTTTGCTATTTTGTTTCCGTTTAAATATACTCCCTTCCTCTACCTTGTGGATTCCCTTTACGTATTTAAATGTTTCTATCATATCTCCTCTGTCTCGTCTTTTTCCCAAGCTGTACATGTTAAGATCATTAAGCCTTTCCTGGTAACTTTTCTCCTTCAAGCCGTAAACCATTTTAGTAGCCCTTCTCTGAACTCTCTCTAAGATGTCTATATCCTTCTGGAGATACAGTCTCCAGTACTGCACACAGTACTCCAAGTGAGGTCTCACCAGTGCTCTGTACAGTGGCATGAGCACTTCCCTTTTCCTACTGCTAATACAGGCTCTCCCTACACAACCGAGCATTCTGCCAGCATTTCCAAGCATTCTGCCAGCATTTCCTGCTGCTCTATTACATTGACTACTTACCCTTAGATCCTCTGAAATAATGACCCCTAAATCCCAACCCTCAGATGTTGAGGTTAGGACTGTATCAAATATTCTATATTCAGCCCTTGGGTTTTTACGTCCCAGGTGCATTATCTTGCACTTATCCACATTAAAACTCAATTGCCACAGCTCCCACCATTTTTTTAGTTTACCTAAATCATTTGTCATTTGGCTGATCCCTCCAGGAACGTCAACCCTGTTGCAAATCTTTGTGTCATCAGCAAAAAGACATACTTTTCCATTAATACCTTCTGCAATATCACTAATAAAAATATTAAAGAGAATGGGTCCAAGTACTGACCCCTGAGGTACCCCACTGGTAACAAGACCATGCGCCGAATAAACTCCATTTACCACAACCCTCTGTTGCCTGTCACTCAGCCACTGCCTAATCCAGTCAACAATATTGGAATCCAAGCTCAAAGATTGCAATTTATTGATAAGCTTCTATGCGGAACAGTATCAAAAGCCTTACTGAAATCTAAATAAGCAATGTCTACTGCACCACCTGTGTAGTACTTGCCTTGCCTTGATAGAATGTTATGATGCTCTTTACAGCAATTGTCATAAATACATTAAAACTACAGTATGTAACAATAATGATTGAAAATATTTTCACAGCAATCCTTCAAATTGTCGATCCAACGAGGGATCATACAATGGATTAAAGGATGGATCATACAATGGATTAAAGGATGGATCACATGATGGATCATATAATGGATCCAAAGAGGGATCATAGAATGGATCAAACGATGGATCATTTGGTAGATCATACAATGGATCACATGATGGATCGCAGGCAGAAAGAACCCTCCACCACTTATCGACATCTGTGGCCTCTATGCATCCCTCTGCTGGTTATGAACGAGATGTGGCATCTCCTGGTGCTGAGATCGGGCATAGTGTCCGTCCATCACTCTCTCTCCTCTCCGTGTCGTGCAGTGGTTGTTTTTTTAGTGTGAGTTTCTGATGTTTAGTTTGAATGACATCTTTTTCCTAAACAAATCCCCGGGACTCTCGATGCAAATCCCCAACAAATGGTTATTCAGATCCCGCAGGATTCTGTTACATTGGAAGACGAGTCATTTCACTACAGAGCGAGTGTGTGGATCCAGCACGGAGCTTAAGGGGAAAGATTCACCACACAACCCAATGGGTCATTTCAATTTATTCATTGGCCGAGGTGGATAGTGTCCCTTTAGGCTTATGTCAGACGAACGCTTTCTGAGCACACTGTGCGTCCGTGCACAACTGATGTACTTTCTGATTGATACTGTAGACGCCACACGGTCCATTTTTTTTGACTGACGTTTTTTTGACGGATGTAGATGGGAAATAAAATGAATATGTAAAATGAAAAAAATTGATACATGATGTGAAAAAACATTTTGTCCGTCAAAAATGCTGGACGTCAAAAATATGTCTGACTACGTTCCATCACTCACACACAAAGCTATGCGGACGTGGTGCACTCTGTGTGTCCGTCCTAGCGGTTTGACGTTCTTGCCTAAATTGCGTCCAGTGCACGTGCGTTGTGTGTGCGCACTTCTGTGCAGGTAATGTGTGGGTCTATTGATCATAATTTTATGCTACGACGGACGTTAAAATGTGCGGCAACACGGACGTGATCACTGCGCTCATCTGACACAGGCCTAAATGTGTGCGTGGGGAGGTGAGGTGACGGCACACAAAGCAGTGACAAACTCAGGACGTAAAGAGGGTGAAAGATCAGGGTTGACTGGAGATAGAGTGGGAGGAGTTAACTATTTAGAGAAACCATTGGGCAGGCTGTACTAAACGTTGAATTGGCCACAATAGAGATTGAGCGCATTGCAAGTCGGTAATGTGCTATTTTGTACCCAGCAAATTCCTCAACCCTGCGGTGAATTCAGCATTCATTGCAGGGTCCCCGAAGTGCAGGGACAATCCAGCGAACGCATCTGAAAATCCACCGCAAAACTGCCACATGAACGGAAAAACCACCTCAAAACCCCCAAAAAAATATTGCACGTGTGAAAAAAGATGACCATCCGCCGAACACAGAGCCGACTAGCCGCAGAAAAAAGCCGACAAGCAGACGAACGGGGTAAAGAAAAAAAAAATTTGAAAGTTTCAAATTTGAAGCACTGTTTGCAAAAAACATTTTCCTAAAAATTCCCAAAAAATGTCTATAGAGTCCTAAAAAAAAGAGATACTTTTTGCTGCAGATTAAAAGAATAAACGGTTGAATAAAAACTGGAATATTTTTAACATTGAAACCTAAGGGATTCGCCTGAATAAACCCGACGAATGAAACCACTGAACATCAGGGCATTTCACTGACTTTTCTTTGCTGTTCAATGTGAATAGATTAACCATTGCTTCTCTATGGGGGATTTCACTGCCGTCGGACAGCACCGTATTTCACTGCTGCCGAACAACACCGTATTTCACTGCCACCGAACAGGCACCGTATTTCACTGCCGCCGAACAGGCACCGTATTTCACTGCCGCCAAACTGGCACTGTATTTCACTGCCGCCGAACAGGCATCATATTTCACTGCCGCCGAACAGGCACCATATTTTACTGGCAATTTGCCAAAATATGACGAACTGCCTGCTTTTCTGAATAGGCCCGAAAATGCACCGTACGGGGAAATTCACTGGCTGTCCACTGGCACTGTAGTCAGACGACCAACTTGGTCACCCGACTACGGACAGTGCCATCGGCCGACCATGGTCGTCCACTGGAAGTACCTGTGGATGACCCAGATCGGCCAATGGACAGGCTGGCCAACGAAAAACCCAGCTGCGGCACCGCTGCAGTGAGAAAAAAAACTCTGGTGCTGGAACTCGAGTTTCGGTGCACTTTCGGGGGCCAGATCGACTGTCTCTGAATAACCCGGTATATAAATTAAAAAATCATATTTTCATACCGTAACAGATTCCCTTTTCTATTTATTTCTTTTTTTAACAAGAGTACCCCATGGAATATATAACCACAAAGGTTTGGATTATAAAATGTGAAAAAATTATTTTACACGCTGTAAATGATTGAAATCTGAATGGAAATTTTCATTTTTTATTAACTTTTTCGTTATAGCATTCTTACTGGACATGATGTATACACATAGAAATGATAAAAGAATTAGATATAATGTGTCTGGGTCCTGCAATAAAACATGACTTCAAAACACGTATAAACATGATGAGCACTAAATTATGAAACTTTGCTCAGCAAAGGGGGTGAAATGGCTCAGCAGTGAAGGGGTTAAAGGCTTTCTGTGCCTTCTTTTTTATATTTTAATACATCGAACTTCCGAATATCAGGACCGGCTGAACATATTTCGGTATTGTACCGATCTGTTATATGTCAGTGTCCCATGTGCTAAATCAGCTGATTGTAATTATTTCAGAATCCAAAATATCTGAATTCCAAAACATTGTGAAGTGAAGCAAACGTTTTGCCTGTGCTCATGTCAGAAAGGACAAACCTCCTTTTTATTCCACGCAGCCCTGTCTGACAACGTATCAGCGTATCCTATGAGTGAAATCCTGCCGGTGCACCGCGCTGACCTCGCCCGTAGCTGCTCAGCGATTCATAGATCATGATTTAAATCACAGGGATCACTTTTCTTTGTTTACGCGTTTTCTTACGTAGCGTTTGCATTTGTAATGTTTCTTTATTTGGTTTTATTCAAATATTGTCACTCAGGCAACAGACTATGCAAACGCTGCGGAGGCTCACCGCGTATTCTGAGCCGGCTCGAAGGCAAGCAGAGTCATACATCATCGTCCTGGGAGCAGAGTGTACGGTTTTCAGGAGATACGGATCATGGAGCTGCAGCCAACAGCTTATATGTACCTGGTGTTCAGCTTCCCTAACCTGCTGGTGGGTTTGCCTCTAAACGGCTTCATCATGGCGCAGACTTACAGGTCCATGATAAGGGGACGAGCTCGGAACACGAGGGACTTCCTTTTGTTCACAATGGGAATCTCCAATACCGCGGTTCTGGCCTTACTCGTCTTAAGCTTCATTACTTTCTATGCGTGGAATGATGTCTACATGGCGTCACTTTTTTATCCTTGGTTCTACGCCATTTACTTCTGTGCCTGCCTGATCTCCTCCTGGGCGGCGTCCTGGCTCTGTGTCTTCTTCTGCATCACAATCATCCCCTTTCCGTGCTCCACCTGCTCAGTGTTTAAATCCAGGCTCCCCCGCATGGCGCCACAACTCATTGCCGTTTCAGTGATATTGTCATTGGTTCTGGTTCCGCTCATTGGGATTTTTATGTTGCCGTCTCGGAATACATCAAACAGCACGTTACAGGACACTCGCGAGAGTCTTCCATTTGTTTTGCCAGAATCGTTAATCCTTGCTGTGAATGTCTTGTGTTTCCTGCCCTACATCTGGATCTTCTCATCCTTGGCCATGACCATTGTCTCCCTCGTGTTGCACGCTTATAGGATCAGAGTATCGTCGAATCTCAGTTCCTCCAGGATTCAAGCTCATGTTAACGCAGCCGTCATCATGACGTCCCTGCTCTTCCTCCAGAGCATCTTCTGTCTGAGCATGATTGTACAAGTGAGGAATGTCTTTCCACCCCATTCTCCTGGACACTGGGCATTTATGGTGCTGAACCATTCCTTCTGCACCGTCCAAGCCGTCATTCTGGTCAGTGGAAACACCAGACTAAGAGAGTCCTTATTCGGCCTATGGTCTAGATTCACTAACGCTCTCCTTGGCAGAGAGGTGCATCTCCAGAGAGGCCAGGAGGACGGTGACATGCATTAACATTCACTATCCGGGACCTCATAATGCTGTTAACTCAGAGCTGTCTGCATTGAGGGAGATTTCCATGAGAATGTTGCACCGTTAGTCATGGGTAGTAAATTCACGTAAAAAGTCGAATTTAATGTGTCTTTTTTAATGATGCAAGATATATTTTTTTAACATGACTTTACTATATGTGACCTATAAAGGTGGCGCTGTCATCATGGAATATCTCAAAACTGGGCCAAAGAGGTGCTTCAGTGGCTCAGACTTTCTAAAGTTACTGGGTTTTTACATTTCTTATGATTTTTACTAATTTAATACTAACATTTATACGCAAATGGTGTTATTCTTTATCCTGATGGTGGTCCAGAACTACCGGACCACCATGAGGATAAAGAGAAAAACTATTTGTGTAAGTATTCATTTTCTTTTCATCCTTGTGAGAATCTTTTAAAGATGGTATTTTATGTCCACATATGGTATATAGTTACATAGTTACAGAGGCTGGAAAAATCCGGGCGTCCATCGGGTTCAGCCTTTCACACTTCACCTACTGCTATTGATCCAAAAGAGGTAAAAAAAAACAGTCTGAAGCGTTCGCCAATATGTAACATATTACTGAGAAACATTCCTTCTTGCCCCCAGATGGCGTCAGATTCTCCTTGGATGAACAAGCTTTTACCCACATATTAAATATGACCCTTAATATTCTGTGTCTGCAGGAAGTCATCCCGTCACTATTTAAAAGTCTGTACCGTCTCAGCCCAACCACCTCAACAGGCAGAGAATTCCACTGCTTAATATATGCACCATAAAGTTTGAAATGTCACTTTTTGTCTACACATGAAATCAATTACTATACAATGATTTTATATTTTAAGTTTTGGTTTATTTATGATAGTTAAACATTAAAGTACATAAATATATACCTTGGTAGGTGTGCTGGGAATACTATTCATTTTCTTTGGCTTGTTTACTGTGTCCTTTGAGGGTTGTGGACACAAGTATTCCATTTCTGGCAGCAACGGGTATATTCTGAAATGTTTTCTGCAAAATCACCAAAAGGACTGGCCAATTTCTGTGATGATGGGAGATCTGTTGTTTGTCATCTGGTCCAGTGATCATATAAAGGAAACTAACTCGAATGAGAAAAGAGACAACAGACACAAATTTCTGTCTTGGAGATTTCTCTTATTCTGAGGTTCTGCAAGCATGCCACCCAGTTTTGTTACAATGGGAGGGCCATAAAATCATGGATCACAAACCAATAAACATTTGACACATCAGACAATTTCAAAAGAAAAGTTTCAGCCCATAACATATTTGTCAAACATTCAGACAAGACAAAGATACTTTTTTTCATAGATTTCACAGACATTTCTATTTTTGCTTAGTAACAAGAAATTACAGGAAAGGAGTTAAAAAAAATCTCTTTCCTATCAACTTCCTCTGGCTAGCTTCGAGAGGAAATGGAGCTGAATAGAAAATATGCACACATTATTCTTATGTTTTTCTTTGTCTATCTGTTATCTCTTTACATGAGGTTGTGTGAGTCACCATTGTCTACTAGTTTCATCTCGGCCACACACTATCTGATTCCCTTTTTATGTAAATGATGTTTGAGCTGAAGGCCAAAGGATGTTTATTGTGAATAATATCTGACATAATGCAAATAATTTTAGGAGGTACATGACATGTTCACCATTTGCTATGCAAATTCTAACTGTTGGACCTGTCACAGTGCATAGTGACTGGCTTTTTCAATAAAAGTCAACGAGAGAGGACCTTCCCTGTTTGTACATTCATTCAGCTTGTCAAAAGTAACATTACAATTGCCCCCTGTCCACTCCCAACCAGCTATTGTAAAAGTAAGCAACCAAACCCTGCCTCCCGGGAAGGATACATTGAGATTTCTCATGTTTTACATGAAGGACACATTGAGATTTCTCATGTTTTACACGAAGGATACATTGAGATTTCTCATGTTTTACACGAAGGTTACATTGAGATTTCTCATGTTTTACACGAAGGATACATTGAGATTTCTCATGTTTTACACGAAGGATACATTGAGATTTCTCATGTTTTACACAAAGGATACATTGAGATTTCTCATGTTTTACAAGAACGATACATAACATTGAGATATCTCTGGTTTTCTGTATGTCGAGTAATGTACCGTTAGGTGTCTTGCCCAAGGACAGGACACTTACTGGAGACGGAGAGGTGCTCTTGCCAGGATCGAACCCATGTCTCCACCAGTCCCACTCCTCCAGGCTCTCTCTCCACGCAGAGCAGGGATGTTACCTCTACTCCACCTAGCCAGTACTTAATTAATTGGTATGCTGGGGGACAAATTAATTATTATAAGCTGTTGCCTGGGTACAGTGTGCCACATGCGTGAGTGTAGTGGTCATGTGTTCATTTTTTTGGGGGGGTAGGCGAGTGTTAGGTTGCAGGTGGGGGAGGGGGGCCCATACAACATTTTGAAATGCGGCTCTGTGATTTCTAGTTACTCCCCTGGTACACACAGTGCCAAAAACACAAATCCAGCATTGTAATTTCTTAGTCATACATCAAATATCAGAGTTTTCACGTATACGTAAAATTACAAAAAAGAAGAGCTTTGGCAAAATACATGTGTGAGTCCTGAAAATGCAAATCAATCAACGTATTTCTGGGCACATTAGCACATGCAAGCACATTATTATTATATACAGGATTTATATAGCGCCAACAGTTTGCGCAGCGCTTTACAATATAACATAACACACTTACGTTTGGCTATAACACGCCAGATGTGCCTCAATTGCTCCTCCTCGCGCGTCTTGAGGTCAGACCAGCGCTTCCGCAGCTGGTCATTACTTCTGTCCGTGTCAAACAGTTCCAGGAGGGTGGTGCGTACCTTTGCAAGGATACGGTCCTTGCGTACATTGTTCTTCCTGCCGTAAGGGCCCTTACGGCAGTCATAGTCATGCTTTTGGATGATGCGGACCAGCTCCACCATCTCCTCAAATGCCATGTTGCTGGCCCACTTCTTAATGGGGGTCTCTGGGGTGGAAGGGGATGACGTGTCCGAATAGGACTCTCTTTGAGTTTGAGCCATGATGGGATGTTTGTTTTTTTTGTCTGTCCAAAAAATTCTCAAACTCTACAATGGCTCCATAAAGTTTACGACAGGCCATAATGGAGACGGACATACACGCGTATCCCACCATGGACATATCCCATCATGCGCGAACCGCGGACGTAAATGATCCGACTACGACAGAATTATCGTATTGACAGAAATATCGGATCATTGGAAATAACAAATAGGCAGTCAGATTTTCTAACGGTCAGGATCAGGACGCTGGACAGCAACAGTGCTATATCCAGTGTGCTGATGGTTAGAAAATTGTAATGTATATACATTTGACGGCCGCACGGACTCACTCTATGCAAAGTTCAGATTTGAAACATCGGGACTTTGGATAGATTTAGACTATCCGAAAGTTAAAAAAATAAAATAGTCGAAATCTATCCAATTTTCCCATCGGGATGTCGGATAGAGTAAATTATGGAGTTAACCCCCCTAGTTGACAGCCACCAGTGGTGGAGATAGGGTGTTCCAATGAACCCCCTATCTCCCGATCCGTGTCGTGGCACCTAGGGGTTAATGTTTGATATTGTTGGATCGGCCAGAGCATAGCCTTTCCAACCATACCAAAACAGGACCATGTTAAAAGTTAATTAAAAATATTAAAAATAAAAAATTAAATAAAAAAATATTAAAAAATAAATAAATGTAAAAAAAAAATAGTTTTTTGTTTTGCTAATGCAGCAATATTGTTCCCATTTCAATTATAATGTGAACAATGATGCTGCACTAATGATTTTTGTTTGTGTTGCGTCTGTTAAAAATTGTATAATTTTCACCCAAAAAAATGTATGTAACAAGTCCCCCATCTTTAATTTTTTTAACAAGCGCAACTCACAGAAAATATATTTATAACCGTAAACGCTTGCATGTTAAAATGTGAAAAAAAAACACTTTACAAACACCTTGTAAATTATTGAAATTTAAAATTTTATTGCATTTTAAGTTATAATATACAGACAGGATACATATACATATAACACAGACGTATACATAAATTATACCGCAGAGCAGGGATGTGCAGTCCGGGGTGGCAGGGGAGGCAGAGCGATAAACACACACATACTGTGTGTGTGTGTGTTTATCTTTGCGTGGACATGCGCTCAGAGTCAGCACACTCAGGTGGGTGTCACAGCGCGTGTGGGTGGATCCTCCCAGCCCAGGCAGCTCCCTTGTCTCTCCGCAGACCACAGCACGAGGTACAGTATGTATGTGTGTGTGTGTGTGCAGGGGCGGACTGACCAGTCGGATCAGACCTGGCCCGAGGGCCCAGACCCAGCCGGGGGCCCCTTTATGAATCTCCCTAGGTCCAGGCACTGAAGCGAGGGGTGGGTGGCGCGAAACATTGAAATCCCCATCAATCGCTTGGACGGGATTTTAAATTTGCCCAGCGCAGCCTCCCTCTTTTTTAGGACCGAACTGCAGAACAGACCGCAAGGATCCTAAATCTCCAAGTTCCTATCTCCAGAGATTAATGAGTTCTGATCTCCAGAGATAAAACTCCCTGGGCAAATTACAACTCAGAAGTAATTTGCCCTGGGAGTTTTAGTCTCTGGAGATTAGAACTCATTGAAGTCGTTGCTGGGTACTGGCTAGTAAAGTTACATTCCCCCACAATGCACAGCCTGCTGTTAGAGGATTGTGCACATGGAGCAGGGTGTGTCTCATAGAGGGGCTGTGGGATCTCTGTGCAATGATTCCCTGCTGCTTGGAGCCTGCTGTCTGGGGGGGGGGCAGGAAGAGATAAGAGGCATTATATTCCTTTTTTTTTTTAATGGACTACACTTTATTTGTACAACATGACAACCTCTGGCTTTTATTTGTCTCAGAAACCACTCATTCTCTAGCCATGCAAAGACATAGAATGAATAGCTTCTGAGATAAAAAAAAAAAGACAGAGCTCAGCATGCTATACAAATAAAGTATAATCCATTGGGGGGGGGGGTTTCTCCTGGCTGGAACAGCTCCCACCTCATCCCTTATTTAGCACCACCATACTGCATGTACCATTAGCATCATGTGCTGACTCAGGTTTTATGAGCCAAACTTACTTTGCCTCCGGGCTGCCTGCGCAGTGTGTAGTCATTGGCTGCGCAGCGTGTAGTCATTGGCTGCGCAGCGTGTAGTCATTGGCTGCGCAGCGTGTAGTCATTGGCTGCGCAGCGTGTAGTCATTGGCTGCGCAGCGTGTAGTCATTGGCTGCGCAGTGTGTAGTCATTGGCTGCGCAGTGTGTAGTCATTGGCTGCGCAGTGTGTAGTCATTGGCTGCGCAGGCAGCACAGAGGCAAATAAGTTTAAGGCTAGCCATCTACTGGGTTCATAGTCTGACGACAGACTTTGTTACCAAACTACGGACAACCTAGGTCGTAGGATGGCGGTCTTCCTTGGTCGTCCACTGCAAGTGCCTATGGACGACCCAGGGAGACTGAGTGCAGAAAAAAACGAAAAACTGACCCCTGCTAATCTTGTAATAGGTGTTTAAACCAATAAAAATGCATTAAAATGTGTGTAAAGAATAGAAAAGGTCCCTTAAAAAAATAATAAAGTCTGTTATAGAATAAAAAAACAATTTAAAAAAAATTGGGAATCAAAAATTCTGTCTTCTTTAAAAATACCAAGTGCAAAAATATGTTCAGAAAAAACTAAATATGGCTGCTGAAAATGAAAAGAATAAACGGTTGAATAAAAACGATAATGTATCATTGCATCACATTACTCTGGTGTTTTAGAATCTTATTTATACCTATGTAGTTTTTTTCTCCCAGTGGTATGATTTAGTGGTGAAAATGAATATTGCCCCCCCCCCATATATTGTTCCTAGAGTCGCCACTGCGGCCAGAAAACCCAGCCAGACCAGCGCCTGCCAGCACATCAGTGCCAGCCAGACCAGTGCCCACCAGAACACCAGTGCCAGCAAGACCAGCGCCAGTCAGCCATGCACAAAGTTAAGGTGAGTTTGGTGGAGCAAATTTGGGACTATATTCCCTAGATGTCAATAAGCAAACTACATGAAACATTACACATAACGTCTCCTGTGGTTATTTTATCGACAGGAAAAGCCATTCCATTCAAGCTGCAAGCGGAGTTTGTGGCTCTAATGGAGCTGAGATGAGATTTAGAGCACAGAGATGAGATCCCATACACTTGATTCTGACAGCCATACAATACATGTCTTTAAAATCCTCTTTCCACCCCTGCTGACCCTACAAGTTTCTGTCTCCCCACTCAGGATGGACAAATTTAGAGCTGACACTTTGTGTAATGCTGACTGAGGACAGATCACCCCACACACTGCTTTTGTATTACCCCATTTTTCTCTCTTTAGCTCCCACTTCCCCCACTGCTTGGTTTAGATTTGTGACGCTGGGCACAGGCTGCTCCTCTGATTTTTACACTCCCTTTTTCTCACATATTGCCAGTCCGCAGTATGCTCTAGTTGTCTGGTTCTCTCCTCTCACCACCTCTGATGGGACTCTATGCTGTCTTTTGAGAGATTACCCTCCCCCTTATTATTTTCTGCACCTCTTTGATGGTTGCTATACCATTTATGCATTTGATTGCTAATATCTGATGACATGGCTACCTGTTGTCAGCCGTAGCAGGTTTCTGCTGATTTATATTGTGACATGCCTTGCTCCCATTGGTTTAATAGCCCTCAACATTTGTAAATATCACAGTGAGAGTCCCATGCAATATATATTTTAATTGGTAACCATGAGTATAAATAGTGAAACTCTCTTCTCCTATATAACGATAATCAAATGCGTAAATTGTGACTGTGTAACCCTGTGTATATCTGGCTGTGATACTAGCCAGTGCCTCACCGCACGTCACCGCCGCAGAGAGGTGCTTCCCCGCAGTGTGTGGATTCTAAGGATGTGCGTTTCGGGTTTCAGAATTTCGGAATTTTCATGAAATGTCCCGATTCGTGTCTTCGGATTCAGCAGAATTTCCGAATCGGATCTGATCCGAAAACAGCAGATCCAAAAAGTTTTCCGAGCCGAAACAAAACATTTTCGGAATTTTCGAATGGACTTGAAATGTGTCAAATCAAAATTTATTTTCGCTCTATTCGTGATTTCGGTTCCATTCGGAATTTCGGTTCCATTTCGGTAATTTTGGACAACGTATTTATCGGTTATATCGCTGATTCTGTAAATTTTCTATTTGTAATGTGTATCATTTGTTTCCAATGCTCCGATAATTCTGTCGATACGATAATTCTGTCGTAGTCGGATCCGATTCGTCCGCGGGTCACGCATGCGCGCGGATGTCATAAACTTTACTGAGCCATTGTAGAGACTAGAGTTTGACAAGTTTTTGGACAGGCCAAAAACACTTTATATGGTCATCATGGCTCAAAGAGAGTCCCATTCGGACACCTCATCCGCTTCCACCCCACAGACACCCAGGAAGAAGCGGGCCAGCAACATGGCATTTGAGGAGATGGTGGAGCTGGTCCGCATCTTTGAAAAACGGGATTACGACTGCTGTAAGGGCCCTTACGGCAGGAAGAACAACGTCCGCAAGGACCGTATCCTCGATAAGGTTCGCACCACCATCGTGGAATTGTTTGGTAAAGACCGGACGAAGGACCAGCTCCGAAAACGCTGGTCCGACCTCAAGGCACGCGAGGAGGAGCAGTTGAGGCACATCCGGCGTGTCATAGCCAAACGTAAGTGTCATGTTATATTGTAAAGCGCTGCGCAAACTGTTGGCACTATATAAATCCTGTATAATAATAATAATGTGCTTGCATGTGCTAATGTGCACAGAAATACGTTGATCGATCGAGTCCTTGTTTCATGCAATGTGTATAGCTTTGCGTTTTCAGGACTCGTCATACATGCATTTTTGTCATAGCTCTTCTTTTTTGTGATTTTACGTATTCATGAAAATTGTGATATTTGATGTATGTAGATGAAATTACAATGCTGGATTTCTTTTGGCACTGTGTACTGTAGTGTGCTGGGGGGGAGTTGTTGTGATTGAGTGATGCATACGAGATGACCCGCAGCTTGCCCAATATTGGCTCCTCCCACCTGCGCATCAACAAAAATCTCTGTGTCGCTGCTAAGTGGTAGGATGGGACATGTAGTTCTTCTGAAAGTGCATCCAAACAGAGCCGCGTTCAATACGTCCTCAGCAGCTGCTGTATTGTTGCAGCGCAGCAATTCAGTTTGCTGCAGCAGTGTCATTGAACGCTTTGGATGAGACTTTCAAAACAAAATGGCGGATTTCTGTAGTTTCTGCAATATTTGAGACTGAGGCATCTTAGAAATAACTAAAAGCAGTCGCACAATGCGTTTTGTACGCACACAACACAAATAATAGTTTTTATTGAATAAACTTAATGTTTACTTCTGAAAAAAATATATAATTGAACGGTAATATATGTCTGTGCAGGGGAAATAATAAATAAATATTTTGTGACTTTAGAACTATGAGATGGGAGAAGTGGTGGGTCAAGCTGGTAGTGCTAGTGGGTAGTGGAGGGGTGTCGCAATACTTTCGGCCATATAGTGTATAGATATACCATTTTTTCCAGTCTGCATTATTTACGTGTTATTTTTGGGATTTGGCAGAAGACAGGAAGGCAAAGGCAGCATCTGCCCCGGCGGGGACCAGTGCCCCAGTGGAGGAGGAGGGGGAGCCACGGCGACCACCAGCGCTGGTATATACTGTTTTATTTTGCAACGACTCTTGGTCAAAAACAGAAACACTTTTTGTTTACTGTATTTTCATTTAATTTTTTTATATATAGCACAAGAGGTGCAGGTGGAGGAGCAAGAGGAGGAGCAGGAGGAGGGCGATGATGGAGAGAGGGAGCCAGAGCCGCAGGAGTCCACCAGTCCAGGTTTATTTTTTACTGTTGTATTTTGCAACGACTTTTGTTCAAAAATAAATCAGTTTTGTTGTTTACTGTATTTTTTATTTCTTTAATTTCTTAGATATAGCACCGATAGAGGTGCTGACGGTGGTGGTGGAGGAGGGGGAGTCGGAGCCTCAAGGGGCCCCCAGCACTGGTATATCCTGTTATATTTTTTAAAGACTTTCAGTCAAAAATAGAAACCTGTTTTACTCACTGTATTTTCCTTCTTTCATTTATTGAATATATAGCAGGAGAAGCCAGACCGGTCAGGATGGCGATTGGGGAGCTACGCCTGGCTGGCACCAAACTCAAAGCCATCCAGGAGTTGCTCCAGGAGTTGCGGGAGCATGTGGACAATGCCGTTGACGTACTGGAACGCCTCTAGAGACCAGCCTCCTCCTCCTCCCCTATGTTTGTGTTTGTGTCCCATTTGGGCAGTTTGCCATGTGGCATTTCTTGTAAATAAATGTAATATTTTTTCACTATTTTCCTGTATGTGTGCGTTGATTTTCCTTACTTAATATGTATTGCTTGGTTTCCACACTGTTAAAATTATATGTACATAAATTTATTGACATTTCTATGGACCCTTTGTCATAAATTTGTCAACATATTTGTTGCCATGAATGTGACTGAACATTCCACACTGCCTGCCTGGCCAAAAAATGTCACACACTAACACAACCTTGTTGTACTGCCTTGATATTTGATTACAGTGGCATGGTTTTGTTAAGCTTAGGCAATGTCACAACAACATGGATTTTTGTCCACAGTCACATTCATTGTATAACCAAGAATTTATCAAAAAATATTGATGGCAGCACTGCGTGAAGTCTTCTCCGACACAACCCAAAGATTCACAGTGCGGCTCAGGTCTAGTTTATTTGCCCCTGTTTGCGGCTTCAAGCAACACCTCCTCCCAGCTATGAGCTCTCTCCCACCGCTGCCCGCTAAGATGCTGCCCACCAACATGGTCACGTCTTTGCAGGAAGACAACAGCGTGGGGGATCGGCAGCTGCCGACAGTCCCAAGACCTCGTCACAATGACGTCAGTTCTGGAGTTAACCCCTAACTGCGACCAATGGTGGAGATAGGGGGTTCATTGGAACCCCCTATCTCCCGATCCGCGGCAGCTATTGGTTAATGTTTGGTATCGTTGGATCGACCAGAGCTTGGCCTTTCCAACGATACCAAACATGACAATGTTAAAAATTATAAAAAATAAAAATATAATAAAATATTTTAAAAAAAAATAAACAGGTTTTTTGTTTTGTTTTGTTAATGCAGCAATATTGTTGCCATTTCAATTGTAATGTGAACAATGATGCTGCACTAAGGATTTTTGTATGGGGTGCGTTTGTTAAAAATAGTGTAATTTTCACCCAAAAAAATATAACAAGTCCCCATTTCAAATTTTTTTAACAAGCGCAACTCATAAAATATAACTGCAAACACTCGCATGTTAAAATGTGAAAAAAAACACTTTACACCTTGTAAAACATTGAAAATTCTAATTTTATTGCATTTTTTGTTATAATATACAGACAGGACATGACGCATACATATAATAATGATATGTTATGAATCTGCCGAGTCTGCCAGAAAGAACAAAATATAACATGTCTAGGTCATATAATAAAATAAGGCTTCAAAACGCGTTTAAACATAATGAGCGAAACTTTTAAAAATTAGCTCAGCAGCAGACAGCACACAGGTGTAAAGCCGTGAAATGCCTCAGCAGCGAAAGGGTTAATTTTTTTTGTCTGTTTTAAATCATTTTATTTGTTGGTTTTTTTCGTTTCAGATAATTTTGATCAACTATTTTTCCGTTTTAAAACCTTTTGTTCTGGTTTTTATTTTTAAAGTCAGACCATTTGGGTTGGGTCAGTTTTGCGTTTTTTAAATCGTTTTGTTCATTTTTTTGTTCCTTTCATACCATTTTAATATGATTAAATAAAGTTGTGAAATGTATATTCATAAGAAAAAAGGATCTTTATTTAATAAAAAAAACGATAGAATCGCCAGAATTATCGTATCGGCAGAATTATCGTATCGACAGAATTATCGGATCCGAAAAACAAACCAATAATTAATTATAAAAAAAAATATGAAGTACACAAAAGTAAACCATAGTAGTTTACGTCAAAACGAATAGAGTTAGACACTTTGAAACGAGGAGAACAGACGTTCCAAAAAACACAAAAAAATTCCGAAATCACGAAAAAAAAGTCGATACAAAAAATGAGCAGACCCGAAAACACGAAAATGGACGATATTCCTAAAAAAAGTCTATACGAAAAACGAGCCGAAACGAACCGAACCGAAACAGAAATCGGCCGAAATGAACCGATACGAAAATTTTAAAAATCCGAACAAACCGAATCGAACTGAAAAAAAATCGGTGCACAAGTCTAGTGGATTCATATGCTGCATTATTATACCATGCAGAGAGGCGCTTGTTCCCCGCAGTGTGCGTATTCATATGCTGCATTAATACCACGCGGAGAATTATCATATCATCAGCGATATAACCGATAAATACGATGTCCAAAATTAACGAAATGGAACTGAAATCCCGAATGGAACCGAAATCACAAATAGAGCGAAAATAAATTTCGATTTGACACATTTCAAGTCCATTCGAAAATTCCGAAAATGTTTCGTTTCGGCTCGGAAAACTTTTAGGATCTGCCGTTTTCGGATCTGATCCGATTCGGAAATTCGGCCGAATCCAAAGACATGAGAATCGGGACATTCCGTGAAAATTCCAAAATTCCGAAACCCAAAACACACATCCCTATCGGTAAGCTAACGATGTGGGAATAAAGGCTGAGACACACTGAGCGTGTAGCGACACAAAGCGTAGCAAAGCGAAGAGAAGCTAACATTTTGCAGGCTTGACTTCACTTCGCTCCGCCTCGCAGAGTGTCTACACTACACTACATTTGCTTCTTACCGCACTGGACAGGAATCCACTAACTAAATTAAAATGTACACACAAACCATTTTATTTTCACAAAGCACATGTTATATAGGCAAAAAAAGTTTCTACTGAACAAAATATATCAAAAATTACTGTTAATTTAATAGGAATAGTATAAAAATATAAAAAAAGTAACCCCTGATCATATATATTATAGGGACACGGAGCGCCGTGTATAGAGTAGGGATGCATTGATACCACACACAGACATATATTATTATTATTATTCTTTATTTATAAAGCGCCAGCATATTCCGCATATATATCAACATGCAGACCTATATATACGTATATATCAACACACAGATATATATATACACCCACCCACAGACCTCAGACCATATATAGACATATGCAGATGGGGGGTGGCATGTGGACAATCTCAACTAAATGTGCCCCCCCCCCATTTGGCTGATCCCTCCAGAAGAAATGTTGAACCCGACAGAGCAGAGAATATATATATTATTCTATGCTCTATCGGGTTCAACATTTCTTCTGGAGGGATCAGCCAAATGAGGGGGGGAATTAGTTGCCAAAATGTGTGTGTAATACAAGTCTGTATATATATATTTATCTTATCTATAGATATATATATATCATACCTGCCCTTACCTTCGCCTATAAATTTGCTAAGCATATACACACAAAAAACACTGCCTGAGACCCCGTGCAGCCCACATGTCACCCCCCTCTACCTGGCGGAATGTATCTAATATATATAATTAAATACATTCAGCCAGGTAGAGAAAGGAAAAAAAAGATTTTATGTTATGTTCCTGGAGACATTTAAAAATGTCCTCGGATTTTATTCTTTTTAGAAATGGGTCGCCTTACCTTAGCCTGGTGGTCATTGGGGGCTCCCTGGATCCTGATTGTAGGGGGGGTCTGCCGTGGCCGCAGGTGCAGTGGCTCCTTCCCTGCGCTGCCTGTCTCTGCCACATGCACCTGGGCGGCTAGCCCACACAGTCGCAGCTTTTTCATCCAGCAGCCGCATGCTCCTCAATGCTCCTCAAGGGGATCCTTGGGAGGCCCCTGCAGGCTGTCCTCTACAGTGCCTGATTAGAGGGCCATGTCTGCCTGATGTTTTAGTAACAAGAATGTTTTATCCCATAGGCTTCAATGTTAAAAATATTCCCGTTTTAATTCAATATTTAATAAACAGTTGCTTATAATATTCTGCAGTAAAGAGTCTCTTTATTTCTAGATTTTTAGTGGCTTTTTTTTTTTTATTTCAAAGTTTTATTTTGAAAAAGAGTCAGCTTAACCACATACAAAGCATGGAATGACCTCGCAGGGCCATGAAACGTCAAAGAAAATACATCAGGAGAAAACAAAAAAGTCATCTAAGAAATATGTTCAACAATACAACGGATTGAGATGTAACAGTACTTCTGCGAAAAACATCTCCCGCCGGGGGATCTCAGAGAAAGAAGGCAACATTCCGGGGGGGGAAATAAACAAATCCGCATTATCTGCCACAAAAGGTGTGTCAAAGTGGGAGGGGGAAAGAGAAGAGAGGAAGAGAAGAGAAAAAAAAAAAAAAAAGGGGAAAAGTAAAACATGCACCAGGAATGCCCCAGGGCCGAAAAAAAATTAAAGGATAACGGGGATGGCAAAGGCCCATGTGTGTCTTTCCTGGCTCACTCCCGAGTGTCTAGATGACTATGGGAGGCCATGGAAGTGTGCAAGACACTAGGGCAGGGCGTACGAGGGCCAAGTATGGTGGACAGAGCCATGGTGGCCACCACAGTGGCTCGCCTCGAAACAGCCCTATGTCGCCAAAAGAAGAGGGGGATAAATGTGGAACTGGTCGCAGTCCGGTGCGTGCTAAAAAAAAAAAAAAAAAGGAGCAGAAATCTTCATATCAACGCCCAAGTCCAATAAAGTCCTCAGAGACAGCGCAAGTGTGGCGGGGGGAACAGAGACAGCTCGGGGGCAGCGGGAGTGGGACAGAGCTACCCGGAGAAAGTGGACACTAGGGGAACGAGGGAGAACTTATAACAGGGCCAAAGTAATGGCAACTAGGGGGGGGGGGACCGGTCAACCCGGCTCCGATCGTTGGTCCCGAGGCATCACCGGACCACTCCAAGCCCCAGTCTGGTCACCACGGCTCGGGCTTCTTCTAGGGTCGTCGTTGCGAATGTCCCCCCTTCAACGGCTATCAGAAGGGCGCCCGAAGACCCCCAGCGATAACGGATCTCATGCTGACGGAGCAGGGTAGTAACCTCCTTGAAGCGTCTCCGGGCTGCTAGCAGCAGGAAAGGGACATCACGGAATATAGTGAGCTGGCTGGAGGCGTAAGTTATCTGGAAGGATGGCCCTACGGCCGTCAGTATGCGGGCCTGTGTGGCCACATCCACCGCCACAACAATAATGTCCCGTGGCGCCTCAGCAGAAGCAGTAGCTGCTTTACGAATCCGTACAGCTGATACAACCGGGGCTCGGGGTGTACCTCCCACGTTTGGCAGAAGATGTAACATCAGGCCCACTACGTACCCCAACAGTCCATCATCTGTCACGCTCTCGGGGACCCCCCGAAGCCGTAGATTGCGCCGTCGATGTCGAGACTCAAGAGCCAGCACCGCCGTACTAAGATGGTCAATCCGTTTCTGGAGATCTGTGACTCTGGTATCAATCATCACCTGAGCATTCTCCACTTCGGCAGTTCGGGCATCCACAGCTCCAATCCTGGACTGGAGGGTCTCCACTGCTGAACGGACCTCCTGCAAATCCTGACGCCAGAGGCCTCGGAACTCCCCCATCACCCTGTGCAGGTCATCCACTGTGAGCGGGGGTGGCACCACCGACCGCCGTTCGTCCGTGTCCAGGGTTGTAGCCAGGGGCTCCGAGTCCTCCTCCGAGGAACCATAGCAGGCGGAGGCCTTGCCATGTCGGTGCTGCGCTCCCGAGACACTTCCCGCACAAAGCGACTGCCGGATGTCTTGGAGGCGAAGTCCCTCAGCCCCTGAGCATTTCCTCGTTTTCTTCCCCACCTGGCCAGGCATAATTCCAGCAGGCAGATGCGTGGTAAATCAGGGGAGTGTCCGCGTGTAGGCCGCAAGATGGCCGCCGTCCGCCTGAGGTCGTCCGGTAAGGTAGCTCCTCGTCCCGTCCCGATCCACTCCCCAGGCTCCAAAGTCAACCTGCCGCTGCTCGGAGTGTTCCCCCAGCTGGTCAAGGAGAGCTCGTCAAAAAAGTGTCTGCAGGGTGGGCACAGCGCCCGGTATCAGATGGCGTTGCGGGGAGCTCGTACAAATGGCGACCGCTCTTCCCTGCTTCCAGACACGCCCCCCCTTTAGTGGCTTTTTTTAAGCATTTTTTTTTTTTAAAACAAAATGTTTTTCAAACTTTTGGCAAACGTCCCAAAAAGTTTGAAGTTCGCGAACTGTCGAACGGCCGATGTTCGATGTGAACTCCGAACAGATCAAAGCGAACAGCTCATCCCTATTTGAGAGCAGGGGCTATGTGTGTGTGTTTGAGAGCAGGGGCTGTGTGTGTTTGTGTTTGAGAGCAGGGGCTGTGTGTGTGTGTGTGTGTGTGTGTGTGTGTGTGTAAGGTATTTTAATTTGATAGGTAGTTTTTTTAATTCTTGCATTAGTGTGAAATCCCCCCCTTCCTTCTTGTTCCAGTACGGTGTTTGTTCAGTTTTGTTTCCTCTCGAGGCAGGTCAGCGGGGTGATTGAAATAGATATCCTGTGTTAACTTAGAAATGCCCGCAAAATCTTTGCTACATGATGTAGAAATGTATCTGCTCTGATTGGCTGTTATATCACATTCCTATGTATGTTAGGAGTGGACAGAAAGCTCTTTTCTATAACGAACATTTCTATTGGATGTTGAAATAATAAACGGATCTGACAGACCACGAGCTGATCAGATGATGATCTGCCATATCTCGGTGTGGTTGTCTCCATCATCTCCTCTGATCAGAGTCGCGCAGCTCGCGCAGCTCGCACAGCGCCTTACTTCAGTTTTGATATATGAGAAGAAACTTGAAAAAGGTTTATGCATCCATATATGGTAATTATATTAGAATTATAAAATTTAACAGTTGGTGCCAGAAATGGGATTTAATACTTCAATTGTCTCTAGATTTATTCAAATGTTTCTAGATTTATTTCATGTTAAATAATTGCCTATATATATATAAAAGAATCTTTTCTTCCATGGGGAGACTGCCTGTGAGAGCCACTGTGTTGTAGGACGCTCTGTTTGTTTTTCTTTGTTTATCTTAACTCGCCCGATAGAGAGCTGTTAATGAGCGGTGACTCACTCGTTATGTTGATGTACCCTGAAAAGTTCTAGTGCTGAGTATTCATTATGTCACTCACCCGGGAAACTGAAAGATGTTTCTAGCGTTGAGTAAATGTGTTTGCCTTTTGTCCATAGTGTAGCTCCTTTGTGTTCTGGAGTTTCTGGCTTGTCCATATCTGCTTGTAATTGTGAGTATTTTATTTTAATTGATTAGGTCTGGTTTCTTCTCATATAGCAAGATAGAAAACAAAATAGCGTTGCTTCTATTGAGAGCAATTTTTCTTTTGCATTCTTGCTATTTTGTTTATATTATTTTATTTATTTTTTGCGTTGCTGTATGTTCGCGCGCTAACTGATTCTAAACGATTTGCAAACTATTTTTTTTTCTTCTTTCAGATTTGTTTGTTTTTGTTTTATTTTTATTTTTTATGTTGTTTCTTGCCATTGATTACGTCTGTTATTTAAATGTTTGACTTTACTAACTATTAATGTATGTGTTTATCTTTGATGTTTTGTATTTCGTAGTTCTGATATTGTGTTTTTTATATGTAATTTATGTATAGGGACTGCTTCTCTTACTACAGGTTGCTTAGTTTCTATGTGTCTTTACTGCCTTGCCTCGTGAAAAAAGAAAAAAAAAAAAGAACAGGAAATGGAGACAATAGGGCTTTACTTTTACAGTAAATTTCAAAAGCGCCTGCTTCTCTTTCTTTTGTAGAAAAAGCTTTTTTCTTCTCTTTGTACTTTTTTATTAATATCTTTTTTTGTAATGTATAATGGAATGTGTAGTGCGGTTTAGCAATGCAAGTTGGATAATTGAATTGTGGAACTGTTACTGCAATATAAAATGTAACTGTTGTGGAATTGGGCACGGTTTGACTGTGTACAGATGTGACAGAAGACAAAGGAATTGTTTGAGCTGGATTTAAAGTGTGAAGGGATGATACAAGTTGATGTATGATATATATAAAAAAATTGTGTATCAAGGTGATGGGCGTCATCAATCTGCCTTAATATAAGTTATAAATTTTCCCAAAAGAGGCGTGGTTGGTTATTTTTCCTCTTTTCTTTGTTTGAGTCCAGCACAAAGGGATTGACCACACCTTAATATAGGTTATATGTTTTATATAAGGGACAAGCATGCCTGTGTAGTTTCTTTGTTGCTGAACGACGGATAATATTTGAGTCCCCTATTGAATAATTGCCAAAATGACTGACTGAGGTCATTTACAGGTTTTGTAACCTGTATATATATGTTCATCATAATACAGTAAGCAAAGAGGTCCTGTTTAAGAGCTTACACTCTAAGAGGATAAAGTGATATTGAAGGATTTGAGTGAAAGTTTAATGGAAAGTGCCTACAGGTTTTGTAGCGATGTACAAAGGAAATTAGGCAGATTTCAGGTGATAAAAGGTAGTTTTTTTGTTGACTAAGGGAAATGGAAGGTTGTAGTTTAGTATCCTGAGTATTGTTTGTTTTCTTTTTCTGCATTGGTAGCAATATGTCTAGTTTTATTTTTTGCTGTCTGATGTTTTTGTCTTTTGGTGTGAAGTGCAACAACGTATGACTGTGCCCCCATTGAATTTTCTTGGAGGGAATAATACAGGTTGTAAAATAGCTGCACAAACACCTCACGTTTGAATATTTGTTTTTAACCAATATCCTTAATAAAGATTGTTGTTTTAGATGTTTATTAAGAATCTTTTTCTCTGAGTTTCCTTTGAGAACTTTGTGCTAATTAACATGTAAATTTTTAAACATGCCCTTCTATACTTTCTTTCCCAGTTTATGATATTTTTGTTATGTGCTTTTTTATTTGAAGTGAAGAGCATTTTAGATAAAAGATGGTGACCTTTGCAGAAGTAAAAAAAGTTTTCACATTCTTCTCCTAGCCCTCTCCATTTTCTCTCTCTTTTTCCACTCCTTTTTCTTTGTGTCCAAAAATGTGTTGCATTTTTTCTCCATTTTAAAGTATTTTAACCATATAAATTTTAACGTTTTTTACTTTAGGTGAAAATTACCCATGCATGCCAACTTTGATCAAGCTAGATGGAAGATTATTGAATACCAATATTGATAAAGCTGTTGGAATTGAAGGAAATTTATTCAAACACATTATCATTTCACATTACAATGTTACATCAACCGGATAATAAGGAATTATCAGACACCAGGCAATAAAACATTCTAATTTATCAACAACTCATCAATAAATCATGCAATTAAAGAAGATCATTGATTTGGAAATAAAACTTAAGACATGTCAGTTTTACAAAACAGTTATTTTCAACCAATAAGACAGAAGACAAAGAAAGAAGAAGATAACGTATTTTTTATATGCTGACGGATTATCATTGTGTTGTCTAAGTGATTTTTTTTGTGTCTTTTATTATTTTATATTTTATTATTTTTGTTGTTTGCTTACAATCAATATTGCTCAAATTCCCTAACACATTTAGGATTATTGAAGATCACATCCAATTAAAATTAGATTTAATTAATGTATTTAGGAACATATAATTTAATGCATTTGCATAAATACGTTTCATGACATATATAGTGGTAAATGGAAAGTTTTAATTCGGTAAAATTAAAGTTGTTTTTATTTTTTGGATTAGATTTGAGGATTGGTGTGTTTTATAAACACCAGGTTTGTTTCAAAACACCGAACAAGACTGAATAGGATAGTAATTAAATATTTTTTGATATTTAAATGGGTGGAATATGCACTACGGCTCTTTCCTTTTTGATATTATATATATATATTTTTTTTCTCTAAATGCATTGAGTTGGATCTAGAATGATCTTTCCTTTTTTTTGTTACGTTAGGCCCATAGGCTTTGCGGGGAAATTTAAAAATGTATTATCTGTGTTTCGTGTAAATTAACATTTTTATTGTTTTCGTGCACTTGAGAGTGACAATGAATGAATGGATGTATATGATTAGCGGGATATACCATATTTTATTTTCTTTTTTATTTTCTTTATTGTTGCTAAAACCGTATCACATCATCAAGAAACCTGACAGTCACAATGACTGCATATGGAACGAATCATGGACATTGTGTCAAGGTCACAGGTAATAAGCAACCAGCGCAAAGAGACAGCTTGTTCAGGAGTTCCTATGGTGGGAGCTCTGATGACATTCAATGATTATGCATCTCAAGCTGGGATGTTGAAAAAGACCAAACCTTGATCTCGCACTTTGGACTACGGTATTAGATTATGGAATATAGAAACATAGAAACATAGAAACATAGAAACATAGAAACATAGAAAGATGTTGGCAGATAAGAACCTTTCGGCCCATCTAGTCTGCCCAATTACATGGATACATTACCTGGATTTATCTTTTGTTTAGGATAGCCTTATGCCTATCCCATGCTTGCTTAAATTCAATTACTGTTTTGGCCTCTACCACTTCAACTGGAAGACTGTTCCATGTATCCACCACCCTCTCAGTAAAATAATGCTTCCTGATGTTACTTTTAAACCTTTGCCCCTCTAATCTAAGACTATGTCCTCTTGTTTTGCTACTTTGTTTCCTTTTAAATATACTCCCTTCCTCAACCTTGTGGATTCCCTTTACGTATTTAAATATTTCTATCATATCTCCTCTGTCTCGTCTTTTTTCCAAGCTGTACATGTTAAGATCATTAAGCCTTTCCTGGTAACTTTTCTCCTTCAAGCCGTACACCATTTTAGTAGCCCTTCTCTGAACTCTCTCTAAGATGTCTATATCCTTCTGGAGATACGGTCTCCAGTACTGCACACAGTACTCCAAGTGAGGTCTCACCAGTGCTCTGTACAGTGGCATGAGCACTTCCCTTTTCCTACTGCTAATACCTCTCCCTACACAACCAAGCATTCTGCTAGCATTTCCTGCTACTCTATTACATTGACTACTTACCTTTAGATCCTCTGAAATAATAACCCCTAAATCCTTTTCCTCAGATGTTGAGGTTAGGACTGTATCAAATATTCTATATTCAGCCCTTGGGTTTTTACGTCCCAGGTGCATTATCTTGCACTTATCCACATTAAAACTCAATTGCCACAGCTCCGACCATTTTTTTAGTTTACCTAAATCATTTGTCATTTGGCTGATCCCTCCAGGAACGTCAACCCTGTTGCAAATCTTAGTGTCATCAGCAAAAAGACATACTTTCCATTAATACCTTCTGCAATATCACTAATAAAAATATTAAATAGAATGGGTCCAAGTACTGACCCCTGAGGTACCCCACTGGTAACAAGACCATGCGCCGAATAAACTCCATTTACCACAACCCTCTGTTGCCTGTCACTCAGCCACTGCCTAATCCATTCAACAATATTGGAATCCAAGCTCAAAGATTGCAATTTATTGATAAGCCTTCTATGCGGAACAGTATCAAAAGCCTTACTGAAATCTAAATAAGCAATGTCTACTGCACCACCTGTGTCTATTATTTTTGTTACCCAATCAAAAAAATCAATAAGATTAGTTTGGCATGATCTCCCTGAGGTAAACCCATGTTGTTTCTGATCCTGTAATCTATGTGTTTTTAGATGTTCAACAATCCTTTCCTTTAACATGGTTTCCATTAATTTCCCCACTACTGACGTAAGACTAACTGGCCTATAGTTCCCAGATTCCTCCCTACTACCCTTCTTGTGAATGGGCACAACATTTGCTAATTTCCAGTCTTCTGGGACGACTCCCGTTAGCAAGGATTGGTTAAATAAATCTGTTAACGGTTTTGCTATTACATCACTGAGCTCTTTTAATAATTTAGGGTGGATCCCATCAGGCCCCATTGATTTATTTGTCTTTACTTTAGACAGCTGCTGTAGAACCTCCTCCTCTGTAAACTGATATGTAATTGTCTCGTTAGTGTTTCCTCCTAACTGAGGTCCCTTTCCTTCCTTTTCTTCTGCAAAGACTGAACAAAAATATTCATTGAGGCAGTCAGCAAGACTTTTATCCTCTTCTACATACCTTCCTTCCTTTGTTTTTAATCTAACTAATCCTTGTTTTACTTTTCTTTTCTCGTTTATGTATCTAAAAAATGTTTTGTCCCCCTTTTTTACTGACTGAGCTATTTTCTCTTCTGCGTGTGCTTTGGAAGCTCTTATAAATTGCTTTGCCTCTTTCTGCCTAATCTTATAGGTTTGCCTATCTTCTTCACTCTGAGTTGTTTTATAATTATTGAATGCTGTCTTTTTGTTCTTCACTATTTTTCTTGTTCTTCACTATTATTTTTTTATTTAATCACCTTGATAAGTGTGAGAAAGGATTGGATTTGTGAAAATGAGAATGTATTTCTTGAGTGTGTGTGTTGTCGAGATATATATTCAAATAAGAAACTTATACAAGATATAAATATCAATCGTTTATATTTCCTAGAAATTCTCCTAAATTCTTTTAATTGTCTGTGTTTTGCTTTGAAGAATACAATAATCAATAATCGGATAAAAACATATATATATTTATTACGTATACAAAAAAGTTTCAAATCTCATATCATATCATAAACAAAGATTTATAAACAACCACATCCATCAGCATATAGACTACTAGCTTCCCAATATATGTATCTCGTGTTAGTAACTGCATATATGATTAATATCATTTACTTTATCAGTTAGTAACTACACACAAACGGTTAATAAACATTTCTGCTTAACAAAAACAATTAACATTTATTTCCCAGCAAACCAATGTTTAACAAGTTAGATCTTGTAGAGATATATGTATCTCTATGCTACCTGGATCAACAAAAGATGAGCTATCACTTATTCTATTTCTAGAATGATAAGTAATAAAAACATATTTAGTGAATCCTCCCCTAATATCGAGAATTAAGCTTCTAATCAACTGCTTTTTATATTGTAGTTATATAATTCCTTGCTTATTAATTTCAATCACAGTAAATTCAAAATTCAATATATATATATATCTTTGTATTTCATTGCAACAATTTCTTTAGAATAAAATCCTTATATCCGATTCTTCTTCATATCTCTATCTGCAGATTTAGAAATATTTTGAAGACTCTGGATCTAACAGTAATCTGATATATCTCAGTCTATCTGTTGCAAGAAATACTCCAGATATATATAAATACATTAATTTTAATTTGCTTTCATATATTACCTCTCCAATCTGGATTCAAGTTACAGCAGCAATATTCTTTGATTGTTTTGGAATATGTGAAAATTATCAATGTCAGATATTCAATGCATGTGAGTTAGAGGTGTGGACCTAATTAAGTGATATGTAATATCTTGAATGCATTGGGTGTTGGAATGATCTGCAATCTGAATCAATGCATTATCGTGTCCTGGGATGATCTGCCTGAATGCATTATGTCCTGGAAATCTCAATGCCTTATGTCCTGAAAATCTCAATGCCTTATGTCCTGGAAATCTCAATGCCTGCAACGAACAGTACAGATCCAGTTTATAGTCAATTTGACGTCACTGAAAATCTACCCCTTTCATTTAAATATTACTTTCTCTATATTAATATAATATTTACTATGTGTCACGATGGGGGTCGGGGACCTGACCTGACAGAGAGGGGTGTGAGTCTAATGAGTAGTGAAAATAGGCAGGAATCCAGAACTAGAAAACATATATTTATTGTATGGACCATATAGAACAAGGCTAAACTTAAACCCACAAACAGGGATCCAGAACTAAACATATATTCAGCAATGTCCACTACTGCCAGAGGGGATGCCAGAGACCCAGGATGTCACACTATGCCTCAAAAGGGCAGTGTTGCTCTTCAAATTAATTTTCACATATTATTTTTAATTCCCTTATCTTATGTGAAAAAAGTCATCCACTATCTTAGTTTTGAACAAATAATGTCTATAGTTATCCCAGACAGCACGTCTCGGTTTGTCAAAATTAAATTTATCTCTCCACTCCTCTCAAAATTTTAATGAATACTCTTTATCAGCTAAATTCCGTTCTTAGTTAAAATCAACAGAAATTCTATTCTTCAGTAATTATACCGTTATATAGTTCTACTCTACAAATAATTGGAGCATCTATTTTCTACTGTAAATATTGAATCTATTGATTATAAAAATATATTTCGTGAATATTTTTTTACACTTGCATAGAAATTTTAAATTTGTTCCTATACCCAAAAATAAAAATATCTTTAATTCAAGGACTTGTTAAAACAAACCAATAAATTTAAATATGACATGTCTGGCACTTAGCTCAGCATTATATCAAATAAAGACATTTTATTGTCTATAACATCATGTCTGGCATTCATAGAAACTCTCATAACTCTTAAGCTTTACCTAGCCATGAACTATAAAAAAATCTCTGTCCATTTCTAAAACTAGGCGAAAATTGAAAAAGAAAAGACTTTGCATTAAAACAAAATGGCTACAGGCATCCATTTTAATTTTTCCATTATAACATACCCGACATAACCCCCCTTTGGTTGCATCTGATCCTTTATTCAGAGATCACGATGGAAGCATGCAATATTTCCACCTTTACCCAATTAGGCTAGGTTTCCACCTTTCGCAAGACATCTTTCTTTTTTCATCCATTTAATAATTGAATATGCAGTGTTTTTAAACTTCAATGTACGTACCTTCTTTGTTAGTACAATCATCCAGACAGTTAGAAACATAATTACTATACAAATCACAATCTCTGTAATTTTTGGCCCGTTATAAGCAGATAGCAAATGATGATCAAGCTGTGAATACATTGGAGCATAACTCTTTAGATTATCTTTCTTTATTAGAAGTTCAATGGTATGATCAGGCTTGTTCTCTAGCAGAAATTTCAATTCCGGATTCATAGGTATCTCTCGCCCTTGGAACGCGTCAACGATTTGTATCTCGTCATACCAGACTTCATTTCCGATTGGATAAAGAGTAACTTCTCCGATGACAACTCTTTATTCTTTAGGAACTTTCACGAGAATCACTGGATCTGGTTTTGTGCCAGATGCTTCCGGTAAACATTTGCTTCTCTTTCTGTGTAAACCAGTGGTTGCAATAAGAAATGCGGCAAATCTTTTCTTCCGGTGGTTCTTGTACATAGCAATCAATGGTTTCCTGGCTTTATCCAGCATGTCTTTCATGCTTGCATGAGCTTGATTCACATGGGACTTTAACATTCTCCTTTCCATCAGAAGAAATCCAGGCGCTTCTTGGATTATAATGCCAGAAGACGGTCCTGGTTCAAGTATTGGATCTGCTTGGAATTGTGCAGAAAACAGTAGAATTTCCAGATAATCGCAATATCCTTGGTGGTCCGACTCATCTTTGCGGATTAGCATCTCGCAGTTCGGATTAACCACTTTTCTCTATTTCTTTTGAAAGAAAGAGTATAAATAACCATTCATAGATTTCAATCTATACACCAGTCAGTTTTCCTTAAACACAACTAGTGATTTCACTCAAATTCCCTATAGATACTCTGATCTCTGATTAAATTTAATTAACCGTACGGATCTAGTCTACCTACTAACTTGAGTTAAACATCTGAATGCTGGGAAGAATAATCACATGTTAATCGAAACATCACTTCACATGATACCAGTTAAGTGTCTTCTGCTAATCCATTTTCTCACATTCTGAGGTGATCTAGGATGACAATCATGCAATTGAGCTTGGCAGTTTTATTTCTTATAGAAATACATAACATACATTTTCCAATAACATTATGACTGTCTCCGTCATTATCAAGATCTGTTATCCACTCATCTTGAGGAGTAGGGTATCTGATCACTTAAAGGTTAGCCATTTTATTCAGCAGCTCCCTACTAATATAGCTATTTTCCTGGCGCAAATCTAGCTTAGCCATTTTTTCTCTAGCTAAACTATTTACACGTATAGGGAAAAATACCTCTTCATTTATCCTCTCTAGTTAAGAACTGAGAATTGTCACTATGCCCATTTGTTTCTGTCTCTCTCGTGGAGATGAATGATTAGCACGTCTTGAATTCTCTCAGGGGGAACACATATGATGTTATCCTCCTGCTCTCCTGGAGTCAGGGGCTTTGGCCTTAAGAAAGAGATATCAGGTGTCTGGCTATTTCTGAAGTGGACTTCAATAGAATCCGGCCTTTCCTCAATCACATTCATGCAAGCGTGAAAGACATGCTGGATAAAGCCAGGAAACCATTGATTGCTATGTACAAGAACCACCGGAAGAAAAGATTTGCCGCATTTCTTATTGCAACCGCTGGTTTACACTGTGCAAAGTCCCTGTATCAGACAGGAATTCAGTTTTAGACCAGTGCCTGTCAGTGTCGTTACTAAACTTCTCTGTAAGCAAAAAATGAAATACCAGTCTGGACCTGATCAAATACCAGCAATGCTGCTGAAAATCAGTGCGCCAGCAATTGCAAATCCAGTCGCAACCCTAATAAATGAGTCACTGGCAACTGGTTACATACCCAAGCTCTGGAAGACTGCAAGAGTGGTACCTATCCATAAAAGTGGTGACAGTACTTTGGTATCCAACTACCGTCCGATATCGTTGCTCCCTGTAATGTCAAAAGTCTTGGAAAAATGTGTCTACACACAATTACGTGATTATTATCAATATTGGAACTACTTAACCCCGGATCAATCAGGCTTTCGCCCAAATCACTCAACCACAACCGCCCTTTTAAAAGTCTGCAATGATATCCAAGCTGGGATGGAACAAGGAAACCTAACTGGAGCCATCTTCCTTGATTTTGCCAAGGCTTTTGACACGGTAGACCATGGCATCTTGTTAGAAAAACTTAAAAACTCTGGCATTGGTGATCGCACGCTAACCTGGTTTCAATCATATGTATCCGACCGATCACAATATGTGTCAATTTCTGGCAGCTCCTCCCTCCCGCTCCCAGTCACTTGCGGTGTACCCCAAGGCTCAATACTAGGCCCCCTGCTATTCACAATATTCATAAATGATCTGCCCAATGTCTGCAAAGCCTCAACTGTACATATGTACGCAGACAACACTGTGATCTATACCAGCAAACCAAATCTCCCGCAGCTGGAGGCCGTGCTGCAAGAACAATTCACAGAGGTAGAAAAGTGGATCAAAAACAACAAACTTTTTTTAAATACTGACAAAACTGTAACGATGCTCTTTGGAACAGCACCTAAACTACACAAATTGCAAAATCCCCATCTATGTGTTGGGACAATATCAAATGGCACACTGACCACAGTCACTTCTCTCAAATATCTAGGTATGTGGTTGGACCCTAATCTATCCTTTGGCCCCCACATCGAAAAACTCTCATCTAAACTTTACCCCAAACTAGGTGCCCTGTACAGAAACAAATCCTGCCTGAGTCCTGCGGTAAGAAAGCAGATTGTACAGCAAATGCTTATGCCGGCTATTGATTACGGAGATGTAGTGTATGCAGCCGCCCCGCAAACACACCTTCATAAACTTACTACACTGTATAACTCATTCTGCCACTTCGCGCTACAATGTAACTACATGACCCACCATTGTGACATGTTAAAACAGCTAAACTGGCCATTGCTAGAATCCAGACGCACCCTTCACCTTTCTAGCCTGGTGTTTAAGAGCATCTCTGGGAAGCTGCCACCCTACCTGAATAGACTACTTCCCCCAGCAGCTCCCTCATCCTATAACCTCCGATCCAGGACCAGCACCTTACTTGCAATACCACAATACAAAAAGACAGTGGCTCGGTCCTCATTTTCCTACAGAGCACCACAATTATGGAATAACCTCCCAGACACCATCAAATCTTCCACCAGTCTTAAGTCACTCAAAATTTCCCTATTAACATACCTCGATACAGAATGCACCTGTAAACATGTAACCTAGTGACTATATTTCCTACATATTTATCTTCTGTTAATCTGTATATTTGTGTTGTTAATATATTACATTGTATTTCTGTAAATGTAACACTTCAATGTACTTGAACCCAGGACATACTTGAAAACGAGAGAAATCTCAATGTATCCTTCCTGGTAAAATCCTTTATAAATAAATAAATAAATAAATCACGTGGCAGTTACACTGAGCGTGATGGGATTGGGATCTATCATAGCTAATTTGAACATTTACTTGGGACCAAATGACCTCATTGATAAAATCAATGATTGGATTTAACCTTTTGAGAAGGTCCATTCCAATAATTAGGCGATTTTGGGGCAGATCCACGATAAGCGTTGGATGCCGAATTACTTTATTCCCCAATTTAAAATCCAATTTTGCTGTGCCCAGAACTTTCAGAGATATGCCACTCACACTCACTAGATTAGCATTAGATTTATCTAATCTAGGCTTCCTGGTGGACAGTTCTTGAACCTGATCAAAATAATTAGCTGATACTAATGTAACCTGGCTTCCTGTGTCTAGCAAAGACATGATATGTGGTAAATTATCTTGTAATTCTACATTCACATAATATCGGTCTTCAATGCTATACAATTTACAGAGAAATTTAGAGTGAGATATGAAATTAGGTTTTGTACAGATTTTACCGACTGAATTTCCTCTCTCAGGCATGCTCTTGGCAGCTGTGCTGTCCTTCTCAGATTCAGTCTTCTCAGTTTGCTCACACTTAGACTGGAGAGATAAAATACATTTTCCTTCTCTTGGCACGGAAGGGGTTAAATCATCAACCATACAAACATTTGTATTAACCATTTCATCATCACTTTCTGATAAATTGTCATGGACACTGGTTAATTCATCAGAATCATCATCTAGTCACAGGTTGGGCGGGGCTGCAGGTGTTGCATCGCTTACAACCTGACCAGGGTTATTTCCAGTCATCAACTGAGTGATCTGATCCAGTTTTTCTGTCAGCACACGGAAATTTTCCTGCATTTGGCCAATACGCTGGCGTACATTATATCTCCGCTTTCTATTCGTCCTTGGGGATGAAGCTTGCACATTCTCAGACTCATCAGATTCAGTTTTACCTCGGGTCGCTTCCTGTCTAGGCACATATTCCCTTGATTTAACCCACTGACTTCTAGGTACCCATTGCTTCCTAGATTGAAATGTACTTCCTGAATTTTCTCTGGCAAACCCTCTTTCCTGGTCTGGCTTGGATTTTTCCATTTTAGTTATGGAGTCACGCACTTTTTACGCGTAGCTCTTTTTCTGGGACTCAAATTTAATATCACCCATTTTAACGTGAGTTTCCGCTATTTCCTCAGGTGAGTTCTTTACTCTTTTCCTCTGAGTTTCTTCACTATATTTAAATACAGTAAATAGGGTCGTACTCTCTTTTAGTACCCAATCCAAACCATTTCTCGGGTCATAATCTGTTGCCAAAATAACCTTTATTTTATTTGGTAATTCGTCATAAAATCATTGGATAAATTCAGGGTTTTCAAAATTTGGGTTTCTTTCAGCCAAGCTGTATGCATTTTTAAGGACTGAAAGAAATTCATGGGGGCTTTGATTAGTTCTGCATTTTAGAGTTAAAATTGCTCTTTTCGCAGCTAGCCTGGTGCAACGAGGCCCAAATTCAGATTTGACCTCGGAGACTATTTTACTCCAGCTATGTATACCAGATTCTTTCAAAGACTGAAAAAAATACCTATGTTTGCCTTCAAAGACCCATGGGATAAACTCAATTTTCTGAGCATCTGAATTGATACCTAGGACTGATAATGCTTCTTCAAACACTTCTAAATGGCTTATGATCGCTGGGGAATTCCTTTGATTCCATATCCCCACTGATTCCTTCAAAAATTTTACGATTTTAGTTAAATCCTTCACTTCATGAGATTTTCTATTATGTTTAATAGGCTGTGGCTGGCTAGAGCGATGTGATTTGAAATACTCCTGTGTAAGAGGCTTTGCTCTTTTTCATCATGAGAATTAGTTGCACTTTGGCTATCGCTCTGGCTTTGCAGAAAAACAGACCTGTCAGCAGGCTGTGATTTATAGCTAACAGCTTTCAAAGGGAACTTCTCTGAGGAAGGAGTTTTAACCCTTTGAGCATCAGCTTCAACCTGACGTAACTCATCAGCGAATTTCTCATGTTCGCGTTTCATTCTCGCCAATTGTACCCTCAGTTCCTTATTTGAATTTGATAACTGATCAATCTCATTTTGCAGTTGATTTTTCACTTTTTCATACGCAGTCAATTCTTTGATCATACATTCCGATTCATGAGTTATTTGATGTACAGCTACATGCTGTTTCTTTTTTCTATACTTTGCATAGTCTCATTTATATCATTTAATCTCTTGTTTAATTCTACAATCAAGGATATACATTCAGGCAAAAATTGACAAGCCAAAGTTTCCTTGTCTCTTTTTGTCTTTGCGGTACAGATTTGTCGCAAATAATCAAGAAAAGTTGAATGATCAAACCAAATTACATCAGCATAATTAGAAACATTTGATTGTAATTCTTTTGTAAAAATCAAATAAATCATCTGTGATGTGTAACTTGTCTTTTAGATAAGACATCACATCTATCAAAATTATTTGATTTGCACGGACATCATCTTCTTTAGTGTTGTCACAAATCTCAGATTCTGATTCAGACATTGTTTACTAAACAATCCTAAAACCACAAATCAATATACAACAACAAAATCAGAATATATATATATATATATATTACCTCTGTCTAATCAGGCAACACTGACAGTTATATTCCAAACAAAAACTACAATCTCGGTTCAGTGCCTCCAATATGTATTGGAGTTATCTCAGCACGTGCCTACAATATGTCGACATATATATTCAAATAAGAAACTTATACGAGATATAAATATCAATCGTTTATATTTCCTAGAAATTCTCCTAAATTCTTTTAATTGTCTGTGTTTTGCTTTGAAGAATACAATAATCAATAATCGGATAAAAACATATATATATTTATTATGTATACAAAAAGAATTAAAATCTCATATCATCTAAACAAAGATTTATAAACAACCACATCCATCAGCATATAGACTACTAGCTTCCCAATATATGTATCTCGTGTTAGTAACTGCATATATGATTAATATCATTTACTTTATCAGTTAGTAACTACACACAAATGGTTAATAAACATTTCTGCTTAACGAAAACAATTAACATGTATTTCCCAGCAAACCAATGTTTAACAAGTTAGATCTTGTAGAGATACATGTATCTCTCTATGCTACATGGATCAACAAAAGATGAGCTATCACTTATTCTATTTCTAGAATGATAAGTAATAAAAACTTATTTAGTGAATCCTCCCCTAATATCGAGAATTAAGCTTCTAATCTTCTGCTTTTTATATTGTAGTTACATAATTCCTTGCTTATTAATTTCAATCACAGTAACTTCTAAATTCCATATATATATATATCTTTGTATTTCATTGCAACAATTTCTTTTGGATAAAATCCTTATATCTGATTCTTCTTCATATCTCTATCTGCAGATTAGAAATATTTTGAAGACTCTGGATCTAACAGTAATCTGAGATATCTCAGTCTATCTGTTGCAAGAAATACTCCAGATATATATAATTACATTAATTTTAATTTGCCAATAAATTTAAATATGACATGTCTGGCACTTAGCTCAGCATTATATCAAATAAAGACATTTCATCGTCTATAACATCATGTCTGGGATTTATAGAAACCCTCTTAACTCTTATGGTTCACCTAGCCATGAACTATAAAAAAAATCTCTGTCCATTTCTAAAACTAGGCAAAAATTGAAAAGAAAAGTCTTTGCATTAAAACAAAATGGCTACAGGCATCCATTTTAATATTTTTCCATTATAATATACCCGACAGTGTGAATGCAGGTGTGTATGCGTTTTGTGGAGTGAAGCTGAACATAGGAAAACACACAGATATAGATCTGACTCATGTTTATTATTAGATAAATGAACTTTTTACATTCAAGTTATTATATTTTTCTTGTTCGGTTAATTATATTTTAGGAAATGGGAATAAATAGTTATTTAATGTCTAGATTAGGTATTTGGCCCAGGCTCCAAGTGTGGTTCGCTGGAAGAGTGAATCTAGATAGATAAGTGTATCTTATGCTCATAAAGGGCCTCCTTGGGGAATCCTTTTCGTATATCCTAAAAGGTAGAGAGGTATTTTAAGAGTAATTACCAGATTTTGTCTTCCCCTCTGAGCATCTAGAATGATCTAGAGGTATTAGGCAAGGATACTATGGCCCCAGGAATAATTTGTTTAATTGCCTAGTTTGTTTTAACCATTTTGGTTATCACGATTGTATATGTGATCAATGAGATGATTGAAAGGTATTTTAAAATGGTAGGTAGTTTTTTTAATTCTTGCATTAGTGTGAAATCTCCCCCCCTTCCTTCTTGTTCCAGTATGGTGTTTGTTCAGTTTTGTTTCCTCTCAAGGCTAGTCAGCGGGGTGATTGAAATAGATATCCTGTGTTAACTTAGAAATGCCCGCAAAATCTTTGTTACATGATGTATAAATTTATCTGCTCTGATTGGCTGTTTTATCACATTCCTATGTATGTTAGGAGTGGACAGGAAGCACTTTTCTATAACAAGCATTTCTATTGGATGTTGAAATAATAAACGGATCTGACAGACCACGAGCTGATCAGATGATGATCTGCCATATCGCGGTGTGGTTGTTTCTATCGTCTCCTCTGATCAGAGTCAGGCAGCTCGCGCAGCGCCTTACTTCAGTTTTGATATATGAGAAGAAACATGAAAAGGGTTTATGGCATCCATATATGGTAATTATATTAGAATTATAAAATTTAACAGTGTGTGTGTGTGTGTTTGAGAGCAGGGGGCTGTGTGTGTGTGTTTGAGAGCAGCGCGCTGTGTGTGTGTGTGTGAGAGCAGGGGGCTGTTTGTGTATGTGTGTGGGTGTGTGTGTGTTTGAGAGCAGGGGGTGTATGTGTGTGTGTGTTTGAGAGCAGGGGGCTTTGTGTGTGTGTGTTTGAGAGCAGCACGCTGTGTGTGTGTGATTTGTCGGAGAAATATTCAGATAAGAAACTTACACGAGATATAAACAACAATAAACTTATTTCGTTTATATTTCTCAAACGGTCTCCTAAGTTTGTTTCCAATTGTATCTGTTTTGTTTTCAAAAATATAACCACAAGTAACTAGATAAAAAAATATATATTTATTACGTATACAAAAAGATTTAATCTCACAACACAATCAATGATTTATAAACGTCATCCATCAGCACTAGACATGTGCACAGCACAAAATTTCGTTTTGAACTAATGCATTAGTCCTAAAATGCAATTTATTTAGTTGCTAAAGAAATTCGTTTTCAGTTCTATAGTATGAAAACTATTTTCATTCATCCGAAAACCAGTGGATACAATTACTATTGTAGTGGTGGCTCAGAGGGCTGAGATCGCTGCTTGTTACAGTATCTCTCGCTCTCAGCACAATGTGGGCCATATTACATAGCTGGTGCTAATTTAACCAGAGCTGTTGTAAACTTCCCAGAGCTATTGTAGCCTATGGAGGTTTTCAGTTACAACAGCTCTGGTTAAGTTAGCACCAACATTGTAATACTGCCCCGTGTCAGGCAAAGCTGTTACAGTAACTGACTGCTGCTCATCACAGCGCTCAGAGTTTCAATAAAACTAGTAAATAATATTTTTATATATAAGACGTTAGAACAATATTATTTCCTTGTTTTACTGAAACTCTGAGCACTGTGATGAGCAGCAGCAGTCAGTTACTGTAACAGCTGAGCCTGATACATTGTACTGAGAGATAATGTAACAAGCAGCCGATCTCAGCGCTCACAGCCACTGGATTTAAAGGGCTAAAAAAAAAGGCTGCTCTCTGTATAATGTTTAGAACATCCTCCTGCATTAATTAATACCCCTCTCTGTATAATGTATACAACATCCACCTGCATTAATTAATACCCCTCTCTGTATAATGTATACAACATCCACCTGCATTAATTAATACCCCTCTTTGTATAATATATAGAACATCCTCCTGAATTAATGTCCCTCTCTGTATAGAACATCCTCCTGCATTGGCATGTGGAGGGTGCAGAACTTCGGATGTTGCGCTCTTCATTGCTGGTCTCCTTCACTCATCAATATAATATCACAAAAAAGACTGAAACTAAAATGTAGTGCATTTTATTTTAGTTTCTTTCGTTTTTTGTACTGAGCAGTTTCGTTTCTCTTGAGTCATACTAAAACTAAATTATCCCAAAATTCGGACTAAATCGTTTTAGTACTAAAACGAATGCACATGTCTAATCAGCACACACATTTCTAGCTTTTAAAATATGTTAGTAACTGCATGTATGGTTAGTACCATTTATTTTAATCAGTTAGTAGCTAACATAGATGGTTAGTTCAACTTAATAAATATATCTGCTTAAATAGAACAATTAACATGTATTTCCCAGCAAACCAGTATTTAAAACAAGCTAGTGTCTTTTATATATATATATATATCTCTGTGCTACCTGGATGTCATGTTTCGACCCTGCCCCTGGTGGTGAAGGGCCTCCGTGTCTGTATCCCCCTGTGGTTGTGTTTGGCCGTGTTGTCTGGGGCTGTTCTGGGGTTCTAATGTGATCTCCTGGTCTGGGGTCACATGGCCCAATCACACAGACCCACTCCCTATAAATATCCCAGCAGCACAGAGCCTCATTGACGGTTTGTGGAATTTCATGGTGGTTCTGTCTAGTTCATGTTCCCTGTGTTGCTGCAAAGCATTTCTGTTTCATTGTATTCTGGTTTTGACCTTGGCTGTGTTTCCTGACGATCCCTTCTGCCCACTCCTGGTACTCTGTATGCTGATTTGTTGCCAACCTCTGCCTGTATGACAATTCTTGAATGTTTCATGTTTCATGTACCTTGTCTGTCTTAATTTAGTATAAATTTAGAGGCCGCTTATAAGGACCTCTTTAGTGTAGTCTGTCTGTTTGCCTTCATATCTCTTGTCCCTTTGTCTCGGTATGTTTCCTGCATAGTCCTGACGTGGAGTCCAGTTCTTGTATCGCCAAGTCTGACTGTTTTTGTTGACTGCCCTGCAGCCTGATCAATTCATGGATTGCCAGGCGAATTATTGTGTTTCTGAGCATGTCCTAAGTGGTCTGTCGGTCTTGAAACCTTTGGAGCTTAGTGGCAATTCAGTTCTGTTTTTTGGTGCTCCTTGGTTGAGAAATTAGTCTGTCCTTGTGTCCAGTCAGTCAATCACCTGCCTTAAGGGCTTCACTCCTTGTTCCTAACCACCACAATGGCGCAAGCAGGGGCCAACCGTTACACTGGATCAACAAAAAGATGAAGCTATCACTTATTCTATTTTTAGAGTGATAAATAAAAAACTTATTTTGTGAATCCTCCTCTAATCACAAGAATTAAGCTTTTAATCTTCTGCTTGTTATTTTGTATGTTATAATATCCCTGCTTAGTAATTCAATCACAATAGCTCCTCCAACTTAAATATATATTTATGTATATACTATTGCCGTAAATACTTTAGGACAATTTATATCCTTATATCAGACACTTTTATATATTTCTATACTGCAGGTTAGAAAAATTTCAAAGGTCACGGTCTAGCACTATCTGAGATAAACTGCAGTCTATATCCATTGCAAAACACAATCATATATATTATTACTTTAATCCTACTTAATTTGCTTTCCATACATTATCTGTTCCAAAATCTCTATTCAAGCGTTTCTGCAATCTTTTTATATTACAGCAGCAATAAGTGCTTTGGATATAATATGAATTGGAGAGTGTGTGAGAATATGTGAGAATATTATACAATGTTATAAATTTGTTTGCATCTTAACTTATTTGTCTGTGAGTTTCTCCTTGAGCATAACTCAGAAAATAATTAAGAGAGAGTGAATGCATGAGAGTGAGAAATAAAATTTGAAGTACCGAGAGGGAGAATTGCTGTGGAGAGGTCCTTGAAGTGTCCCGGTTCCCAAAGCCCTGTTATCCCCAATTACTAGCCGAGGCAGGAGCAAAGGTTCAAACAAGCGTGATTTATTTAGCATGAGGAACACAGGTGTATTTATGGGGGGAAAAGGCATTGTTCTCCCCTGGCCTGACTTCAGCCCTCCCGGGGTGATTTCTGCCACTGTCCCGAGCCATTGCCCAATTTCCCTTTGTTAACCTGGGGCCCCCCCTGCTGTGTGCAGCCCTTATCTTGGGGTTTGGCGCCAGCTCGTCTGGCCCCCTCCTGGAGCCGCTCCTGTGGTGTGAGCGCTTCCCTTGTCCCGTGGCCCCCCTGCGGCTTTCAGCCCGACTTTGGGGTTACGTTGGTTTTTGGGGGTGATCCCCTTGGAGCGGCGGCACGCTTTGGGTACAGCCATGTAGCTCGGGCCCCTGGGCTGTTTCACTCCAAAAAGCGCCCTGATTGGACCATGGGGACCTGAGCAGGGGAGGGTGGAAGCTCGGCGGCTGTACCCGAACAAGAGTCACCATTTCCAGCCGCACTCCAGGCAGAGGGTCGCTGGTCGGTTCTCGGGGTTCCCCTGGGTGCTCCGACCCGCAATTCACACCCCCGATAGAACCTATTTTAGGGGGCACACTGGCCAAGAAGCGCTCTTCTACGTGGTACCTGCTCCGCAGGGCAAGGCGGACAAGGTTGGGCGGCTGGGCAGGCATAATTAGCGGCGGCTCGGGGCACTCATAGACTGGTGAACTTTCCGGGGCTCTAAACGAGTTAGGGAACAGGGGAACAACAGGGAAAATCACATTGGGGTACTTATAAAAATAAGGGCTAACGATCTTTTTGTGACACACAAATAAATAAACACTTGAACTGTTGTACTGCACTACAGCGTAGTGGTGGCCGTCCCGCCACATATCTTCCCCAAGTTACCAGGTGGCAGACCCAGTGAGACCCTCTGCGGGTCTGTGACGGAACGGCCGCCACAGGATTTATTTAGTTTAATTTCATTCTTATTTTGTTAGATTTCGTTTACCCTTTATTTATAGGAACTAATTTCCTTTGTTAGATTTAATGTAAAACTGTTGCTAGACTTCTAATTAATCATGTTTTTCCCCTGCACTGATCCTGCTAGTTTATGCTCAGTTATATTGTGTGGTTTTAAATGTATTGTCAATTGCTCATTTTCAGTTTTAAATAGATTTATATTTCTTTAGTTAAATGTGGTTTTTAAAAACACTACCTGCCACTAGCGTCACATGCTTTCCTTTGCATAGAATATACAATAGGTTTGAGTAATTTGTGGATTATGCAAAGGTGCTTTCTCTTTGTTTATCTGTTATCTGTTTACCTGTTCTGAAAGGCTGGGAGTCACATTGTCTCAGCCACCCACTATCTGATTCCCTTTACAATGGGTTGTGTAAATCACTGTATGTGGTCACTGAGGTCAAGACTTCATCTGCATACAACCAGTGGACCAAAGTGAAGACTGAGAGGACCTGAGAGGAGCCTGCAATGGTCTTGGAACCAACCACTCAGAACCTGGGCTGTGGCAGCCCCTGTGCAGAATTCACTCCAGGGGTCTGGGGGCAGGCAAGGGGAGAACAATGGTTTCATTCCTCATAAATACCCCTGTATTCTCCATGTTAAAATAAACTCATTCCTGTTTGAACCTTTACTCTTGCCTCGGCTAGTAATTGGGGATAACAGGGCTTGGGGAACCGCGACGCTGCAAGGACCGTGGAAAGAAACGCTGGATAACTGCCGAATCCCTACCGGCCGCTACCCCTGACTCTACACCCCCAGAACAGCTCGGCGCTGACGGCGGATCTACCCGGCAGGGTAGCGGGGATCTGCTACAGGGTCCACTTGGGGGATGTCCACAGACCCCACCCTAGGTCTCAAGTTCAGTCTGGTGGGATAGCCCATCCGCATTGGCATTTTGCTTACCAGGACGGTATTGGATAGTAAAGTTGAAGGGCTGTAGGTCCAGGCTCCACCGCAGGAGCCTGCCGTTGTTTCTGGCCACCCGGTTCAGCCATACCAGGGGGTTGTGGTACGTGAGGACCGTGAAGGAGCACCCATACAAATAGGGTTGGAGTTTCTTCAGTGCCCATTCCAGGGCTTGGCACTCCTTCTCGATTGCCGCATAGGCAACCTCCCTGGGTAGAAGTTTCAGGCTGATGTAGGCAACCGGGTGGTCATGCCCATCTTCACCGACCAGGCTCAGCACCGCTCCCAGTCCGAACATAGAAGCGTCTCTGTGGACGACAAAACGTTTAGTTCAATCTGGAGCGGTCAACACGGGGGCCTCCACCAGGGCTCGCTTGAGCTGCTGGAAGGCTTCCTCACACTCAGGGGACCACAGTACCTGTCGGGGAAGGTTCTTGCGTGTCAAGTCAGTCAGGGGTTTGGCAATGGCGCTGTAGTTGGGGACGAAGTGGCGGTAGTACTCCGCCGTACCTAGAAATGCTAACACCTTGGTCTTGGTGCGTGGTGTGGGCCACTGGGTGACAGCTTCAACCTTGGTGGGTTCTGGGCGCTGCCTTCCGCAGCCCACCCGGTGGCCCAAGTACTGGACCTCGTACATGCCAACGTGGCACTTGTCTGGTTTGACTGTCAGACCTGCGGTGCCAAGGCGGTCCAGTACTGCCCGTAAGTGCTGTAAGTGGTCCTCCCAGGTGTTACTAAAGATGGTGATGTCATCTAGGTAGGCGCTGGTAAAGTCCTGCATCCCCTCTAGCAGCCGATCCACCATGCATTGGAACGTGGCCAGGGTATTCTTCATCCCGAATGGCATGACCCGAAATTGGTACAGGCCAAACGGAGTGATGAATGTCGATTTCGGCATACCTTCCTCGGCAAGGGGAATCTGCCAGTACCCCTTACACAAGTCATGGGTGGTGAGGAAGTGACCCTGGGCAATGCAGTCCAGGAGCTCGTCTACCCGGGGCATGGGGTAGGCGTCGGTAATGGTGTGCTCATTGAGCTTTCTGTAATCTACACAGAACCTGGTAGTGCCATCCTTCTTGGATACTAGAACCACCGGGGAGGCCCATGGGCTCTCGGATGGTTCAATTACCCATAGATCCAGAATCTTGCGGATCTCCTTCTGCATCCCATCTCTCACTGCATCGGGAATTCGGTACACCTTCTGCTGCAAGGGGGTTTGACTCTGGGTATCGACCCGATGCAGAGCCACAGAGGTGTAGCCGGGACGGGACGAGAACAGGTCTCAGTGCTCCCATAGCACCTGCTGAGCCTGTTCCCTGTGGTGTGGACTGAGTCCCTCGCCCAGCCGGACATCAGCTATCCCCTGGGCACTCTGATTCCCAGGCAGTACCGGCAGGGGGAGATCCTCCAGATCCTCCACGTCCGGTGCGCAGATGGCGGCTACTGCCTCTTCCCTTTCATGAAATGGTTTCAGCATGTTCACATGAAAGGTTCTTTGGATCCTATCATCTGAACATCTGGCTGCGATGAAGGTGGTATCACAGACCTTCTCTATAATTTTGTAGGGTCCCTCTCAGGCTGCCTGCAACTTATTTTGTTTGACAGGCCGGAGTGCTAACACTTTCTGCCCTAGCTGGAAGGTGCGGTCCCTAGTCAACCGGTCATACCACCTCTTCTGCTTGGTTTGGGCTGCTTGGAGATTGTCCCATACCAGGGCGGTCAATTCCTGCAGCCGGTCCCTAAACTCAAGCACGTAATCTATGGCCGAGGTCCCCTCCTCGGCCAGAGCACCTTCCCAGTGCTCCCGGAGCAAGTCCAAGGGGCCTCGGACTCTCCGGCCGTACAACAGCTCAAAGGGAGAGAAGCCAGTGGCTTCCTGGGGTACCTCCCTGTACACGAACAACAGATGGGGCAAGTGGCGTTCCCAGTCCTTATGGGACATGGTAAAGGTGCGGAGGAGTTGCTTGAGGGTCCCGTTAAGCCACTCGCAGAGCCCGTTGGTTTGCGGGTGGTAAGGGGAACTGTACAGGGGTTTAATCCCACACAGTCTCCAGAGCTGCTGCGTCACCTCGGCCGTAAACTGCGTGCCCTGGTCAGACAAGATTTCCTGGGGAAATCCGACCCTGGAGAATATCTGTAGCAGAGCTCCGGCAACGGTCTCTGCGTGGATATCTCGGAGGGCCACGGCCTCGGGGTACCTGGTGGCGTAGTCCACTAAGGTCAAGATATACTTCTTGCCCGAAGTACTAGGCACCGCCAGGGGTCCTATCAGATCCACCGCCACCCGTCTAAAGGATTCTCCCACTATGGGTAGGGGTCTCAGGGTTGCTTTCCGGGTGGCCCCCCGCTTCCCTACCCGCTGGCATACCTCACATGTCCGGAAATAGTCCCTAACCTCCCCGGATAACCAAGGCCAGAAGAAGCTCTGGGTCAGGCGGTGCAGCGTCCGCCTGTGCCCCAGATGGCCTGCAAGGGGAATATCATGCCCCATCTTTAACAGATTGCGCCGATATTTCCCCGTCACTACCAGTCGCCTATGGGGTACCTGGTCCACTCCCCTCCTCGCTCCCCGGAGGACCTATTCAACTTCCCCTGGTCCCAGGCAAATCTCACCTCCCCTGACCCTCCCGGCTCCCGCCCCGCCTGTTGTCGGTAAGGGGCAAGGGTGACGTCTTCCCTGGTGGCTTGGGCAAAGTCCGTCGGGGAATCCCAGGTCAGGGAGGGGGTATTGTTGGGGCCAAGGGTTTGGCTGGTCTCACGTACCGTGGTCCCCTCGGAGTCTGTGTGCGGAGCCTTCCTTGCTTGATGGCGGGTGGTGACGGGGCATACCCCGCCAGGGTGGGTGTCCTCAAAAGTAGAGGACAGCAGACCAAGGTCGTTGCCGAGTAGTACTTCGGTTGGTAGGTCTTTCATGATCCCTACTTCCACGTCCCGGGCATCCGTGCCCCAATCGAGATGGATGCGGGCCGTAGGGATCTGGTAAACATGGCCGCCAGCGACTCGGACGGCCACCGAGTAGCCTGTAGAGGCAGCCAGGGTAATAAGGTGGGGCTGTGCCAGGGTAAGGGTTGCGCCGGTGTCTCGCAGGCCGTTGGCACTCTGTCCATTCACCCGGACCTTTTGGCGATGGTGTTGCCAGTTGTCTTGGGTGGCTGCTTGAATCGGGTCTGCTTCATTTAGGATGCCCCAGTCTTCGTCCGGAATCGCTGTGGGTTCTGGCTCCGGCTCATGTTGGCAACAATATGCCGTAGCTCTGCCCAGAGGGTGTGCTGGGTGATGCGGGGCAGGACGGTTGGCATTCAGTGGACAGCAGTCCCGGATATGTCCGATTTGGTTGCACCCATAGCACTGGGGACCAGTCTGAGGAACCGGGGTGTTGTTTGTCGGTGGCCGGGGTGCTCTCTCGGTGGGTGCGGGACGAGGACGAGGCTGGGGTGCTGGATGGAACCGGGGAGGTGGGGGCCGGACGGCACGAGGGGGTACTCGCCTGGCATCCTGGTATTCATTGGCGAGGCAGGTAGCTTCGGGCAGGGTAAGGGGACGTCGGTCTCGCATCCAATCCCGGACCTCTGGAGGTGAATAGTTATAGAACTGCTCCAGCAAGAGCAGTTGGATGATCTGGTCCGGGTGGGTGGCTTGGCATCCCTGGATCCAGCTGCGGACGGCCTGCTGCATGGGGTGCCCCCATTCCGTGTAGGAGTCATGAGTCCCTTTCTTTAGAGCTCGGAACCGGACTCGATACACCTCGGGGGTGAGCGCGTAGCGGGCCAGAAGGTGTTCCTTGACCCACTCGTACACCATGCAGTCCTCATCCACCACAGCCCGGTAGGCTTCAGCCGCTCTGCCCGTCAACTTACTCGCCAGTAGAGGTACCCAATCTCAGGGCGCCACCTCTTGCAGGGCATATTGTCTTTCAAAATCTCGCAGGAAGACGTCAATATCTTTGCTTCCCTCCAGGAAGAGTTTGAAGGCTGCAAAGGGAATCTTTTGCTTGGGGGTCCGGTGCTGTCCTGGGAAGTCAGAGACCCACCGGACTGTTGCTGCATCCCTGCTTGGTGGAGTCTGTCCATATCTGCCAAGACCCTCCCGATGATGTCGGTGGAGGGGTCTGTTCCGTACAGGGCCAGCCACCACTGTACCTCTTGCCGCCATTCTGAGATCTCGGAGCCCTCGGAGGGAGCCATACTAGTGCAGTCGTCCTCCATCAATTCGCTGATGATGACCTCCTTCGGTTTGCCCCCGGTGGTCTTGCCTCTGGCTTTCAGCAATTCTTTAAGGACCATGCGCTTCAGACCCTCGTAGTGCTGGGTCATACGGGGTTACGGCCGTTACTTTGGGTGTCCGCCTCTCGGACCCAGGGGTGTCTGAGACCAGAGTCAAGCCAGCAGCTGTCATTCCCCCTGATGGCCCTCAGAATCTCCCCCGGATGGCGGCCGCTCCAGATGCTCGGTGTGGTGTGGTAGCTGAGACCGGGGTCAAGCCAGCGGCTGTATTTCCCCCTGCTTGTCTGGTCTCAGCCGATCCCACTAGGCTGCCAGCCAATGTGACGGATCCCGCTACTCGGGGTGAGTAGATCTGCCGTCAGCGCCGAGTACACCTGGGGCCCACCCTCAGCACTCCCGGGGTGATTTCTGCCACTGCCCCGAGCCATTGCCCAATTTCCCTTTGTTAACCTGGGCCCCCCTGCTGTGCACAGCCCTTATCTTGGGGTTCGGCGCCAGCTCGTCTGACCCCCTCCCGGAGCCGCTCCTGTGGTGTGTGCGCTTCCCTTGTCCCGTGCCCCTGTCACGTTCCCACGTTCCAACCCTGTCTCCCTGCCCTCTGTATTCCTTATGTCTGTGTTTCCATGTGTTTCCCTGTGCTGCTTTCCCTGACATGCAGCTCAGGGGTTAAGTTCATGGCTCGTTGAGCTTCTGCTGGTGATATGGGCTGATTACTCCCCTATATATAGCCATGGGCCCATATCACCATGCTCTTGCATCCTGGTTCACTTCAGCTACAGATTTGTTCCTGAGAGCTCCCTGTTATTCTATCCTAGTTCTTTCTCAGTGTTTCCCCCTTGTCTGAGTTCTAGGTTTCTGATTGACTTCCTGGTATTGACCCTCTGGCCTGGCTGACGGATTTTCTCCAGTGCTATATCCCCGCTTTGGCTCAAGGTATACGTTTTGGTTTTGACCCCTGGCTTATTTATTGACCACTCTTCTGGACATCCCTAGCTGTTCTGTGCATATCGTATTATATGTTGTGTATCCCTGTAGACCACGGCTTTAGTATATTGAAGTCCTTCCCTGCAAGTTGTTGAGTATATCTCCTTTAGGTGTCTGTGTTTTTCCCAGGACTCTGCACGGCTACAAGGTAACCTTTTTCCATTAGTGCAGATTCGGCCACTCTAAGGACCGATCTATCAGTATAGGGCTCCTTCGGTATTAGCCATGCAGAGGTCCCCAGTGTCTACTGTGGTTTAGTTACTTATCCTGATCGTTGTGTCACGCATCTCTGCGTATAGCGGCTTTTCCTCTTACCTGGGCCCTACTTGGCGCATGCCAGGTACCACCATTGTGGCTGAGCGTGACAGCCCCCCCCCTGCAGCTTTCAGCCCGACTTTGGGGTTACATTGTTTTTTGGGGGTGATCCCCTTGAAGCTGCGGCATGCTTTGGGTACAGCCATGTAACTCGGGCCCCTGGGCTGTTTCACTCCAAAAAGTGCCCTGATCGGACCATGGGGACCCGAGCAAGGGAGGGTGGAAGCTCGGCGGCTGTACCCGAGCAAGAGTCACAATTTTTAAGCCGCGCTCCAGGCAGAGGGTCGCTGGTCGGCTCTTGGGGTTCCCGTGTGCGCTCCGACCCGCAATTCACCCCCCGATAGAACCTATTTTTAGGGGGCACACTGGCCAAGAAGCGCTCTTCTATGTGGTACCCGCTCCGCGGGGCAAGGCGGACAAGGTTGGGCGGCTGGGCAGGCATAATTAGCAGCGGCTCGGGCACTCATAGACTGGTGAACTTTCCAGGGCTCTGAATGAGTGGGGGAACAGGGGAACAACAGGGAAAATCACATTGGGGTACTCATAAAACTATGGGCTAACGAACTTTTTGTGGCACAAAAATAAATAAACACTTGAACTTTTGTACTGTGCTACGGCGTAGTGGCGGCCGTCCGTCACATGGAGGAAATAGCCAAAATGACAATGAAAGGGGAAGTTATTATCATGGGGGACTTTAATCTTCCTGATGTGAACTGGAAAACCAAAATTGCTGGGTGCACCAGGAGTACAAATATTCTAAACTCCCTACTGGGATTATCTCTAACACAAGTAGTTGAGGAGCCGACCCGTAAAGAGGCCATATTGGATTTAATACTCACAAATGGAGATTTGGTATCAGACGTTGTTGTAGGTGAGAATTTGGGATCTAGTGATCACCAGTCAGTGTGGTTTAATATAAGAACAGGGATGGAGCCGCACCACACAAAAACAAAAGTTTTAGACTTTAAAAAAAACAGATTTTTCTAAAATGAGATTTTGTGTGAATGAGTCATTATCAGACTGGAGGAGTTTAAAGGGAGTCCAGGAGAAATTGGATTATTTAAAGGAGGCATTATTGAAGGCAACAGGCAATTGCATTTGGCTTGTTAGCAAAAACAAAAAAGGGAAGAAACCACTGTGGTACTCTACAGAAGTGGCCAAAATAGTGAAGAACACAAAGATAGCATTCAATAATTATAAAAAAAACTCAGATTGAAGAAGATAAGAAAACCTATAAGATTAGGCAGAAAGAGGCAAAGCAATTTATAAGAGAAAATAGCTCAGTCAGTAAAAAGGGGGACAAAACATTTTTTAGATACATAAATGAGAAAAGTAAAGAAAAACAAGGATTAGTTAGAATTAAAACAAAGGAAGGAAGGTATGTAGAAGAGGATAAAAGTCTCGCTGACTGCCTCAATGAATATTTTTGTTCAGTCTTTGCAGAAGAAAAGGAAGGAAAGGGACCTCAGTTAGGAGGAAACACTAAAGAGACATTTACATATGAGTTTACAGAGGAGGAGGTTCTACAGCAGCTGTCTAAAGTAAAGACAAATAAGTCAATGGGGCCTGATGGGATCCACCCTAAGTTATTAAAAGAGCTCAGTGGTGTAATAGCAAAACCGTTAACAGATTTATTTAACCAATCCTTGTTAACGGGAGTCGTCCCAGAAGACTGGAAAATATGTTGTGCCCATTTACAAGAAGGGTAGTAGGGAGGAATCGGGGAACTATAGGCCAGTTAGTCTTACGTCAGTAGTGGGGAAATTAATGGAAACCATGTTAAAGGAAAGGATTGTTGAACATCTAAAAACACATAGATTACAGGATCAGAAACAACATGGGTTTACCTCAGGGAGATCATGCCAAACTAATCTTATTGACTTTTTTGATTGGGTAACAAAAATAATAGACAAAGGTGGTGCAGTAGACATTGCTTATTTAGATTTCAGTAAGGCTTTTGATACTGTTCCTCATAGAAGGCTTATCAATAAATTGCAATCTTTGAGCTTGGATTCCAATATTATTGAATGGATTAGGCAGTGGCTGAGTGACAGTCAACAGAGGGTTGTGATAAAGGGAGTTTATTTGGCGCAAGGTCTTGTTACCAGTGGGGTACCTCAGGGGTCAGTACTTGGACCCATTCTATTTAATATTTTTATTAGTGATATTGCAGAAGGTATTAATGGTAAAGTATGTCTTTTTGCTGATGACACAAAGATTTGCAACAGGGTTGACGTTCCTGGAGGGATCAGCCAAATGACAAATGATTTAGGTAAACTAAAAAAATGGTGGGAGCTGTGGCAATTGAGTTTTAATGTGGATAAGTGCAAGATAATGCACCTGGGGTGTAAAAACCCAAGGCCTGAATATAGAATATTTGATACAGTCCTAACCTCAACATCTGAGGAAAGGGATTTAGGGGTTATTATTGCAGAGGATCTAAGGGTAAGTAGTCAATGTAATAGAGCAGCAGGAAATGCTAGCAGAATGCTTGGAAATGCTGGCAGAATGCTTGGTTGTGTAGGGAGAGGTATTAGCAGTAGGAAAAGGTAAGTGCTCATGCCACTGTACAGAGCATTGGTGAGACCTCACTTGGAGTACTGTGTGCAGTACTGGAGACCGTATCTCCAGAAAGATATAGACACCTTAGAGAGAGTTCAGAGACGGGCTACTAAAATGGTGTACGGCTTGAAGGAGAAAAGTTACCAGGAAAGGCTTGATGATCTTAACCTGTATAGCTTGGAAAAAAGACGAGACAGAGGAGATATGATAGAAACATTTAAATACGTAAAGGGAATCCACAAGGTAGTGGAAGGGAGTATATTTAAAAGGAAACAAAGTAGCAAAACAAGAGGACATAGTCTTAAATTAGAGGGGCAAAGGTTTAAAAGTAACATCAGGAAGCATTATTTTACTGAGAGGGTGGTGGATACATGGAACAGCCTTCCACTAGGAGTGGTAGAGGCCAAAACAGTGATTGAATTTAAGCAAGCATGGGATAGACATAAGGCTATCCTAAATAAAAGATAAATCGAGGTAAAGTATCCATGTAATTGGGCAGACTAGATGGGTCGAAAAGGTTCTTATCTGCTGACATTTTCTATGCTTCTATGTTTCTAAGTCTGACGTCCGGTGTGTAGTCTGGAGTAATGTCTCTATACGCTCTGTATAGTGATGGGCCGAACACCCCCGTGTTCGATTCGCATTCGAACACGAACATTTGAAAAAGTTTGAACGCAAACACAAACACGATTCGAACTCAATGCAAGTCAATGGACTCGATCATTTAAATTTTAGCGTGCCCTCCAAGAGGGCATATATGCAAGATATTTGCCATAAAAGGTGTATGGAGGTTCGGGTAGCGCCCTGGGGGACAGGAAACAAGGAAAAAGGTAAAAAGAAAAATGTTTTTAAAGGAACAGTGATTTTTCCATGACATAAAGGTTAAGAATAAAAACGAAAACTTCCTTCAAATATCATGCCTAGGAGGTCCCCATAACCTGCCCGTGAAGTGGCGGATTTGTAGGATGTATAGAAACATTTAAAAAGAAACAAATGACATTTCAAATTACGGTAAATGGTTTTCCTTTTAATCTATTCATAAACAACTGCTTAGGGCGGCAGTCTGTATGAAAAGAAGAGACGATTTAGGACACGCAGAGCAAGTTTAGTGATTTTTTTGGCTAAATTATGGTGAAATTTATGCAGGCTTTGGATGAAAGTAACAACAGGTGCATTAAAATTGGACCTTTGGTGCCAGCTAGTGCCTTCACACCGTAATCCCACTGAGGTATTGTGGAAGAGTGCAGGGGTGGACCCTGCCTTCAAATATTACAATGATATGAATCTTGTACGCGCGTCAGTGCACCCAAATATTGGGCCTTTGGTGCCAGCTAGTGCCTTCACACCGTAACCCCCTCTGAGGTATTGTGGAAGAGTGCAGGGGTGGACCCTGCCGTCAAATATTGCAATGATATGAATTTGGTAAGCGCGTCAGTGGCAGTGCACCCAAATATTGGGCCTTTGGTGCCAGTTAGTGCCTTCACAACATAACCCCTCTGAGGTACTGTGGAAAAGCGCAGTGGTGGTGGTTTTGGGAATGCAGAAGTGATTTCCGATCTATTCCATTACGTCAGCATCAGGGGATTGATAGCTGCTGATCCAGGACTGATTCATTTTTATAAATGTCAGCCAGGATGTCTTATGTTGTTCATGTGGTTCACAGAGGACAGAGGACTTTTTTTACTTTTGCTCCTGTTTGGAGATTTTTTGGACAATAGTGCACCTAAATATACCGACTGAGGAAGGCTGTTAATGCCGAAACGCGTCTCGGTAACGCATCTGTCCATTTTTTAATATGCAATTAATTTTTTAATAAATTCGGTAACGCATCTGTCCATTTTTTAATATGCAATTAATTTTTTAATAAATTTTATATGGTTTATATTCTATTGACTACTCTCCTTGGATATATACTTGCCACCGCTTGGAAGCTCCTGATATCTGGCCCTCAGACGGTTGAGAAGAGGTTCTGGGTATCCACCATAGTGTACCTGACGCTGTATAGAGTGAGCCTGTGTGGAAGAGGCTCCATATCTGGTGAGTTCAATACATTATCACCTCTTTTTTTATCATAATACGGTAATATACTATGGGAACGCTGTCTATTATCTTATTGTATCCATCGCAACCAGAGTTGAAGATTTAAGAAGGGATACGCCACCCTCTATATGGCTGGAAGCTCCTAAACCTAGAGCCAGGGATTTTTTGGGCTCTTATAAATGTGAGTTTCCATATTCCTACGAGTTATTTATTTGCCATATTTAATTGGGATTTTCTGCACGATTATTTCTTCATTTTTTCTCTCCCCTCCAAATTAATTTTTTTTAGTTTCTTTTTCCTTTCTCTCACTTTTTTCTCCTTTATGGCTATCCTCTCCACTATTGAGAGACGGCAAGAGATACACAGACCAAGAAAGGAGGACTATATTTGTGCATCGCTTGAACATAAAGAGAAGTAAATTTTAAGGAATTTTTCCCACTGGTATTCATACTGTTGTATTGGATATCATTGAATTTGCACATTTTGCACATTCGGACACTGTTGCACTTTATAGACTCTCTTATACCCATCGCACTGCTGGAATTTTATATATTGTTGCACTTTACTGTGTTCTATGGCACATTGCACTTTTATATGTGTACATTGATTGAATATTTGTCACCTTAAGATTGAAGCACTTTAAGACTGAAGCACTTTATGTTTGATATACCTCTTTGTTGAAGTCTACCTTTAAATCTATTTTTGATGCGCTACAAAGGTTCTATAATTTCATTTTTGGTTAATGCAGATTTTGGTTGTTTTTTCTGTATATTGCGCTTACCCCTTTGGGCAGCATCTCACTACTTATTAGTTATAATTTAACTACTTCATAACACTATAGTAATCTGGTTTATAAATAGGCGCCTACGCTGTATGAGATATATATATATATCTTTCTTCTTTTTTATAGCTTACAAATAGCAACGCTGCGGTCTGCTGCACATGTCGTGAAGAACTCCCAGAAAGCAGAGTTCCTGGACGTGTGCTTTGAGACAACAGCGCTCTGCACATAAGTAGCTCTGACATCTAATGCCTTGGACTGGCTACGGTTGCTCATAGAGGACGTTGTGCCTCGTTTTTGTTGTGCCTCCTCCTCCTCACTTGACCCCTCTGTTCGATCAGGCACCCAGGTGGAGTCAGTGATCTCATCATCATCACCCCGTATCTCCTCGTCACTGGAGCCAACTTGGCTGTATGTTGCAGCTGCTGGGGGAACATGAGTACCAGTTCTTTGTGTGTCACTGACACCCCCTCCCTCTAGGCTGATTATACTCCCTTCCTCAACCTCAGAGTTTGAATCAGAGCACTGGAGTTGCTGCGCCTCCTCAAGCATCATGTCACTGTCATTGTAGTCAGGGCCGGCCCAAGCCACTATGCTGCCTGGACCGATGGATGAAATGCTGCCCCTCACCCAAAAAACAAAACCAAACATGTGACATGTATGAGTGTATCACAGAGCTCCACCGCATTAACACTCACAGTAATGTGCGGTGTGTATGAACTTATCACAGAGTTCCACATATCCTACATATATACAGCTCCTTTTGTTTTTAACACAGCTCCTTTTGTTTTTAACACAGCCAACCCCCTCTTCATTTTTATACATACTCACCACCTGTGTATGTCTCGGGCAGCAGATACTGTACCCCAAAAACACTCACAGCCCACCCCCAAGTTGCGGTACCCATGCCACATTAGGGGTGTAGAGGAGGTGTGTGTGCACTCCACTTTCCCCATGTTAGTGTTAGCTAAACCAGCAGCCCGAAGCCCACACAAGGAACTGCCAAAATTCAAGCGCAGACTCACCCTCCCATGTGATGGACGCCATCAGAGCAAAAGAGTATTGGTATACGAACCAATTAGTAATAGGTGTACCGTTAAAACATAACTTTTAATAGTATATACGAAATTCGTAATTTAGACACACATATATATAGAGTTGAGGAACCGATCATATACAGAGGGGTGCATAAATAACTTAGAAAAATTATTAGGTTGTTGTTAAGGCAATTCCTAAATAGGTATCTTGTCAGCTAGATAGGAATAATTGCTGTTATTGGTAAGATACTAAATATCTAATAGATGTAGTGGTTGCGACCAATTATATAGTGCGGATACTTATTAATATAAGAGCCTCCGATGGTGGATAGGGTAAAGGTGTAGCAATAGGGACCATTAGTAGGTAAGGAAGGAAACCTCGTCCGGGAATTCTTGCCCTATGCTGACCTCGGTGGTTCGAGCCACCTACATTACCCGGCTAACTAACAAAGTCGGCAGCCAGTGTTACACAATAGCAAGTACCCACAATAGAGCAACACCCATGCAAGGGATCAAAATGAGGACAAGCAGTTAAAAATTAGTCAGACATGACGCTCGACGCGTTTCGCTGTAAACACAGCTTTTTAAAGGTGGGGTTCCCTACCTGTGGTTCCCCTTTATATACATCCGATCCTTAGTGAGAAAATTGGAAAAAGGTGCAAGTTCTTAAGCGTTTCCGGTGGAAAAGGTTCCGCCTTGCATTTGCATCTAAAAGTGACGTCATTACCAGGCGTCAGAATCGGCTGGTTGCCCTGACGCCGAATATACAATTAGCCAGACCAAAGAAATAGAGTGGTATATATGCCATAGAGTATTTAAATCAACTGGTTGTTGTGGTAGCGGTTTATAGTTAGGAACGCTAAATCTACAGATCTATATCGTTTATCAAACATCGAAGTCCGTCTCGGGGTCACGTCCCCTCTTTTTGGTAATAGTACCCTGCGGTACCTCGCGTACCAATCCTTCCCTTCTCTTCGATGGATGCCATCAATCTGGAGGTTCCTTCGGGGTTCAGAAGTAGTGATACGCACCCTTCCAAGTCCCGGGCCGCTGGTGGGCCTCTGGAGCTGGAAAGAGAAATGCCAGCTGCAGCCAGAGGAGGATCCGCCCACACACATGCCAGCCGCGCTCTTACACTGGCTCGGCTGGCAGTCCTCATGTCACGTGTGTGGGGTGGGCGCAGTTGGGTACTCCACTCTGCACCATGAGCGGGCCGGCCCTGATTGTAGTCAAACTATTCAGCTCCTCCGCGTATGATGGTGAGGCTATGGCAGGAGTAGCTGTGGACATGGAGGCTGCATTAGATGTTTTGGCAGCTGACGTGGACTGTAAACCACTACAAGCCTGGCTGGCAGAGGACTCGGAAGATGAGGATGGTCTGGTTAGCCAATCCTGCAAATCTTCTGTATGTTGCTGCTGCTTAAGACGGCCAGCACCAGTTAGAAAGGACAAGCGTGCCCCTGCAGAGGATGCACCACGTCCACGACGACCAGGGGCACAGCCTTACGACACAGAGGCTGCTTTCCCTCTTATCTGTGTCTGGGAGTGTCTGCCTGTCCTTTTTGGTCTTTCTGACATGGTGAGTGATATATAGATTAAAGATGTACAGAATTCTGATTCAACTGTATTATCTAGATTAAAGATATTCAGAACTCTGCTATAAGTCAACGATTTCACTGATATTTTCCCTGCAAGGCTGACAATGTCCTCTACTCTCTCTCTGATTCACTTCCTCTCCTGCAGGCTGCAACTCCCTGATAGCTGGCAAGACCCAGATTCAACTCTGAATAGATAAAGTTACAGATTAAAGATACAGATGAACTCTGATTAAACTGTGGTATTCTATGGTATCTAGAATTAAAGATATAGCAGAGTTCTGGAAAAACGGTATAAGTCAGTGATACACCCTGTCCCTGATAGCTGGCAGTGCCAAGACACAGCTTCATATTCCCAGAAATAACTCAGTGATACACCCTGATATGCAACAATCTCCTCTGATTCACTCCTGCAACACACACGCTGGGCCTGCTGGGAAGCCTTATATAGTGTGCTGCGGGACTTAGCTCTGTGAGCCCATGATTGGGCAAAATTTTCCCAATCAGGACTCTGAGCCCTGATTGGCATAGACTTACACCTGTCTTGCACATGACCTGTGGTCAGGTGCAAGGCTGTAGCCAATTACAAGCTTCAGCCCAGTGGAAAAGTGCATTGAGGTCCATTGTGGGCGAACACTCGGCGAACACGCGGAAATGTTCACTGTTCGATGAACGGTCGAACGGCCAATGTTCGATGCGAACTCATGTTTGCATCGAACCACCAGTCCATCCCTAATTATGTATACACAGTTATAGAAGAATTTACATCACTTATCACGTACTTTTCGACTTATTTGTCTCTTACATATTTGTCTCTCTTCAATGATTCCCTATGAAGACTGTCAAACTCATAATACAACACTAGGTGGCAGTGTTTATTTAAAATTTAAAAAGCACGAATTTATTTTAAATTCCTTATCATAGGTAATAGGTCAATCTCGATTTCTCAATTTAAACAAAGAACTCTTCACTCATTTCTAGACTTTGTGTCTCTTCATATCATATTTGATTTAATATCTCCTCAGTTTTAGCCATTTCAAGGTTTTACTGAGTTACTCCTTATGTAAGGATATAGGGTCACCCAGCACGCAGGAGCACCAGCAGGCATGACACCTTATCAGTTACCAGACATTCCTTCTACAGCAAAATACTTCTATTCATTAATTATCTTCAAAATATTTCTTAATATACCATAGCACTACTAAAATATCTATTATTTTTATACTAAATATAGAATATATATTGATTATATGAATATATTTTGTGCATATGTATATATGGTTACATAGATATTTTGTGCATGTTTTAAACCTAAAAAAATATTTTTTTCCTCAAGGGTTTCTATGAAACAGACCTATAAATTTATCTATGACATATCTAGCACTTAGTCCATACAATATATATCAAATAAAAACATCATCCATACATCTTTATGTCTAGCGAGTTTACCTTAACATGAACTTGTCTTTAAAAAAAAATCTATGAGTTGATTCTGGAAGGTGAAAGTTGAGAAAGAAACTTGTGTCATAAAAAAAATGATTATGGATTATACGATTAAACAAGATGGCTACAGGCATCCATTTTGTTTCCCTATGAAAATACCCCGCTCCCTAAGGTCAAACAGTGACCTGCGCCTAGCGTCTCCCCGCATCACCTCTTCCCATGATAGACTGCAGGATTTCTCAGGCGCAGCCCCCACTCTCTGGAACGCTCTCCCTCGTACTGTCAGACTTTCCCCTAACTTCTCTTCCTTCAAACGCTCCCTTAAAACGTTCCTATTTAGGGAAGCCTACCACCCAACTCACTGACGCAACCATCAATCACTCTCACCATGCAGTCCTCTCCTCCTGTTTCCAACCCCAACCCTCCTAGATTGTGAGTTCCTACGGGAATAGGGCCCTCATCTCCTCCTGTACTGTTTGTCAAATGTTGTTCAATGTATTGTATTGTAACCCTGTCTATACTGTGCCTATTGTACAGCGCTGCGAATATGCTGGCGCTTTATAAAAAAAGAATAATAAAAATAATAATACCCGACAGAGAGCAGCGGGGTGTGTGTGTGCTTGAGAGCAGTGCACTGTGTGTGTGTGTGTTTGTTTGAGAGCAGGGGGCTGTGTGTGTGTTTGAGAGCAGGTGTATGTGTTTGAGAGCAGGAGGCTGTGTGTGTGTGTTTGAGAGCAGGGGGTAGTTGGTGTGTATGAGAGCAGGGGGTGGTTGTGCGGGTGTGTTTGAGAGCAGGGGTGGTTGTGTGTGTGTTTGAGAGCAGGGATGGTGCATGTGAGCAGGGATTGTGTGTGAGCTTGGGATGGTGCATGTGAGCAGGGATCGTGTGTGAGCTTGGGATGGTGCCTGTGTGTGTGAGCTTGGGGTGGTGCCTGTGTGTGTGAGCTTGGAGTGGTTTGCATGTGTGAGCTTGGGGTGGTTTGCGTGTGTGAGCTTGGGGTGGTTTGCGTGTGTGAGCAGGGGGTGATTTGCGTGTGTGAGCAGGGGGTGGTTTGCGTGTGTGTTTGTGTAAACGTACTGGGGGCTGAAATGGGCTGGAGAGCAATGAAATTAATGGGGCTGTGGAACGCTGATACGCTGATACACACTGCAAATTACTGAGTTTTATTGCTGTGGAGCTCTGTGATACGCTCCTACACACTGCACATTACTGTATCAGAGTTCCACAGCAATAAAATTCACAGTAATGTGCAGTGTATATGAGTGTGAGTTTTATTGCTACCTACCTGGTGTATATGGGATATATGGCTGTGTGTGTAAATGAATGTATTTGTCTTTAAACAGGCTGCTGTGTGTAAAATTCTGCACCTGTGTCTTTGTCACAGTCCGGCTTGGCCCCCTAGCCCTGCATACAAAGGGCTGGTATTGCTCCTAGAATCACCACGGTATCTGCTGCCTGCACTCCACAAAGTAAGAATGACAACGAGCGTCTTGGCAGCATCGTGAGGTACAGGTACGAAACTAAATATTTGTGCAGGGACAGCAAGAGGTTAAAGGGGCACCATGGTCAAATTTTACCCTCTTTTCCCCCTTTAACTTCTTTGCTGCTGACGACGTGCTGAGCGCATCCTCTGGTTTTATGTTTGTGTGCAGAGGATGTACTTGGCATGTCGTTGAAGTGATGTGGTACGTTCATACACACCACACATTACACTATGACAGAGCTGCACAGCAGTAAGAAGTATATGAGTGCATAACAACTCACCAGAATAAAAGCCACTTTAATCTTTTTGTAGGAGTGGGGGGCCTTTTACTGCATGTCCTGGTTACCATGCAGGGATGTCATAAAAGCTCACAATCAAGCAAGCCCCTGCATTACCCCGGGGGGGGGGAGAGAGTAGCACAGAGGGTTCAGGGCACCTATCCCCCATTGGGTTGCTGCACCACATGCCTACGGCTTGTGCTTGCCCCCTGGGTCAAAAGTTGCCAGTCAGCCCCTGCGATGTATCATTATGCTGTTTTCCGATAAACGGATTTTCACGCAGGGGATCGTGGGTAATTGCACTGAATGCCATCAAACTTCATTTAATTGTCGATTTACCAATTTAAACCCAACCCTAAACCTAGACATTTTTAGGGTTATTTTTCCCTTTGGGTAACAGATTTAGTTTGTTTTTTTGGGCTTTTTTTTCCAGCCTGAATTTTACAAAATATCCAAAACCTGCCAATATATATTTTTTAAATATCTGCTGTTAGGGGCTGGATTTAATTCTAGGCAGCAATGAGTGTAAGCCCATAACCCTTACCGACTCCCTGTTACCGACTTGAATCAGACCCAACCGATGTATCAGCCACTCGAGCTGGAATATTTGGGAGCTGCAAACAGATACTGGCAGCAGTGTCAATACTGGTAATGACCCAGGGAGCCCATAGGACTTCATGGAACCAAGCATGACCTGCAAGAGCTCCAATATGCAGGATCACACTGAGGCCAGGAAGGACACTGGAAACTATTTGTTCTCATTCTGCTGCGTGCAGCTAAGGAAAGCAGGGGATCAGGCCGCACTCTGCACCGCAGTGTCAGGGTAAGTAGGGAACCTTTTGAATCCATTTTTCAGTGTTGATTTATTTTGGAAAAGCTGGAGGTGCTATCGGAGTAAAAGGCCCCTCTGTGGTATTTGAAGAATTTTATTGGGAATATAAATGAAAAAAATACATCTAATTTCACAAAGAATATTTAGGTCTCAGTAAAAGCACGGCCTGAATATAAAGCAAACAAGAAGACACAAGTTGCGATTCTCATTTATTAACTGTTAACCCTTTCACTCCTTCACTGGGAATTCATTGGATGGAGGGACTGCTGTCGTTATTAAAATTTTAAAAAAATGACTTAAGAGACCCCTTAAACGCTCTCTCTCTAAACTCCTCTCTCTTTCACGTATTTCTTCATCATGTCTTTCATTTATTTCTCGCTGACGTCTTGCTTCTGCTGCCATGTTATTTCTTTGTACTTGCTCAGCATCTGCATTTCTTATGTATTTAAGTATAAATTTCAACCTCTGTTTCCTTTCTTTTCTCGGGTTGCTCTCGCTCTCCATGCAGAAGTCAACTTCGTTCAGAACCTGGCAGAGAAGCTTCAGGATCTCCTCATGTTTTTCCAGCACTTTCTGGTGATCTTCCCCTGTGTAATTTTCGATGGCGTAGATCTTATCGGATCCCATGTCCTTAAACGCTGTTTTCTGCGCAGTCAAACCGCCGTGAGATTTATGGGTCAGAAGAACCAGCGGATTGATCCCTGGAGAAAGATTATACATACACAGAACATTAATGATCAATGAAATGGGTAAAGGGGAATTACGGCTCATTATGGAACGGGGACAGTAAAGGGAATGGCTGTGTAACCCAGGGGGTTCTAGAAGAGCAGACAGAGGAAAGGGTGTAAATATGATCACATGCTGTGAATAAATGGCAATTCACCAAATCAGCACTGGCAAAGTCCTGCTCACACAGACTGGGTGATGTCTATGGAGGGATGAACATAAAAAACAATGATAATGTTGCACATATACTGAAAGTATGGTCATCAATAATTCCAATGTGTGAAGGGAGTGGGCTGGGTGAAACCAGAAGTGTTTCTATTTAACAGTTTTCTACTTTAGCCTACTATAATGGTGCAATACAATATAACATGAGATCCTCAAGTCATCACATTCCCTATATGCTAGTGCCGTATGACACATCAGCGCAACCCACAGACATCTGTCTAGTGTCTTATTTAATCACTCAGCAGCAGCAACTACATTTTCTAATCACAGTGATGTGAATTAAATCACTTTGCCCTGTTTATAACACTGGATATGCTCCCTCTTACCTGCAATGGCATAAAACATGACCTTTGAGTCTGGCAGGATTGTAACTGATAATTAGGGATGAGCCGAACACCCCGAGTTCGGTTCGAGACTGAATTTTTCCAAATGTTCAGGTCCGAACCCGAACCCCATGCAAGTCAATGGGGCTGAAAATTCGGTTTTTAGAGTGCCCTCCAAGAGGGCATATATGCTAGATATTTGCCATAAAAGGTGTATGGGGGTCAGGGTAGTGCCCTGGGGGACAGGAAACCAGGACAAAATGTTTTTTAAAAAAACGTTTTTAAAGGGACAGTGAGTTTTCCATGAAATAAGGGCTAAAAATAAAAATGAAAAATTCCTTCAAATATCGTGCCTAGGAGGTCCCCATAACCTGCCCATGAAGTGGCGGATTTCTAGGATGTATAGAAACACTAAACCAAAAAAATACGTTTCAAAAGACGGTAAATGCTTTTCCTTTAATCTATCCATAAACAACTGCTTGGGGCGGCAGTCTGTATGAAAAGAGACATTTTCTGACACGCAGAAAAAGTTTACTGTTTTTTTTGGCTAAATTATTGTGAAACTGCTTCAAAATTGGTCCTTTAGCATCGGCAACAGTGCCGTCACACCGTAACCCCTCTGAGGATATGAATCTGATACAGGCGTCAGTGGCAGTGCACCAAAATATTGTGCTTTTGGTGCCAGGCCTGCAAGTACTATCATACAATAACCCCTCTGTAGGATTGTGGAAGAATGCAGGGGTGGACCATGTGGTCCTATATTGAAAAGATATGAATCTGGTAAAGGCGTCAGTGCACCCAGATATTCTGCCTTTGGTGCAAGACTGCCAGGCCAGCAAGTATCATCATACAGTAACCCCTCTGTAGTATTGTGGAAGAATGCAGGGGTGGACCATGTGGTCCTGTCAGGTGCCAAAGGGGGGACCTTGTTGCTGTGTTTATTGTTAAGCCCTTTAGGCTGGCATGTGTTTCTCTGCATTATGCAGAACCCAGAACACTGAATACAGAAAATAACCAGACAAGACAAGACTGTACACACACGAGGAACGCCCTGCTATGGGGCAAGGTCCCTTGGATGGCCTTCTAATCTACACAGAGTACAGGGTGGGAAACATGAAATGACAAACAATGAACAATCGGGGGTTAAACAGACATGACTTGAACAATGGTGCTAACTAGGAAGAGATCCTTGATGTGGTCTCTAAAACAATAAGCTGACTAGTCTGGTGTTCTGTGTCATTGTATCTAGACAAGAATATAGTTTATAACCTGCAGGGGAGAACTTCACAAGAAACAGATTATGCTGCAACCAGCACAAAACCACTGGATGCCTTGCACCAGAACCATAAACAGTCTGTAGTGCGGTACAACCAAACCAGAACCTGAAGGCCACACATACAAAACACAAAATGGGATAGAGCAAGAGAATAGTCAATATACCAGGCCAGGAGTCTTAAACCAGAAATCCCAAAATATGGTACCAGGGTGTTAGAAGCAAGAATGGTCAGGATACGTAGCCAGAAGTCAAGAATCCAGGCGATCAAAAATACAATATTTCACAAGCAGGAACACAGCAAAGAGAGCCCTATACTGGACCAGGGATCCATTGGACTGACTGCCATTATATAGGGCAGTTCAGGTCATGTGACCACAGGTCTGGTCAGATGCTGAGACTCCAGGGGCGGAGAACCAGGCCAGCAAGTATCATCATACAGTAACCCCTCTGTAGTATTGTGGAAGAATGCAGGGGTGGACCATGTGGTCCTATATTGAAAAGCTTTTTTTTTATTTGTTAATGGGCGTCAGTGCACCCAGATATTGTGCCTTTCATGGCAGCAAGTGCCTTCACACCGTAACCCTTTTGTGGTATTGTGGAAGAGTTCAGTGCTGGAGGTTTTGTGCATGCAGAAGACATCCCCGGTCTATTCCGTTACGTCAGCGTCAGGGGATTGATAGCTGCTGATCCAGGACTGATTCATTTTTATAAATGTCAGCCGGTCTACAGAGTCAGTGGACAGACGCACTCTTTTGTCTGTGACAAAACCTCCAGCGGCACTGAACGTCCTTTCAGAAAGCACGGTAGTTGAAGGGCAACCTAGTAGCTGCATAGCATATTGGCTAAATTCTGGCCAGTGATCCAATCTCAACACCCAGTAAGCCAGTGGATCATCTGCTGGAAAGGTATCCAGGTCTGCCCTTGCCCCTAGGTAGTCCTGCACCATACGGTGAAGACGCTGGCAATGGGTGCCTACATTTGACGTCCCTGGGCGTCATGGACTAAAAAAACTTAAAAATGCATCAGTCAAGCAGGCCCTGGCCTTCACCACTATTTCTCTAATCATCCGCAGCCTCAGAAGCACCTGTGTCATCACTTGGTAACCTACCAGTGCCTGGAAAGGTGTTACACAAGTGTCGCTTTAGAGCGTCTCAAGTTTTTTCATCCAGTGCTCCCTCTGTGCGGGCAGGATGAGCTCTGCAACTTTACCCTTTGTGACAGGGTGAGGGGCAGGGTTGTAGATCACAGGGATATTAGGCGTCCGAGGAATGCTATTTTCCCACTAAAGGGTTAATTCAGACACAAGGCCTAATTAAGACTGCCCTGCCAATATAGGTGTGTGGTTCCAGAGGAGAGACACACAGACCGACAGACCTACAGACAGACAGACAGACAGACAGAGAGAGAAAGCTGTTGTAGGGACAATCTGTGTGCTGGATGAAGCGAGGAGAGGAACTCCTGACGTTTATGTGCTAGAAAAAGGTACGCTGTTTGACTGGGAACCAGCTTAGCTGGCCAGTATCTGTTAGAGAGAAATTGTGTTGTTTAGTTAGGCTCCATAGACGGAGTAGATGTGTATTTTGATATTTTGTTTGTTTTTTTTGAGCTGCTGTACCCTGCTGCTTTTATGAGTTGAATAAAAGTGGGACAATCAAACCTTGCATCCAGTGCCTTTATCACACCTTGTATCGTGGATCAAGAAGGCTTGCCAACCAGTAATGATCCCTCTCCTTGATAGCACGAATCCTGGGGTCCTTTAGCAGGCTTTGCATAATAAGGGAGCCCATGCAGCATAGGATGGAGGTGGCATTAGCTTCCGAGTCTTCCTGGTCAATAAGGATGACCCTATCGTGCACTACCTCCTCCCAGCCACGTACTAGTCCTTGGGTTTCTGGGGACACAAAACCCTCCCTTGAGGAATCCCCACCTTCAATGCCCCCACAACTTAAATATTCCTCCTCCTCATCTTCCTCCTGTCTGATCTGAGTAGGACCCGCAGGAATGCTGTCGCATAAAGACTGTGGCCTTGACAGTGTCAGGAATCAGCACCCGTGTGTTCAACAAGTGCTAACCATGTAAAGTGCTGCCTCAGACCTTGCCAGCACTGATAGGGGTTAACCAAAGTGTAAACACCAAACACACGCCACACCCTCCTGTCTGTCTGTCAATAAAAGAGAATCCTCCCCTTGTAACTTGGCTTTGCATTGCAAGTCATTCCCTGAAAGTGTTCTGACCCCTCTCTGTTATCCTGCTATCAACCGTGTACCAGACCCTGCTTGACCCACCGACCTTGCTCATTCCTGCCAGCCACAGACCACGGAACGTCCTGACTACGCTTTTACTTGCTCCCTTTGTACCTCGCCATGGACTATGACCTGCCTCAGTCAGCTAACTCCCAGGTACCTCCAGCATATCCCTGCCTAAAGGGCTCTGTGACAGAACACGCTATCACTGTGCGACTTGGAGGGGGATGTGCGCTAGCCTCCTGCCCAGAGACTATGGCCTGTGAAAGAGATTATTGGGGAACTGGTGGACCTTTTAAATATATTGTGGTTTTAACGGTTTTATAGATATGCCAGTTAACTAAAGATTTCTGATGTCTGTGTGTTATTCCCTGTATAGTGTAGATCTCTGTATTAGTACCTGCTATTGTGTAAATTCTCTCAGTAAGAAATTCCTTTTGTTTACGTGTTTTCTCCGTCCCCCATTCTCCATTGTTTGAAGGCCCTGGGTAGTTATCTGATCTGTGATGTTGTCTGTTTGATTGTATGCAAATGTTCTGGTCCTTGACTCTCTATCTGTCCTCTCTGTGAATAAACAGGCAGTTCTATTCTGACCAAGCTTGAAGTCACGACTCATGTTTTGGAGTACCAGGAATCTTCTGCCCGCTGTTCCAAGGAAAGGCTCCAGGTCTACAGCTTCTGCTTATTCCTGGGGGTGCTAGCCAGGCTCTCTACATACACCGGGCCTTGAGCTGTGGCTAAGGTACAAGAGAAAGGTATGAGAGTCACGAGGAGAAACTGGGTGTCCAGCGAGGAAGCAGCATTTGGTAGATGTGACCCTGTCTGGGCACAGAGATCTGTTACAGGCTCTATAACCACCTGAACATGGGTCCCACCACGGCGAATGCCAGGTGCCACCCTGACATAATGCAAAGCCCACCAACTGAGCCCACAGGGATGCTACAGCCCTGGAAGATCTGGCCCACCTGTTATGGCCTCCCTAAGAAGTACCCTTCCTAAAGTGTGTGTTGCCCCAGGAAAGAAGCCTAGAGGCCCGCTTACTACAGAGGAGCGCGCCAGGAGGAGGATGGCGGAGGGTCTATGTATCTACTGTGCCTCAAGAGACCACTGGCTCGCAGCCTGTCCCAATACACCCCCAAAAAGGCCAGCTCTCACACCTGAGACGGCTAGGGTCTCCCAGCAAACCCCAAAGAAAAAGACTGTTTGAAAAAACTCTGGTGCTTAAAGAGGCACCCCATGCTAAGCTCGCTGCACCTGAGCCAAAGCCTGCTCCAAAGAGATCTCAGGTACCCAAGCCTGTTCCTAGACCCCCAGTTCCCAAGTCTATGCTCAGAAAACCTCCTACACCTACGCCTGCACCCAGAAGACCTCAAGACCGCTGTACACAGGGGTAGGGAGTCTCTGGAGGACTATGCAGGAGAGGAGGAAGAACCCGAAATGACCAAGGAGTATGAGACCCCCATACCTGAGGAGTCTGACCCTCCTGTCTCTATGGACTATCACAGTACACCTGTGGAAACAGAACCTCCATTGCCTAGGGAGATTATGTGCGTGCCTGCAGGGGGGGGGGACAAGTTGACCTGAACATTTCCTTGTGCCATACTCCCACAGGTACTCATTGATGGCCCTCTGCTGCTTGTGCAAAAGCTGCAGCATTGCCAATGTTGAGTTCCACCTGGTGGGCATGTCACAGATAAGACGGTTTGTGGGAAGGTGGAATTCTCTTAGAATTTCTGGCAGGCGAACACTTGCTGGGAATGACCGTCTGAAGTGGCTGCAGACTTTTCTGGCCTGGCTGAAGCTGGCGTGGTGTTAACCAGAACCATCTCTGCACCTGGCCCTGCAGAGCTGACAGAATTTCTGGCCTGGCTGAGAAACTCTCTCAGCCCTGGGTACCTGGTTAGGAAACGCTGTACCACCAGATTTAGGACGTGTGCTAGGCATGGTACATGCGTCAATTTACCCTTGCGTAGGGCGGAGAGAAGGTTGCTGAAGCTGGCGTGGTGTTAACCATCTCTGCACCTGCACCTGCACCTGCAGAGCTGACAGAATTTCTGGCCCGGTGTGGCTCCTGTCCCCTAAACAAACCAGCTCAAGCACAGTATGGCTTCTTTTTGCTTGAGCCATTGCGTAGACCCTGTCAGGCATTGGTTTAACTGCCACTTCACCAGAGACACAGGAGGAGGATGGAGAGGGAGAGGTGGTGGTGGTGGAGCAGACAGACCTCATACAAGCAGCTTTCTGGAGGCGTGGTAGATGAACAAGCTCCAGCACAGAGCCCCATCTTGGATCCCTCCCAGCTGCAATCAGAGTTACCCAGTGTGCCGTGTAGGAAATGTACCGACCCTGTCCATGCTTGCTGGACCATGTGTCAAGTCACATGCACCTTGCTGCTGACTGCCTTTCCCAATGACTCCATAACATTGTCTTCCACGTGCTGGTATAGTGCTGGAATGGCCTTGCGTGAAAAGTAATGTCATTTTGGAACCTACCACTGTGGTACAGCACATTCAGCAAATTCACGGAAAGGAGCAGAGTCCACCAGCTGGAAAGGCAGCAGCTGCAATGCGAGTAATTTTGCTAAACTGACATTTAGACACTGTGCTTGGGGATGGTTGGGACTATATTTTTTTCTTACGCTGCAGCAGCTGCGGCAACGTAATCTGACTGCGTAAATCTTCAGCTGCTGGGAGGATGTCACCTTGTGAGGAAGGACCTGGTACATCCATTACTGTAGCATCATCCCTGTCAGTGGAGGTTGTAGGCTATGACATGGCAGGACATACAGTGGGGGTAGAGACAGATGAGGAGGAGGAGGACCTACGCAACGTTTTGCGCCAATGGGATGTGTGGCATGTGGTACTCAAGCGTCCGGTGTCTTTCCCACACTTCAGCCTCATCTGACATCGATTACAAATAGCATCGGTGCGGTCTGCTGCACATTTCTTAAAGAACTACCAGACAGCAGAGTTCCTGCGTGTGTGCTTTGAGACAACAGCGCTCTGCACCTGAGCAGCTCTGACATCTGATGCCTTGGACTGGCTAGTGCTACGGTTGGTCATAGAGGATGTTGTGCCTCGTGTTTGCTGTGCCTCCTCCTCCTTCTCCCCCTCTTCCTCCTCACTTGATTCCTCTGTTCGATCAGGGACCCAGGTGGAGTCAGTGACCTCATCATCATTGTCATTATAATCACCCCCTATCTCCTCGTCACTGGAGCCAACTTGGCAGCATGCTACAGCTGCTGGGGCAACATGAGCGCTAGTTATTTGTGTGTCATCACTGGCACCCCCTTTTTCAAGGTTGATTATACTCCTTTCCTCAACCTCAAAGATTGAATCAGAGCACTGTACTTGCTGCGCATCCTCAAGCAGCATGTCACTGTCATTGTAGTCAAACAATTCAGCTGACTCCTCCGTGTATGTTGGTGAGGCTACGGCAGGAGTAGCTGTGGACATGGAGACTGCATTAGATGCTTTGGCAGCTGAGGTGGACTGTAAAGCACTACAAGCCTGGCTGGCAGAGGACTCGGAGGATGAGGATGGCCTGGTTAGCCAATGCACGAAGTCCTCTGTATGTTGCTGCTGCTTAAGAAGACAGCCAGCACCAGTTAGAAATTACAAGCGTGCCCCTGCAGAGGATGCACCATGTCCAGAGGCACCGCCTCCCGACACAGGGGCTGCTTGCCCTCTTATCTGTGTCTGGGAGTGTCTGCCTGTCCTTTTGGTTCTTTCAGACATGGTGAGTGATATATAGATTAAATATATACAGAACTCTGATTCAACTCTGGTATAAAGATTTACAGAACTCTGGTATAACTCAGTGAGACACCCTGATAGCTGGCAGCCAGGGACAAGACACAGATTACAATTCCCTCCTATAAATCAGTGTGACCCCCTGATGGGTGGCAGTGAGAAGACACAAATTACAAATCTCTGAAACCTCCTATAAATCAGTGAGACCCTTTGGGTGGCAGTGAAACCTCCCATAAATCAGTGAGCCCCTTTGATGGGTGGCAGTGAAACCTCTTATAAATCAGTGAGACCCTTTGATGGGTGGCAGTGAAACCTCCTATAAATCAGTGAGACCCCTTGATGGGTGGCAGTGAAACCTCCTATAAATCAGTGAGACCCCTTGATGGGTGGCAGTGAAACCTCCTATAAATCAGTGAGACCCTTTGTTGGGTGGCAGTGAAACCTCTTATAAATCAGTGAGACCCCCTGATGGGTGGCAGCCAGTGAGAACACACGGATTATAACATTTCCCAAATATTCTGTAGAAATTAGTGACCCCAAAAATACTGCGTGGTACTGGCTGTGTGACAAGACACAGATCACCTCAATTCACAAATGTTTTAAAGAAATTAGTGACCCCAAAAAAACTTGCTGACACTGACAAGACACACATATAAATTCCCTGATATTTTGTAGAAATGAGACACCCCCAGACCCCCCCAGTAGCGTGGCAGACCAGCAGTAACAACACACAACAATCTCCTCTGAAATTTCCTCTGAAATGCGTGCAGAATCGGCGCGTGGAATCGTTTATTTATTTATTTATTTATTTATAAAGGATTTTACCAGGAAGGATACATTGAGATTTCTCTCGTTTTCAAGCATGTCGTTATATAGTGTGCTGCGGGACTTAGCTCTGTGAGCCCATGATTGTGCAAAATTTGCCCAATTAGGACTCTGAGCGGTGATTGGCATACTGTTGAACCTGTCTTGCACCAGACCTGTGGTTAGGTGCAAGGCTGTAGCCAATTACGAGCTTCAGGCCAGTGGGAAAATGTGTTGTGGGCCATTGTGATGCACTGTGGACTCGAACATGCTTCGAACACCCGGAAATGTTCAGAGTTCGCGATCTACTCGAACAGGCTAAGTTCGGGCCGAACTCCAAACTGTCCGAACCTGAACCGCTCATCCCTACTGATAATCTGTTCCTACCAGGAACAAAAGGTCTGCTCCTTTGGTTCCCTCTGCTAATGAAACATCTTACATGAAAACGTGCTCATCATTCAGGCTTTTCACTCTGCTGCCATCGACTGGCGGTTTAATAGAAAAGCCTTGAGTTTAATTTATCAGAGCTATACTCCTGGATTGCTGAAACTGGAAATGTAATATTTATTAGTTTATTTTTATGGGGTACCTGATTTGAACATACCTTACAATAAGAGTGATGGGATTTACCTATCACGATCAGGCAGTTATGAAAATATACAACATGAGTTTATGCTGATGCCTTAAGTGAACTTTGCTCTAATTAGCATTCTATGATCAAGCTGACAGTGTAGAAACGCATCTCACCTAAGAATCTGCAGCCATGTGTAAATGTGTTAAAGCACACCCAAGATAAGGGCGGAGGTTAGGAAAATAGGGAGTAAAAAAGTCCAGAAGCAAACAGATGTTAATTCCTGTTAAATAATGAAACGTTATGAAAACTTATGAAACTGCAGAAATGTTTATCTGTGTGTTACTCTGTATTTTAACTTTTAATATGCTGCTGTATGCATTTTAGTAGGTGTCACTTCTCTCTGATAGGATATGGTAAACGTCATGTAATGTATATAAGCACATGTAACCAAACATACAATGGAGAACGAAGCGAAGGAAAACTTTGTCTTGTCATTATTTCCAGTTACTTCCTTCTCACTGGTCGACCATGAGTTATTTTGTTACGGAGAGATAGTTTAGTTAGAGAATAGAAGATTACGGACACACATCAAGCTGAGGCAGAATTTTCCAGCTATCAATTTGGGGGCATCGATTCCGGGATATCGTCCCACAGGAAGGTACGTAGAAAATAACAGTTCTTTGACGATAGGAACTCAATTTTTATTTTTTGATTGTGATGATCGTGTCGCGTAGAAAACAAGCCTGTGTTTAGCTGATCAGAATGGTTCTGACAGCCAGTTTTGGGATTGGATCCCAAGTATATACAGTATATATGTTAGATATATATATATATAGCAGAATTGGATTCTGCAGTTATGTGTTTATTGTTTTGGGGATTTGGATAGGTAGGATTTTATTGTTTCATATTTCTCTCCCTGACAACATAAGTCAATTATATGTACTGTATACTGTGTATGTGTATAAATATATTGTATAACGTGCTGTAACTGTGTGGCTGAGCATTATTTGAGTAGGTCATCACAAAAATACAGAGACTTTATTACTGGTCTCAAGTGAAAACCCCATCTACACACATTTACTGCCCTTGATAATTTGATAGATATAAGATCATAATAATGTTTAATTTGCTTGACTTTGCTTTTGCTACAGGACGGAGATCCCAGCTCTAAACCTACTAACCAAACATGCTTTATGAGCGCAAACTCAAATATAAGAATGTCTTGAAATGTAGAAATGTGATATATAAAAATCACTTGTAATACCTGGGCAAGAGGTTGTCCAGATGCTGTGATACACCCTATAGGGCCAGTGGCATAGCTCAAGAGATGTATCCACTGCCAAATGTTATTGTTATATAACTGATTCAGCGTTCAGGGTTGCGGGGTTTGAGCTAGTGTGCGGTAACATAAAAAGTGGAGCAGGCACATAGAAACTGAAGGGTTAAATAGACAATATACATAAAGCAAAAAAAGGGCAGCACAGCGGGAAGTAGATACTAAGCAAATTAAGTAATAATAGGGCAGACACTGAATAGATAATAACCAAGAAAACAATTAACAAGAGGATAAGTAATGATAGGGTTAACTGATAACACTGTATGAAACTGAGCAATAAAAAGAGGCTAAAGTACATAAGATATTAGGATATTAAACAGAGGGACACTACAGGAATAAATATTTTACACAGGACTCCAGAGAAAGACAAACAAGAAAGGGTTAATTTAAAGAGGATACACAGAACACTGAAGATGATTAAGCAGGTATAGGAATTAATCCAGAAAACACTGGTATAAAGAGAATACAATGAAGGTGCAGGGATACTGGGAGTTGGAGTCCAGGGGTGTAATATGGCTGTAGGTTCCAGGGAATTATGAAAAGTCCAGAAAAATAATATAATATTTGCATCAAAAATAAAGTCCTTGGCAAATAGAAGTAGGTTATTCAAGCGCGGTATCAAAATCCATAGGCATATCCAAATTCAAATCCAATAGGCCTAGGCAGAATATACTAGGCAGGTATTGCAAGGGTTAATGTGATGTTTTAGACTTCTTGTCTTTCTTGCGAGCCCGGCGCCGCGGGGTGTGACAGTTATTTACAGGAGACTATGGAATATGTTATTAGGAATGGTTACAAAATATGATGAATTATTAGATAAGATGAAATGTACTTAAGGCAGAGCTTGATTATCCAAAGGATGCGGAGGATAATTTATGAGTCAATGTGAGAAGATGTTAGGAAAGTGTATGGAGAGACATGGTGAAAGGAAAGTGTATGGAGAGACATGGTGAAAGGAAAGTGTATGAAGAGACATGGTGAAAGGAAAATGTATGTAAACAAATGAATGGAGAAACAGTGCAGAGTTTTGTGATGAGATTTATAGATTGTTATTTGGGATGTGAGACAATGGAAGATGATTTGGTTATTATATTCATACAGAGTTTAATGGATAACATGTTCCCCACTTGCAGCCGGCTCATTAAACAGACTGAGACAGGATGGTACGGGATGAGGCCAAAAGAGTTAGAAAAGACTATCCTAGATATGACAGATACAGGTTACTTTCCAGTAGAGACCATTAAGAAGGACATAATGGTGATTAGTAGTATGTATGAAGAAGGTGATGTGAAGGTGATTAGTAGTATGTATGCAGAGTGTGATGTGAAGGGGATTAGTAGTATGTATGCAGAGTGTGATGTGAAGGTGATTAGTAGTATGTATGCAGAAGGTGATGTGAAGGTGATTAGTAGTGTGTATGCAGAGTGTGATGTGAAGGTGATTAGTAGTATGTATGCAGAAGGTGATGTGAAGGTGATTAGTAGTATGTATGCAGAAGGTGATGTGAAGGTGATTAGTAGTATGTATGCAGAATGTGATGTGAAGGTGATTAGCAGTATGTATGCAGAAGGTGAGGTGAAGGTGATTAGCAGTATGTATACAGAGTGTGATGTGAAGGTGATTAGTAGTATGTATGCAGAAGGTGATGTGAAGGTGATTAGTAGAGTGTATGCAGAGTGTGATGTGAAGGTGATTAGTAGTATGTATGCAGAGTGTGATGTGAAGGTGATTAGCAGTATGTATGCAGAAGGTGATGTGAAGGTGATTAGCAGTGTGTATGCAGAAGGTGATGTGAAGGTGATTAGCAGTATGTATGCAGAAGGTGATGTGAAGGTGATTAGCAGTGTGTATGCAGAAGGTGATGTGAAGGTGATTAGCAGTGTGTATGCAGAAGGTGATGTGAAGGTGATTAGCAGTGTGTATGCAGAGTGTGATGTGAAGGTGATTAGCAGTGTGTATGCAGAGTGTGATGTGAAGGTGATTAGCAGTGTGTATGCAGAGTGTGATGTGAAGGTGATTAGCAGTATGTATGCAGAGTGTGATGTGAAGGTGATTAGTAGTATGTATGCAGAGTGTGATGTGAAGGTGATTAGTAGTATGTATGCAGAAGGTGATGTGAAGGTGATTAGTAGTATGTATGCAGAAGGTGATGTGAAGGTGATTAGTAGAGTGTATGCAGAGTGTGATGTGAAGGTGATTAGTAGTATGTATGCAGAGTGTGATGTGAAGGTGATTAGCAGTATGTATGCAGAAGGTGATGTGAAGGTGATTAGCAGTGTGTATGCAGAAGGTGATGTGAAGGTGATTAGCAGTATGTATGCAGAAGGTGATGTGAAGGTGATTAGCAGTGTGTATGCAGAGTGTGATGTGAAGGTGATTAGCAGTGTGTATGCAGAATGTGATGTGAAGGTGATTAGCAGTATGTATGCAGAGTGTGATGTGAAGGTGATTAGCAGTATGTATGCAGAGTGTGATGTGAAGGTGATTAGCAGTGTGTATGCAGAATGTGATGTGAAGGTGATTAGCAGTATGTATGCAGAGTGTGATGTGAAGGTGATTAGTAGTGTGTATGCAGAATGTGATGTGAATGAGAGCACAAGACAGAGGAGAAGGTCAGAGATTTAAGGCAGGACAAGCAAAGAATGTGAAATTTAGGAAAGTTTCAGTATTATCCAAGGCAAGGTTGACTGATGAGTCAGGACACCTGCTTTGTTTGTTGTTTTATGAGCTCATAAGGCTCGAAATTGTATGACCAAATGATGGTACATCCACCTCATTATTTGGCACATAGGGTCACCAGGTGACCCCACCTTAACAGCGCACTGTCCTTGTGGAGAGGAACAGATGGCAGCTTATCTTTTACTGATGAGACTAAGGGTCTGTTGCAGCAGTGTGGAGTTTTGTGCAGGAGCATCATAACAATGTTACTCTTGAGATAGATCTCCCTATCTGTGTGTACAACATGACAGATCACATTTTTGTCTTTGGTCCCTGTATGTTTGAAATAGAACATGACGAAAATATTTGTATTAAGGGACTTATTATTCATGACTTAGGTTGTTTTTTTGTGCACACCTCAGTATTTTAGATGGTTTTATGATTGTGACATGATTCCATTGGTAGCTGATTCTTTTATTCTCCTAGACGACTTGCAGGCTAAAGTGATATTATTTAAGTGTTTTGTTATTTGTATTAGAACATGTAGCTGACCTACCTGACAGTTTATGTGCCACTTCCTCTACTGACCCTGATTACCTGTATACCATACCACATCACACTCAAATCACGTGTCCAGCCTGTATACAGCAAACAGTATCCACTTGCATAAGAGTAACATATAGGGATTACACTAGTTATTTAGGAACTTTTACAGAAAAATATAATTATACCCACTGTGTCACCATATAAAAGTCCAATCCACCGGTTTCAAGTCTGGTAAACAAGAGTATAGATCCACCCAGGATCTCCGCAGTATATGCCCTGATACAGCCCTTTGCTCCTTTTGGTGCCAGACATATATGGTCTAAATGCTGCAATTCCCCAGGATTCTCAGTGTTTTATAGTCTTAGATTTAGGTTTTGCTTTCTTTAGCATTCCGGTACACCCTGACAAGACACTGATTGTGTTCACGTATAGAGGTAGTCAATTTACATAGACAAGATTACCTCTGGGTTTTAGAGATATACCAGCGGTTTTCAGTGTCGTGGTCAAGCAAACTCTTGAGTCACGGACCCCGCAGTATGGCTCTACGTCGCTCCGATACGTGGATGACCTATTGCTGTGCAGCCCAGACGAGGAGAGTTGTTTCAGAGACTCTAAACGTTTGCTATTACACTTATTTCAAGCCGGCCACAAGGAGTCGCTCAAGAAAATCTCCTACTCGATGTCAAATACATGGGATTCACCCTTTCTCCAGGTCAGAGACAGTTGTCCTCAGAGCGAGTGCAGGCGCTCATGAAATTGCCACGACCACATGATAAAGCTTCCATGATGTCCTTTCTAGGTGTGATAAACTGTTGCAGACATTGGCTATCAGACTGTTCATTTTATGATTCTACTCTTTGTTTTTGCACCAAACAAGCCCAGACACCATTCAATGGACTGATGAACTGTTACATGATTACAAAACTCTCCAGCAGTCCTTGTGTACAGCTCCAGCACTTGGATTGTCTAATTACAGCTCACCTTTACACCTTGATTGCAAAGAGGATGGAAGGATAGCTGCGGGCGTTCTGCCACGGCAATGGATACTAATGGCAGTTTATTCAAAATTTTACATACAGTGGTTGGTGGGGATCCCGGCATGCTTAGGATCGGGGATGCCGGCATGCTTAGGATCGGGGGGTGCCGGCATGCTTAGGATCAGGAATGCCGGCATGCTTAGGATCGGGGGATGCCGGCACGCTTAGGATCGGGGATGCAGGCATGCTTAGGATCGGGGGATCCCGGCATGCTTAGGATCGGGGATGCGGCATGCTTAGGATCGTGGGATGTCGGCATGCTTAGGATCAGGGATGCCGGCATGCTTAGGATCGGGGGATGCCGGCATGCTTAGGATCGAGGATGCCGGCATGCTTAGGATCGGGGGATGCCGGCATGCTTAGGATCGGGGGTGCCGGCATGCTTAGGATCGGGGATGCCGGCATGCTTAGGATCGGGGGTGCCGGCATGCTTAGGATCGGGGATGCCGGCATGCTTAGGATCGGGGATGCCGGCTTGCTTAGGATCAGGGATGCCGGCTTGTTCAGGATCGGGGGATGCCGGCTTGCTTAGGATCAGGGATGCCGGCATGCTTAGGATCGGGGACCGGCATGCTTAGGATCGGGTGCTTTGCTTAGGATCGGGGATGCCGACATGCTTAGGATCGGGGGTGCCGGCATGCTTAGGATCGGGGATGCCGGCTTGCTTAGGATCGGGGGCCGGCATGCTTAGGATCGGGGGTGCGGAATGCTTAGGATCGGGGGATGCCGGCTTGCTTAGGATCGGGGGTGCCGGCATGCTTAGGATCGGGGGTGCCGGCATGCTTAGGATCGGGGGATGCCGGCTTGCTTAGGATCGGGGGTGCCGGCATGCTTAGGATCGGGGGTGCCGAATGCTTAGGATCGGGGATGCCGGCTGCTTAGGATCGGGGATGCCGGCATGCTTAGGATCGATGCCGGCACACTTAGGATCGGGGATGCCGCACACTTAGGATCGGGATGCGCATGCTTAGGATCAGGACCGGCTTGTTCAGGATCGGGGGATGCCGGCTTGCTTAGGATCAGGGATGCCGGCATGCTTAGGATCGGGGATGCCGGCATGCTTAGGATCGGGGGATGCCGGCTTGCTTAGGATCGGGGATGCCGACATGCTTAGGATCGGGGGTGCCGGCATGCTTAGGATCGGGGGATGCCGGCTTGCTTAGGATCGGGGGTGCCGGCATGCTTAGGATCGGGGGTGCCGGAATGCTTAGGATCGGGGGATGCCGGCTTGCTTAGGATCGGGGGTGCCGGCATGCTTAGGATCGGGGGTGCCGGCATGCTTAGGATCGGGGGATGCCGGCTTGCTTAGGATCGGGGGTGCCGGCATGCTTAGGATCGGGGGTGCGGAATGCTTAGGATCGGGGATGCCGGAGGATCGGGGGATGCCGGCATGCTTAGGATCGGGGATGCCGGCACACTTAGGATCGGGGATGCCGGCACACTTAGGATCGGGGATGCCGGCATGCTTAGGATCAGGGATGCCGGCGTGCTTAGGATAAGTTGCAGCATGTGCCATTATGATAGAAACTTGTGAAGCGCTAGTGTTGTCACACTCACTCATTTTGTACATTAAGTTTTAAATGTCCTCAAACAAAGCACAACACAACATATGACAGCGCAAAAGCGATAAAACTATGAGAAGATATTTACTGACACTCACAATCTTACTGTCATATACTATATGCTGGGCCATCCATAGGTCCTGCTGTGTTAGTCCTTAAATTGTATAATACACAATCCACCCCCACCATAAATGGATGACGACCCCCATGACTGTGTAACATAACTGCAGTAAGACGCCACACCTGGAGGGGACTCGCAGTTTACTCCTATAGAAGTCAGTGAGATCGTGTTTATAAATGGTTTGTTTCTTCTGGCTTTGCTATAGTTCAGATGTAGACAAGGTGCTTCTGGCACATTCTATTCCTTGTGTTTCAGCTCAAGCAGCAGAATTAATTGCTCTGATACAGACAGGTTAGTTGTTTAAAGGGAAAGACATGACTATATATATATATATACTGACTCCAGACATGCTTTTAAGGTAGTGCATGATTCTGGTCAGATTTGGAAGCTGATAGGATTTGTGACAGTGGACGGTAAAGGTTTCTCTCATGCAGATTGTTGTAAAAGAATTATTGTCAGTAATTGTTATCAGAAAGGATTGCTTAATGCCAAACCCACACAATGCTTCAGACCCAGTGTCACAAGGTAATGCTGTATTTAGCAGACGCAGGGGCAAAACAGGCGCTGCAGCAGCTACTCCACACCCAGACTATGACACTCATCCGGCCATCCAGAGATTGATGGTAATGATACCACAATTAAGCTTTAGGAAACTTTGTGTATGACAAAAGGATATGAATGGCCTTTAGTCAAACAACGAGGGGAAGTTGAGTATTATTTTATTTCCCCTCTTTTATTTTTATTTCATACTTTATGGTTTCAGACATATCGATAAAGAACAGACCGCTAAGGCTTTAGCAGCAAGGTTTGTATGTAAAAAGACAGGGCCTCGCGTTATCGCAGATGATATTTGTGTGGCACAGGCAGAATATTTGACGCACTTGATTAGTAAATTGAACGGCATCTACGGTGATAGATCTTTCTTTCTTTACCTCCAGATCAAGTGGTGGTCAAGCAGATAATCAGGAGGAACAAGGAGGACGCAAGCAGGATAACGATGGCTTACAAAGCGCTCGACGGATCACAGCCAAGCAGAAGCAAGCAAGGAGGCACAGCCAGGACCAGTTATCGGGAGGCCGGGGTTTCCCCCCACACAGTCAGGACCAGTTATCGGGAGGCCGGGGTTTCCCCCCCACACAGTCAGGACCAGTTATCGGGAGGCCGGGGTTTCCCCCCGCACAGTCAGGACCAGTTATCGGGAGGCCGGGGTTTCCCCCCACACAGACAGGACCAGTTATCGGGAGGCCGGGGTTTCCCCCTGCACAGTCAGGACCAGTTATCGGGAGGCCGGGGTTTCCCCCCGCACAGTCAGGACCAGTTATCGGGAGGCCGGGGTTACCCCCGCACAGTCAGGACCAGTTATCGGGAGGCCGGGGTATCCCCCCACACAGTCAGGATCAGTTATCGGGAGGCCGGGGTTTCCCCCCACACAGTCAGGATCAGTTATCGGGAGGCCGGGTTTCCCCCGCACAGTCAGGACCAGTTATCGGGAGGCCGGGGTTTCCCCCGCACAGTCAGGACCAGTTATCGGGAGGCTGGGTTCCCCCCAAGTGACTCTTGAAGAATTTGGAGACTCTCGTGATAAAGAAAGAGTGACACTTATAAGTAGGAGGGGAAGATCAATCCCCTGAGTCTCATGAACTGACTCCCCTGATATTATCTTGTGCTATAATTTGGGGCTTTATCTCACTTTACTTTATTATCATTTTTTTACATTCATGGTGTGTCTGAAAGATGAAACACACAGTCAGGATATCGGTTCTAACTTGGGATTGGTTAGGAATACGAGGGAACTCAGTGAGTCCTCATAGAAAAGATAATATGTATATGAATCCATTAAGATGATCTTTAAGGAATCTCAGAAGAATGACTCCTGCTAGATATGTAGTCAGGCCCCGCACAGCTTATAATATGAGTTTCTATTCATAGGTTTTCCTATTAATGACACGGCTTTACAATAATTAATTGATCATGGTGATTTAACTCAATATAGTGTGATAGAGAAGGAACCTGCCCGCGTCCATTTGCAGAGACAGGTTAATGATGCAGCACCGTGATTCAGGAATTTATCATGACTTTAAAGTGTCACCTATAAACCGGACTATTTTATTTAGATGTAAGATGTATGAGGAGGCTCCTGTGTTCACAACTTATAATTTTGGATCTACACCAACTAGTGACAGCAGATTTCTTACCCAACAGATAGTGTTTTTTCTATTAGGCCATATATATATGTATATAGGCCAACCTAAGTAGTAGAACAGGGTTATCTTTTATGGTAGATGGGCAACAAAGGTAAAACCCTCCGAGCATTCGAACCCTTGTTTCTTAGGACTTATAATAGATAAATGTTAAACACACACATATTTAAATGTTGCTATTTTAGTTTTTTAAGACAAATAGTAGTATTATAACGCCACACCTATCCTTTAATTAAATTGCACTATATCCTTAGCTTAGCTAGTGCTGGTCATGGTAAAACAGATGACTACCAGCACCACAGCAACTTATGAGAGTAGACAATACTTAATACGGGTTATCCCCATAGCTGCAATTTAAACATCCTTCTCCCATTCCCTTTTGTTTATATATTTTAGTATAATAAGTGTTACTGCTCACTGTCACCAGTGATTATTGTGTTCCCACTCTTGGAGAAGATCCTGCATGGTCAGGGTGTCTCCCTGGGTCATTCTTGCGTGGGTTTAAATCCTGCGTCCGGCTAAGAGTGACCCGGCCTCTGAAGTACTGGGCGGGCATGGGAACGTGACAGTGTTGCTTTTTAGTTTATTGATCACGATGTGATAAAAATGATGGATTGATGGGATTTACCTTTCACGATCAGGCAGTTATGAAAATATACGACATGAGTTTATGCTGATGCCTTAAGTGAACTTTGCTCTAATTAGCATTCTATGACCAAGCTGACAGTGTAGAAATGCATCTCACCTTAAAATCTGCAGCCATGTGTAAATGTGTTAAAGCACACCCAAGATAAGGGCGGAGGTTAGAAAAATAGGGAGTAAAAAAGTCCAGAAGCAAACAGATGTTAATTCCTGTTAAATAATGAAATGTTAGGAAAACTTGTGAAACTGCAGAAATGTTTATCTTTGTGTTAATCTGTATTGTAACTTTTAATATGCTGCTGTATGCATTTTAGTAGGTGTCACTTCTCTCTGATAGGATATTGAAACGTCATGTAATGTATATAAGCACATGTAACCAAACATACAACGGAGAACGAAGCAAAGGAAAACTTTGTGTCTCGTCATTATTTCCAGTTACTTCCTTCTCACTGGTCGACCATGAGTTATTTTGTTACGGAGAGATAGTTTAGTTAGAGAATAGAAGATTACGGACACACATCAAGCTGAGGCAGAATTTTCCAGCTATCAAAGAGCTATTAAAATAATACAGAGCACCTGCACAGACATCATCGCCTCTGTCCTTTGTTTTTATCTGTGTCCTGCATGTTCTATGTATGTAACATGTCTGCAGCAGATTTCCATTTCTCGCTTGTTCTAATGTGCTCCTTACAGGTTTTATGCTAAGAATATTCATCGTCTACTTGTCATTAGGGATGAGCTGTTCGGATCGATGTGTTTGGAGTTCGATTCGAACATTGCCAGTTCGTATGTTCGCGAACTTCGAACATTTCCGCGTGTTCGCAGCATGTTCGCCCACAATGCACCACAATGCACTTTTCCACTGGCCTGAAGCTTGTAATTGGCTACAGCCTGCACCTGACCACAGTTTAGGTGCAAGACAGGTGCAAGACTATGCCAATCACGGCTCAGAGTCCTGATTGGGCAAATTCAGTGTCCCGCAGCACACTATATAAGGCGTCCCTTGCAGCCCCAGCACGTGTTTTTTGAGAGGAGATTGTTGTGTTAGTGTGTGTTCTCATTTCCAGTCTGCCAGCAGCTATTGGGGGGGGTCTCATTTCTACAAAATATCTGGGAATTGTTGTAATCTGTGTATTCTCACTGCCACCCATCAGGGGGTCTCACTGATTTAAAGGAGGTTTTTGTGAATTGTAATCTGTGTCTTCCTACTGCCAGCTATCAGGGGGTCCCACATACTTCTAGCAGATTTCTGCGAACAGTAATCTGTGTCTTGTCACTGTTGCCAGCTATGATGGGGTCCTATCAGGGGGTCTCACTAGGTGGTTTCTGGGAATTGTAATCTGTGTCTTGTCACTGGCTGCCAACTATCAGGGTGTCTCACTGAGTTATATCAGAGTTCTGGAAATCTTTACTCTTTATACCAGATTTGAATCAGAGTTATGCAGCATATCTCCAATTTTTATAACCGAGTTGAATCAGAGTAATGTATATCTTTAATCTATAGATCACTTGTGACAGAACCGTTCTCTTCCGCCTGTCCCTGGCTCTCCAGACACCACCTTTTCAAAATCAGCCCGGCCTCTGAGTTGCTTGGAGCTCAGTGCCTCGAGCAGCCTGATCTGCAGCACCAGATCTGCTTGATCTGAATCTCTGCCTTGGAGCCTCTTTTCATTTCCAGAAGGCCGCTCTGTGAATTCTGAGGTTGAGTGTAGTGTAGCGTAGCTGAATGAAACACCAGACAGGCTGTATGTTCCAACAGGATTCTCTCTCTTTATGGAAGATTTCACTGGATATTTATACAAAATACAGCAATGCACATTCAAACTTCCAGTCCACCCCAACAGTTCTGATTGGTTGGTTCCAAGACCACTGCAGGCTTCCTTCAGGTCCTCTTCAGTTATAATTTGCATACCAAATGGTGAACATGTACCTAAAGTCTCTAATCACATTATGTCAGTTACATATTTACAATAAACATTCTTTAACCTTTAGCTCACACAACATTTACATAATCTATTGTTCTAACACATCAGATTAAAGACAAACACTATCCCAGACTTCTTGAATCAAACATGCAGCCAGATAAGTGGAAAAGCCTTTTTGCATAAATTACACAGTAGTAAAGCTTGTTTACTGGCTACACAAAAACACCTTTACCTAAAGAAATATATAAGTATATTTAAAACTAAAGATACGCAATTTACACTACATTTAAACTAAAACCAGGCAATGTAAAATATATTTAAAATCACACGATATAAATGAACATTTACAGGGTTATTCAGAGAGCGTGAAAAGCAGGAGAATGACTGGAGAATGACTGGAGAATGAAAAATTCTAGGTCAAAATAGCCAAACCAGAAAAATTCTCCCTTTCATCTCACTTTCCAAATCGGCTATTTTGACCTAGAATTTTTCATTCTCCAGTTGTTCTCCTGCTTTTCACGCTCTCTGAATAATCCTGTAAGTCTTTCCCAAGGCAATTGTCTATGTATTTTGGGGTTTTTGCCATTGTAAATAAAAGTCTTGGTTTGACGTGGGGAGCTTTATGTCAGTTCCATGACATTACTCACCATGTCAGAAAGACCAAAAAGGACAGGCAGACGCTTCCAGACACAGATTAGAGGGCAAGCAGCCTCTGTGTCGGGAGGCTGTGCCTCGGTCGTCGTGGACGTGGTGCATCCTCTGCAGGGGCACGCTTGTCCTTTATAACTGGTGCTGGCCATCTTAAGCAGCAGCAACATACAGAGGATTTGGTGGATTGGCTAACCAGGCCATCCTCATCCTCCTCATCCTCTGCCAGCCAGGCTTGTAGTGCTTTACAGTCCACCTCAGCTGCCAAAGCATCTAATGCAGCCTCCATGTCCACAGCTACTCCTGCCGTAGCCTCACACACACACAGAGGAGTCAGCTGAATTGTTTGACTACAATGACAGTGACATGCTGCTTGAGGATGGGCAGCAACTACAGTGTTCTGAATTAATCTCTGAGATTGAGGGCGGTAGTATAATCAACCTAGAGGAAGGGGGTGCCAGTGATGACACACAAATAACTGGCACTCATGTTGCCCCAGCAGCTGCAGCATACTGCCAAGTTGGCTGCAGTGACGAGGAGATAGGGGTGATGACAATGATGATGAGGTCACTGACTCCACCTGGGTGCCTGATCGAACAGAGGAGTCAAGTGAGGAGGAGGCACAACGTCCTCTATGACCAACTGTAGCACTAGCCAGTCCAAGGCATCAGATGTCAGAACTGCTCAGGTACAGAGCGCTGTTGTCTCAAAGCACACGTGCAGGAACTCTGCTGTCTGGGAGTTCTTTAAGAAATGTGCAGCAGACCGCACCGTTGCTATTTGTAATCTGTCAGATGAGGCTCAATCGTGGGAAAGACACTGGATGCTTGGGAACCACGTGCTTGAGGCGACATATGACCTCCTGACACACATCCCGTTGACGCAAAACTTTGCGTAGGTCCTCCTCCTCACCTGTCTCTACCCCCACTATATGTCCTGCCATGTCATTTACTCCAACCTCCACTGACAGGGATGATGCTACAGTAATGGATGTACCAGGTCCTTCCTCACAATGTGACAGCATCCCATCAGCTGAAGATTTACGCAGTCAGATTACGTTGCTCCAGCTGATGCAGCGTAAGAAAAAATATAGTCCCAACCATCCCCAAGCACAGCATTTAAATGCCATTTTAGCAAAATTACTCGCATTGCAGCTGCTGCCTTGCCAGCTGGTGGACTCTGCTCCTTTCCGTGAATTGGCTGAATGTGCTGTACCACAGTGGCAGGTTCCAAATTCCCATTTCTTTACACGGAAGGCCATTCCAGCACTATACCAGCATGTGGAAGACAATGTTATTGAGTCCGGCAGTCAGCAGCAAGGTGCATGTGACTTTAGACACGTGGTCCAGCAAGCATGGACAGGGCGTTACATTTCCTTCACGGCACACTGGGTAAAGCTGATTGCAGCTGGGAGGGATCAAAGACGGGGCTCTGTGCTGGAGATTGTTCATCCACCACGCCTCCAGAAAGCTGCTTGTATGAGGTCTGTCTGCTCCGCCACCACCTCTCCCTCTTCCTCCTCCTCCACCTTCTCTGTCTCTGGCGAAGTGGCAGTTAAACCAATTCGTGGCAGGGGCTATGCAATGGCTCAGCAAAAAGATGCCATACTGTGCTTGAGCTGGTTTGTTTAGGGGACAGGAGCCACACTGGGCCAGAAATTCTGTCAGCTCTGCAGGGGCAGGTGCAGAGATGGTTAACACCACGCCAGCTTCAGCTGGGAATGGTAGTCTGTGATAATGGCAGCAACCTTCTCTCCGCCCTACGCCAGGGTAAGTTGATGCATGTACTATGCCTAGCACACGTCCTAAATCTGGTGGTACAGCATTTCCTAACCAGGTACCCAGGGCTGGCAGAGCTTCTCAGCCAGGCCAGAAAAGTCTGCAGCCACTTCAGATGGTCATTCCCAGCAAGTGCTCGCCTGGCAGAAATTCATAGAGAATTCCACCTTCCCACAAACCATCTGATCTGTGACATGCCCACCAGGTGGATCTCGACATTAGCAATGCTGCAGCATCTGCACAAGCAGCAGAGGGCCATCGACGAGTACCTGTGTGAGTATGGCACAAGGACAGGTTCAGGTCAACTTGCCCCCCCCCGCAGTGGCTGATGATCAAGGATGCATGCACTGTACTGTCACCATTTGAGGAGGCAACGATGATGGTGAGCAGGGACAGTGCATGCATCAGTGACACACTTCCTTTAGTGTTCCTGCTGGAGCACACTCTGCGGGGAATTATAGATGTGGCTCAAGAGCCTTGGCTCTTGTGACATCCCCAAGTGGCATTCTTAAGTGGACGCGCAGAGTTGATTGCTGGAGTTGCGGGACTGGAGGAAGGAACTGCAAGGCCCAATTTTACTCTGGTAAACGCACGTCTATATCATGCTTTCTCTCACGCTTCTGCTCTTTACTTCTACCTTTCTCCTTAAATGGAACTCCTGCCCCTCTACCACTGACCCCTACACTATCTGCATCTCTCCCTCCCTCCTCTCGTCCCATATGATGGCCTCGCATGAGCTCCTTTGTTTCCTCAGAACATGGTCTCCCTCTAACTCTCGTGCTGCCAATCACTCCCACAAATCCCATTCCCACCTTCTCTTTCTCACCCTCCTGCTGTTACTCTATTCAGGTGACATATCTCCTAACCCTGGCCCCACAACACATCCAATACTTCACTCTCATCCTATCTCCATCGCACATAAATCACCTCCCTGCAAGCCCAGCAACCTCATTCCCATAATCCCTCAGCGCCTGTCCTCTTTCTCCTGCGCCCTCTGGAACGCTCGCTCTGTGTGCAACAAACTCACAGCAATCCATGACCTCTTCCTTTCAAACTCCTTCAACCTCCTAGCTTTAACTGAAACCTGGCTAACTCCCTCTGACACGGCCTCCGTTGCTGCTCTCTCACATGGAGGTCTACACTTGAGCCATACCCCCAGACCGGGTGAGAGAAATGGTGGCGGGGTCGGACTCCTGCTCTCTCCCACCTGCACCTACCAGCATCTCCCTCCACCCCCATCCCTCTCCTTCTCCTCCTTCGAGACACACTGCATCCGCCTGTTCTCTCCTCTGGCTCTCAGGGTGGCAGTCATCTACCGCCCACCGGGACCAACCTCCCAGTTCTTTGACCACTTTGCTACCTGGCTCTCTCACTTCCTGTCTTCTAATCTTCCATGCCTAATTCTCGGGGACTTCAACATTCCCATTGATGATCCTTCCGCCCCTGCTGCCTCCAAACTTCTTTCACTCACGTCCTCCCTTGGACTCACACAATCCTCCCTCCTCCCTACCCACCGCGATGGTCACACTATTGACCTTGTCTTTTCCAACCTCTGCTCCATTTCTGAGTTCAACTGTCGCCCTTTCCCCATCTCTGACCACCACCTTCTCTCTTTCAACCTATCTGGACTTCCTAAACACCCTGCTCCCCCACCCCGCACACACACTCGCAGAAATCTACATGCTGTGGACCCCCATCAATTCTCCAACCTACTTCACCACCTCCCTCATACCTCATCCTTCACCTGCCCTGATGCTGCCACTAATCACTACAACACTACTCTTATCTCTGCTCTAGACACTCTTGCTCCTCTTCGACTCTGTAAGGCCCCACGCCGCCAGCTTCAGCCCTGGCACACCCTCCAGACACGCTACCTGCAAAGATGCTCCCGCACTGCAGAGCGTGCCTGGAGGAAATCCCGCTCTGAAGCTGATTTTGTTCACTTCAAGTTTATTCTCCGGTCATACACCTCTGCCCTCCACTTGGCCAAACAATCCTTCTTCTCATCTCTTATATCTACGCTGTCCTCCAACCCTAAACGGCTCTGGTCCACCTTCAACACCCTCCTCTACCCACCTGCACCTCCCCCCACAGCTGCCTTCAGCGCTCAAGACCTGGCAGACTACTTCCTCAGTAAAACTCTAACTATCAGAAGCAACATCCCAACACAAGATAGTTATCTGCCACCTCCACTCCCAGAGGTCCCCTCTGCCACCCTCTGTCGCTTCCTCCCAGCCACTGAGGAGGAAGTCAATTCCTTATTGTCCTCCTCACATCTCACCACATGCCCGCTCGACCCCATTCCCTCACATCTAATTCCTCCCCTCTCCTCCTCCCTCACCCCTGCTCTCACACACATCTTCAACCTATCTCTCTCCACTGGCTCCTTTCCATCCGCCTTCAAACACGCGCTAGTTACCCCTTTACTAAAGAAACCATCCCTCGATCCCAACTCTCCATCCAACTACCGCCCTGTATCCCTGCTTCCCTTCACATCAAAGCTCTTAGAAAAACCAGTCTTCAACCGCCTCTCCCTCTTCCTGTCCTCCAATTCCCTACTTGACCCCCTGCAATCTGGCTTCCGTCCCCTTCACTCAACTGAAACTGCCCTCACCAAAGTCACCAACGACCTCCTAACTGCTAAAAAAACACGGCCACTATTCTATTCTCATCCTGCTCGACCTCTCGGCTGCTTTTGACACTGTTGACCACCCCCTCCTTCTACAGACCCTCAACTCTCTGGGTCTCGGTGACACAGCACTCGCTTGGGTCGAATCCTATTTATCCAACAGGTCCTTCTGTGTGTCCTTTGCTGGAAACTCCTCCTCCTCATTGCCTCTATCTGTTGGTGTACCTCAAGGCTCTGTCCTTGGTCCTCTGCTCTTATCCATCTACACCTCCTCCCTGGGCAAAATCATCAACAGCTTTGGCTTCAATTACCACCTCTATGCTGATGACACTCAGATCTACCTCTCTACCCCTGATCTCTCTCCCCCTGTCCTTTCAAAAGTCAGTGACTGTTTATCTGGCATCTCCTCCTGGATGGCCTCCCACCACCTAAAGATCAACATGTCAAAGACTGAACTCCTACTTATTCCTCCCTCCAATGCCTCCCCACCTCCTGACTTCTCTATCACGGTGGAGGGTATCACCATTTCCCCATCAAACCAAGTTCGCTGTCTTGGAGTTACACTTGACTCTGCTCTTTCCTTCATCCCCCACATCAAGTCTCTTTCCTCCTCCTGCCGATACCAACTGCGTAATATTTCCCGAATTCGGCCATTTCTTACCGCTGTCACCACAAAACAACTCATACACGCCCTGGTAATCTCCCGACTTGACTATTGCAATAATCTCTTATCTGGCCTCCCTCTGTCCCACCTCTCCCCCCTACAATCCATCCTGAACGCCTCCGCCAGGCTAATTCACCTCACCCGCCGCTCTGTCTCTGCCGCTCCCCTCTGCGAGTCCCTTCACTGGCTCCCCATCCACTGCAGAATTAAGTTCAAAATCCTTATCCTTACCTACAAAACCCTCACTAACTCAGCTCCCCACTACCTGTCCTCACTAATCACCAAATACACCCCGGCCCGCTCCCTAAGGTCAAACAGTGACCTGCGCCTAGCTTCTCCCCGCATCACCTCTTCCCATGATAGACTGCAGGATTTCTCACGCGCAGCCCCCACTCTCTGGAACGCTCTCCCTCGTACTGTCAGACTTTCCCCTAACTTCTCTTCCTTCAAACGCTCCCTTAAAACATTCCTATTTAGGGAAGCCTACCACCCAACTCACTGACGCAACCATCAATCACTCTCACCTTACAGTCCTCTCCTCCTGTTTCCAACCCCAACCCTCCTAGATTGTGAGTTCCTACGGGAATAGGGCCTCATCTCCTCCTGTACTGTTTGTCAAATGTTGTTCAATGTATTGTAACCCTGTCTATACTGTGCTTATTGTACAGCGCTGCGGAATATGCTGGCGCTTTATAAATAAAGAATAATAATAATAATAATAAATAATAGAGGCAGAGCAGCGGGAGGAAGAGGAGGCCTTCCCTATCTCTCAAGGCCCCAGTCTTTCCGTAGACAGCATTCCAGCGGGTCCTCCTCAGATCAGACAGGAGGAGGATGAGGAGGAATATTTAAGTAGTGGGGGCATTGAAGGTGGGGATTCCTCAAGTGAGGGTTTTGTGTGCCCAGAAACCCAAGGACTAGTACGTGGCTGGGAGGAGGAAGTGCACGATGGGGTCATCCTCATTAACCAGGAAGACTCGGAAGCTAATGCCACCTCCAACCTACGCTGCATGGGCTCCCTTATCCTGCAAAGCCTGCTAAAAGACCCCAGGATTCGTGCTATCAAGGAGAGGCATCATTACTGGTTGGCAAGCCTTCTTGATCCACGATACAAGGGTAAAGTTGCAGAGCTCATCCTACCCGCACAGAGGGAGGACCGGATGAAAAAACTTGGACGCTCTAAAGCGACACTTGTGTAACACCTTTCCAGGCACTGGTAGGTTACCAAGTGATGACACATGTGCTTCTGAGGCTGCGGTTGATCAGAGGAAGAGCGGTGAAAGGGGCCGCTTGACTGATGCCTTTTTCAATATTTTTAGTCCACGACACCCAGGGATGTCAAATGTAGGCACCCATTGCCAGCGTCTTCACCATATGGTGCAGGACTACCTAGGGGCAAGGGCAGACCTGGATACGTTTCCAGCAGATGATCCACTGGCTTACTGGGTGTTGAGATTGGATCACTGGCCAGAACTTAGCCAATATGCTATGTAGCTACTAGGTTGCCCTTCATTCAGCGTGCTTTCTGAAAGGACGTTCAGTGCCGCTGGAGGTTTTGTCAGACAAAAGAGTGCGTCTGTCCACCGACTCTGTAGACCGGCTGACATTTACAAAAATGAATCAGTCCTGGATCAGCAGCTGTCAATCCCCTCTTCTGCATTACCAAAACCTCCACCACTGCACTCTTCCACAATACCACAAGGGTTACCGTGTGAAGACACTTGTTGCCACCAAAGGCACAATATTTGGGTGCACTGACAATGACTCCTATATTACCAGATTTATATCATTTTAATTTTTTGGACCGCAGGGTCTAACCCTGCACTCTTCCACAATACCACAGAGGGGTTACGGTGTGACAGCACTTTTGCCGACACTAAAGGCCCAATTTTAAAGCACCTATTGTTACTTTCATCCAAAGCCTGCATAAGTGTCACCATAATTTAGCCCAAAAAAAATCACTTAACTTGTTCAGCATGTCCTAAAATGTCTCCTTTTTTAATACAGACTGTCGCCCCAAGCAGTTGTTTATGAATAGAATAGATTAAAGGAAAACCGTTTACCGTCATTTGAATCGTAATTTTTTTGTTTTTAAATGTTTCTATACATCCTACAAATCCGCCACTTTACGGGCAGGTTATGGGGACCTCCTAGGCACGATATTTGAAGGAATTTTTCGTTTTTATTTTTAACCCTTATTTCATGGAAAACTCACTGTTCCTTTAAAAACGTTTTTTTTTTACTTTTTGTCCTTGTTTCCTGTCCCCCAGGGCACTACCCGGACCCCATACACCTTTTATGGCAAATATCTTGCATATATGCCCTCTTGCAGGGCATTCTAAAAATCAAACTTTTGAGTCCCATTGACTTGCATGGAGTTTGGTTCATGTTCGAACTCGATGTTTTGAAATTGTTTGAGTTCGAATGCGAACCGAACACCGGGTGTTCGCCACATCCCTACCCCCTAGGACTCGCAGAAAGACCTGGTGTGGCAAGAAAGCCAAAGCTGGTGCTGCGTCTTCATAATTGAGGCCTGGCAACAGCTTTCCACCAATAATCCTGGTCCAGCACAGGTCTTGGAAAGACCTGACCATTTACCCCAGATCCTGGTTCCAGTCCTGGTCTGCCCTGCCAAGTTCAAAGGTGTGAACCCTTGTTGATACAATGAATATGGTCATGTTGGATATCATTGGAAAGCCCAGACTCTGTCCTTTCCATTGACATATCGATTGACCATGGCTGTTGCATAGGGACATGGATACCATGGTCCAAATAAAGTGGGGGAAGCTAGTTGCCAATTGGGGTGGGGGCACATAGGGGCAAGGAATAACCTAGGGGGAAATTTCCCCCTTGTAGCAACGCCTATGCTTGCATCCTGCAACGAGAACAGTGGGTCGATCTGCCACTTCTGGCTGCCAGGGGGAAGAGTGAGACCGGGGACAAATAGTCTCCAGTCTCTCTCCGCAGCCCTGTGGGATTTCGCGGGAGAGGGATCAGAGATCACACAGGGCTTGCGGCCTGGCAGCACATCCCTCAATGAAGTCCCATGGACTCCAGAAGGTAATACTCTGTGCGGCGCGCAACTGCTACCGCGAGTATCATAGAGGGTAGCACTGCATTACGGGGCAAGGTGCTAAGGTGGCACCTGCCCCAGAATCTCATTCAAAAACACGGACACTACAGGGAAACCTGCAGGTGCACATTATCCCTGTTAGTGTCACCGTTTTAGCATTAATTTTGTAATCTAGCCCTGTGTAGCTGATCAGCCAGGGAAAACAGTGAGGAGATCACTGCGGGAGCAATCAGAGGTTCCCTTTCTTATTGCAGTATTAGTTTTCCCCCTGGAGTCGCCTCTGATTCATGTTGTTGTGGTGCAGGTTGTGTATATTTACCTGTCAGCTCTCTTGCCGTTTTCAGAATCTCTGTGTATAAAGCAATTTCGCCTCTGGGAATAACGTTCTTTACACTAGGAGTAAAAATAATAATAATAAAGTTAAAATGGTGAAATCCTTTCTCAAAACAACCCAAAACATTAGTAATAAATATGTAAACAACTTAAACAATAAACTGAATTTATTAATGAACCAGTGAGAGAAAAGACACATAATGCTGCACCCACTGGTGTATTTTGGCCTAGGCCGACTAGGCCCAGGCCTAGGGTGGCACTTTCCAGGGGGTGGCGGCCCGCACTGGGTGGCCCCACCCCTAAAAAAAAAAAAATTCTTTTTACTTTTGCAAAGTATTTTACTAGGAAGGATACATTGAGATTTCACTAATTTACACTTTCAATTTCACTTTCCAGGGGGCAGCAAAAAACCTCACCACTAAATGGGTTACTCACAGAGCACCGAAATGACGCCAACTTTTTGGTGTTCTGTAGTTCCCTGCACTTAGGAGAATAAAATTTCCCCACCCTGCGGTGAATTCACCATTCACCGCAGGGTCCCCACAGTGCATGGAGTCGGCCGCTGAATGCTGCCACCGCAAACCCGTGGCCTGCTGTTTTCAAAAGAACTACTGAACGAAAATGTCTGGAATTTACATATAAGATCCTATGATTGATAATAAAAAGTTCTGTTACAGAAAAAAAAAACTGCTATTAAAAAAAGGGGGGAATTTTGCCAAAAATATATCTGAAAAATGACTAAAAGGTACTAAAAAAAAATCAATAAGTAAAGACTTTTTACTGCAGATTAAAATAATAAATGATTTATTAGATATTGCATAAAAACAGGAATATTTTTAACATTGAAACCTATGGGGTTCGCCTGAATAAACCTGCTGATTGAAACCACCGAACATCAGGGCATTTCACTGCCATTTCTCTGAGTCTCAGTACCACATGACTGGCTGAACCACGTGAAACGCACGCACGCAGCTGCCCGCCCTTTCATTAACACAGACTCTATTCTGGACTGAACACCCACCGGGAAGGGAATCAAAGCTACAGTGCACCCTCTGGCAGTGTCACCCCACTGCTGACTAGATGCTCCACAGCATAATTGCTGTGTGCTCATATACACTCGGTTTGCTGGGAGTTTTACTGCAGTGGATTCTGATGCACTCATACACACCGCACATTGCATTGCTGGGAGTTTTATTGCTGTGGATTCTGATACGCTGACACACACCGCACATTGCATTGCTGGGAGTTTTATTGCTGTGGATTCTGATACGCCGACACACACCAAACATTGCATTGCTGGGAGTTTTATTGCTGTGGATTCTGTGATACACACTGCACATTACTGTGAGTTTTATTGCCCTGGAGCTCTGGAATACACTCATACAGACTGCACATTATTGTGAGTTTTATTGCTGTGCAGTTCTGTGATACGCTCATACACAGTGCACATTTCTGTGAGTTTTATTGCTGTGCAGCTCTGTGATATGCTCATATGCAGTGCACGTTTCTGTGGATTTTATTGTTCAACCAATTAGAGCGGCTGTGATCCCGTTTACTTGACATGCGCGGCTGTTCTTTGTAAAAATGCTTGAATTTAAACATTTCATAATTTTATTTATCTCAATCGATACATTTGAAATTTTATACAAAATATACAAGTAGGCACTTGGTATCCACTTTTAATTTAAAGAGAGGAAAAGGCGGAGCTCTAAGAGGAAAAGGTGGAGCTTAAAGAGGAAGGGTGGGGATTAACCAGGAAGAGGTGTGCCCTTGACAGGAAGGGGTGCGTCAAATTTAAATTAGGGGGTGCACGAGTTTAGTCAGGCCTAGGGCAGCACAAAACCTAAATACACCACTGGCTGCACCATTAAAATATAATGATATTCAGGAGGATCTGGGGATAAACCCTGAGACGGTGGCCAGAGACTCCAGAAATACATTATTCATATAATGTCGACGCGGGGGCTTCATATTTATTACAAGATTATACACTTAGGGCTATATTACAATTCCCGCGCTAAACCGGGGGTGGTAGGGAGAAAAATCTGCGGTATTCCCCCTACCGCCCCCGGTTTAACTGGGGATTACAATACAGGCGCAAAAAAAATCTGCCTGCATTGTCTTCGCCTGCTATTTTCCGGGATGCGCACGGCAGCGCTAAATGCAGCTGCGCGCATCCTCTCAATGGAGTCCATAGGACTCCATTGAAGCAGTCGCCGGCGCTCACATGACCAGCCGGATCTCGCCTCGCGAGATCCGGCCGTTCGGCGTAGGGATACGAAGGGAGAGACTGGGGGACTTTTTCCCCCAGTCTTTCCCTGATCCCACCGGCCGGAGGAGGCGGTTGGAACCGCGGTCCTCGCGGTGGGACAGAGGGTGATTATATGATCTGTGTTTTAACTTTTTTTCCTGGTGTTAACGGATTCCGCTTCTGCAGAATCTGTTAACACCAAGTCCTGGCTCTGGTTAACTTTTCATTGACCAGAGCCAGGCGTTAATCAGCGCTGGGACTTTGTAATCCAGCGCTGATTAACACTTTGCGCTCCCCATGTTAAGTATAGGGAGCGCAAAGAAGCACCTTGCGCTGAGAAGCACAAGATACCAAATGCAAGTCTGTTTTTTAACTTGTTTGTGTTTGGATTGTAATATGCGGTAGATACCGCAGCTATGCCAGCTAACAGTAGTACTCACGCAGGTGAGCACTACCGTTAGCGTTAACAATGTAATAGGGCCCTTAATGGGGAAAAAAGGTTTAGGGCCATATTACAATCCTAACACTAACGTTAGTGTTCACCTCTGTGAGTGTTAAAGGGTAAAAAAAACCAGTAGTGATTTGGATCTTGTGCTTTTTAGCACGAGGTTCAGGGCCGGATTTCCCACTAGGCACAGTAGGCATGTGCCTACAGGCGCCTGCCACAAGGGGGCACCTTGCTCTGTGTGTAATTTTTTTTTTACAATTTGCAATAATTTGTATCTCTGGAGCCCTAAGGGCTAGAGGGACATATGAGGTATCATTGGAAAGGTCAGTTCATAGCCTTTCCAGTGATATCAACTATAACCAGGTTAGAAAAAATGTAATTTTTACATGTTATGTAAAAATAAAATATCAAAATAATATTTTTCTCTATGCTCAACACGGCATTATTATTCTGTTTACAATTATAAAGTGAACAGTGATGCTGCACTAACTCACCTTATTTACCATACTGCCAGCAAGTGTGTATCTGGTGAAGCAACGCATTGTTTAAGTCAAAACGTAGACCGTGGCGCTGCAGTGAGGAGGGACAGGGGGACTTTGGAACCTGCATCCCTGAATTGTACAGCACACAAGGTTAAGTGAGGTGTCATTAGAAAGGTCAGAGTCTAGTCTTTACATGGTCATGTTTGGTATCATAGTAATGTGTAAAAATAAAAAAATGAAAAAGTAAATGCAAAATATTTTTTCTGTACTACAGCAGAGGCAATATATGCTTTTACATATAAAACAAACTATGCCACTGCATTCACTGCCTTCCTCCTTTAACCATTCTACCCCACTGACTCCTCACTCCCCGCCCCCTCTTCTACTATGTCTTCATTTTCTACAGTCTCGGAGGAGGATGTAACAGTATTTCTTATGTATAATGTTATGTATGATGTTATGTGTGATGTTATGTATGATGTTATGTATGATGTTATGTATGATGTTATGTGTGATGTTATGTGTAATGTTATGTATAATGTTATGTGTAATGTTATGTATAATGTTATGTATAATGTTATGTGTAATGTTATGTATAATGTTATGTATGATGTTATGTATGATGTTATGTGTGATGTTATGTATGATGTTATGTATAATGTTATGTGTAATGTTATGTATAATGTTATGTATGATGTTATGTATGATGTTATGTATGATGTTATGTATAATGTTATGTGTAATGTTATGTATAATGTTATGTATGATGTTATGTATGATGTTATGTATGATGTTATGTATAATGTTATGTGTAATGTTATGTGTAATGTTATGAGTGATGTTATGTGTGATATTATGTATAATGTTATGGGTGATGTTATGTGTAATGTTATGTATAATGTTATGTATAATGTTATGTGTAATGTTATGTATAATGTTATGTATAATGTTATGTGTAATGTTATGTATAATGTTATGTGTAATGTTATGTGTAATGTTATGTATAATGTTATGTATGATGTTATGTATGATGTTATGTATGATGTTATGTGTGATGTTATGTATGATGTTATGTATAATGTTATGTGTAATGTTATGTATAATGTTATGAGTGATGTTATGTGTAATGTTATGTGTGATATTATGTATAATGTTATGGGTGATGTTATGTGTGATGTTATGTGTGATATTATGGGTGATATTATGGGTGATGTTATGGGTGATGTTATGGGTGATATTATGGGTGATGTTATGGGTGATATTATGGGTGATGTTATGTGTGATGTTATGTGTGATATTATGGGTGATATTATGGGTGATATTATGGGTGATATTATGTGTGATATTATGGGTGATGTTATGGGTGATATTATGTGTGATATTATGGGTGATATTATGGGTGATATTATGGGTGATATTATGGGTGATATTATGGGTGATATTATGTGTGATATTATGTGTGATATTATGTGTGATGTTATGTGTGATGTTATGTGTAATGTTATGTGTGATATTATGGGTGATATTATGTGTGATATTATGTGTGATATTATGGGTGATGTTATGTGTGATATTATGTGTGATGTTATGTGTAATGTTATGTGTGATGTTATGTGTGATGTTATGTGTGATGTTATGTGTGATATTATGTGTGATATTATGTGTGATATTATGTGTGATGTTATGTGTGATGTTATGTGTGATATTATGGGTGATGTTATGTGTGATATTATGGGTGATATTATGGGTGATATTATGGGTGATATTATGGGTGATATTATGTGTGATATTATGGGTGATGTTATGGGTGATGTTATGTGTGATATTATGTGTGATATTATGGGTGATATTATGGGTGATGTTATGTGTGATATTATGTGTGATTTTATGGGTGATGTTATGGGTGATATTATGGGTGATATTATGGGTGATATTATGGGTGATATTATGTGTGATATTATGGGTGATATTATGGGTGATGTTATGGGTGATATTATGTGTGATATTATGGGTGATATTATGGGTGATATTATGGGTGATATTATGTGTGATATTATGGGTGATATTATGTGTGATATTATGTGTGATATTATGTGTGATATTATGTGTGATGTTATGTGTGATGTTATGTGTAATGTTATGTGTGATATTATGGGTGATATAATGTGTGATATTATGTGTGATATTATGGGTGATGTTATGTGTGATGTTATGTGTGATGTTATGTGTGATGTTATGTGTAATGTTATGTGTGATATTATGGGTGATATTATGTGTGATATTATGTGTGATATTATGGGTGATGTTATGTGTGATATTATGGGTGATGTTATGTGTGATATTATGGGTGATGTTATGTGTGATGTTATGTGTGATGTTATGTGTGATGTTATGTGTAATGTTATGTGTGATATTATGGGTGATGTTATGTGTGATATTATGGGTGATGTTATGGGTGATGTTATGTGTAATGTTATGTATAATGTTATGTATGATATTATGGGTGATGTTATGTGTAATGTTATGTGTGATATTATGTGTGATATTATGGGTGATATTATGGGTGATATTATGGGTGATGTTATGTGTGATATTATGGGTGATGTTATGGGTGATGTTATGTGTAATGTTATGTATAATGTTATGTATGATATTATGGGTGATGTTATGTGTAATGTTATGTGTGATATTATGTGTGATATTATGGGTGATATTATGGGTGATATTATGGGTGATATTATGTGTGATATTATGTGTGATGTTATGGGTGATGTTATGGGTGATGTTATGTGTGATATTATGGGTGATATTATGGGTGATGTTATGTGTGATGTTATGGGTGATATTATGGGTGATATTATGGGTGATGTTATGTATGATATTATGTGTGATATTATGGGTTATATTATGTGTGATATTATGGGTGATATTATGGGTGATGTTATGTGTGATATTATGTGTGATATTATGGGTGATATTATGGGTGATGTTATGTGTGATAATTATGGGTGATTTTATGGGTGATGTTATGGGTGATATTATGGGTTATTATTATGTGTGATATTATGGGGGTTGAGTTATGGGTGATGTTATGTGTGATATTTATGTGGGTGATATTATGTGTGATATTATGGGTGATATTATGGGTGATATTATGTGTGATATTATGTGTGATGTTATGTGTAATATTATGTGTGATGTTATGTGTAATTGTTATGGGTGATGTTTAGGTTGTTTGATGTTATGTGTTAATGTATAGTGTGATGTTATGGGTGATTATTATGTGTTGATATTAATGTGTGATATATGTGAATGGTGATGTTATGTGTGATATTATGGTGTGATGTTATGTGTGAATATATAATGTTGTGATATTATGTGGTGATATTATGGGTGATATTATGGGTGATATTATGGGTGATATGTGAATGGGTGATATTATGTGTGGTGATATTATGGGTGATGTTATGGGTGATATTATGTGTGATATTATGGGTGATATTATGGGTGATATTATGGGTGATATTATGTGTGATATTATGGGTGATATTATGTGTGATATTATGTGTGATATTATGTGTGATATTATGTGTGATGTTATGTGTGATGTTATGTGTAATGTTATGTGTGATATTATGGGTGATATTATGTGTGATATTATGGGTGATGTTATGTGTGATATTATGGGTGATGTTATGGTGATGTTATGTGTAATGTTATGTAAATGTTATGTATGATATTAATGGGTGATGTTATGGTGATATTATGTGATATTATGGGTGATGTTATGTGTGATATTATGGTGATATTATGGTGTGATATTATGGTGTGATATTATGGGTGATATTATGGGTGATATTATGGGTGATATTATGGGTGATGTTATGGGTGATATTATGTGTGATATTATGGGTGATATTATGGGTGATATTATGGGTATTATGGTGATATTATGGGTGATATTATGTGTGATATTATGTTGATATTATGTGTGATATTATTGTGATGTTATGTGTGATGTTATGTGTAATGTTATGTGTGATATTATGGGTGATATTATGTGTGATATTATGGGTGATGTATGTGTGATTATGTGTGATGTTATGTGATGTTATGTGTGATGTTATGTGTGATATTATTGTGATATTATGGTGATATTATGGGTGATGTTATGGGTGATGTTATGTGTAATTTATGTATATGTTATGTATGATATTATGGTGAATGTATGGTGATATTATGTGTGATATTATGGGTGATGTTATGTGTGATGTTATGTGTGATATTATGTGTGATATTATGGTGATATTATGGGTGATATTATGGATATTATGGGTGATATTATGGGTGATATTATGGGTGATATTATGGTGATATTATGGGTGATATTATGGTGATGTTATGGTGATATTATGTGTGATATTATGGGTGATATTATGGGTGATATTATGGTGATATTATGTGTGATATTATGGGTGATATTTGTGTGATATTATGTGTGTATTATTGTGATATTATGTGTGATGTTATGTGTAATGTTATGTGTGATATTATGTGTGATATTATGGGTGATATTATGGGTGATATTATGGGTGATATTATGGGTGATATTATGGTGATATTATGGGTGATGTTATGGGTGATGTTATGTGATATTATGGGTGATGTTATGGGTGATATTATGTGTGATATTATGGGTGATATTATGGGTGATGTATGGTTGATGTTATGTGTGATATTAGGGTGATGTTATGGGTGATGTTATGTGTGATATTATGTGTGATATTATGGGTGATATTATTGTGTAAGTTATGTGTGATATTATGTGTGATATTATGGGTGATATTATGTGTGATATTATGGGTGATATTATGGGTGATGTTATGGGTGATGTTATGTGTGATATTATGGGTGATTATGGGTGATGTTATGTGTGATATATATGGTGTGATATATGGTGACCATGGGTGATTATTATGGGTGATGTGTTATGTGTGATATTATGGGTGATGTTATGGGTGATGTTATGGTAATGTTATGTATAATGTTATGGTTCATGATTATGGGTGATGTTATGGTGTAATATGTTATTGTGTTGATGTTATGTGTGATATTATGTGTGATTATTATGTTGATGTTATGGTGATATTATGGGTGATATTATGGGTGATGTTATGTGATGATTTATGGGTGATATTAATGGGTGATATTATGGGTGATATTATTGGTGTGATATATGGGTGATATTATGGGTGATGTTATGTGTGATATTATGGTGTGATATTATGTGATATTATGGGGATGTTATGTGTGATATTATGGGTGATTTTGAGTGGTGATGTTATGGGTGATATTATGGATATTATGTATATGTGATATTATGGGTGATGTTATGGGTGATGTTATGGGTGATGTTATGGGTGATGTTATGTTGATATTATGTGTGATGTTATGGGTGATGTTATGGTGATGTTATGTGTGATATTATGTGTGATATTATGTGTGATATTATGGGTGATTTTATGGGTGATGTTATGGGTGATATGGGTGATGTTATGTGTGAATGTTATGGGTGATATTATGGGTGATGTTATGTGTGATATTATGGGTGATTTTATGGGTGATGTTATGGGTGATATTATGGGTGATGTTATGTGTGATGTTATGGGTGATATTATGGGTGATGTTATGGGTGATGTTATGGGTGATGTTATGTGTGATGTTATGGGTGATATTATGGGTGATGTTATGTGTGATATTATGGGTGATTTTATGGGTGATGTTATGGGTGATATTATGGGTGATGTTATGTGTGATATTATGGGTGATTTTATGTGTGATATTATGGGTGATATTATGGGTGATGTTATGTGTGATATTATGTGGATGGGTGATGTTATGGGTGATGTTATGTGTAATGTAGTTGATAGTTATGGTGATGTTATGGGTGATGTTATGTGTAATTATGTGTGATATTATGGGTGATATTATGTGTGATATTATGTGTGATATTATGGTGAGTTATGTGTGATATTATGGTTTTGTGATATTATGTGTTGATATTATGGTGTGATATTATGGGTGATATTATGGTGATATTATGGGGTTGATATTATGGGTGATATTATGGGTGATATTATGGGTGATATTATGGGTGATTAATGTATGGTGATATTATACATGTGGTGAATTATGGTGATATTATGGGTGATATTATGGGTGATATATGGGGGTGATGTTATGTGTGATATTATGGGTGATATTATGGGTGATATTATGGGTGATATTATGGGTGATGTATGTGTGATATTATGGGTGATATTATGGTGATATTATGGTGATATTATGGTGATGTTATGTGTGATGTATGGTGATGTTATGCTGTGATATTATGGGTGATATTATGGGTGATGTTATTGTGTGATATTATAATGTTTGTGTGATATTATGATTGTGATAATTATGGGTGATATTATGGGTGATATTATGGGTGATATTATGGGTGATATTATGGGTGATGTTATGTGTGATGTTATGGGTGATGTTATGGGTGATATTATGGGTGATGTTATGTGTGATGTTATGTGTGATATTATGGGTGATATTATGGGTGATGTTATGTATGATATTATGGGTGATATTATGGGTGATTTGTGATTTTATGGGTGATTTGTTTATGTTGTGATATGTTGATATTATGGGTGATATGTATATATGGTGATATTATGGTGATATTATGGGTGATTATGTATTTATTATTTTGTTATATTATGTGTTATATTTATGTGTGATATTATAGGTGATGTTATGTGATATTCGTGGGTGTATATTATGGGTGATATTATGGGTGATATTATGGTGATTTTATGGGTTGATGTTATGTGTGATTATATGTTTATGGGTGAATGTTATTATGTTATATATTTGGTGATTTTATGGTGATTATGTGGTATTTATTATGTATGGTGATTTTATGGGTGATGTTAGGTGATATTATGTGTGATATTATGTAGTGATATATTGTGTGATATTATGGGTGATGTTATGTGTATATTTATGTTTGGATTATGTGATGTTATGTGTGATATATTATTTTATTATTATGGTTGATATTATGTGTGATATTATGTGTTATGATATTATGGGTTTATTATGGTGTTATGTTATGTGTGATATTTATGTTATTTTGTTATTATGGGTGATTATATTTTGTGATATTATTGATTTATGGGTGATATTTGGGTTATATTATGTGTGATATTATGGGTGATATTTAGGTGATGTTAGTGGATATTATGTTATGTGTGATATTATGGGTGATATTATTGGTGATATGATATATGGGTTGATATTATGTGTGATTGTTATGGGTGATATTATGGGTGATGTTATGTGTGATATTATGGGTGATTTTTAATGTTGGTGATGTTATGGGTGATATTATGGGTGATTATGGGTGATATGGGGTTATATTATGTGTGATATTATGTGTGTGATTATTATGTGTGATATTATGGGTGATGTTATGTGTGATATTATGGGTGATTTTATGGGTGATGTTATGGGTGATATTATGGGTTATATTATGTGTGATATTATGTGTGATATTATGTGTGATATTATGGGTGATGTTATGTGTGATATTATGGGTGATTTTATGGGTGATGTTATGGGTGATATTATGGGTTATATTATGTGTGATATTATGGGTGATATTATGGGTGATGTTATGGGTGATGTTATGTGTGATATTATGGGTGATATTATGTGTGATGTTATGGGTGATGTTATGGGTGATGTTATGGGTGATGTTATGTGTGATATTATGTGTGATGTTATGTGTGATATTATGTGTGATATTATGGGTGATATTATGGGTGATGTTATGTGTGATATTATGGGTGATATTATGTGTGATATTATGGGTGATGTTATGGGTGATGTTATGGGTGATGTTATGGGTGATGTTATGTGTGATATTATGGGTGATATTATGGGTGATTTTATGGGTGATGTTATGGGTGATATTATGGGTTATATTATGTGTGATATTATGGGTGATGTTATGGGTGATGTTATGGGTGATATTATGGGTGATTTTATGGGTGATGTTATGGGTGATATGGGTTATATTATGGGTGATTTTATGGGTGATGTTATGGGTGATATTATGGGTTATATTATGTGTGATATTATGGGTGATATTATGGGTGATGTTATGGGTGATGTTATGGGTGATATTATGGGTGATATTATGGGTGATGTTATGGGTGATGTTATGGGTGATATTATGGGTTATATTATGGGTGATGTTATGGGTGATGTTATGGGTGATGTTATGGGTGATGTTATGGGTGATATTATGGTGATATTATGTGTGATATTATGTGTGATATTATGGGTGATGTTATGTGTGATGTTATGTGTAATGTTATGTATGATGTGTGATGTTATGTGTAATGTTATGTGTGATATTATGGGTGATGTTATGGGTGATGTTATGTGTGATATTATGGTTGATGTTATGGGTGATGTTATGTGTAATGTTATGTATAATGTTATGTGTAATGTTATGTATAATGTTATGTATGATGTGTGATGTTATGTGTAATGTTATGTGTGATATTATGGGTGATGTTATGGGTGATGTTATGTGTTGAGGAATATTTTAATCTTTCTATGAATGCGTATTCATATATCAAATTGATCCTCCTGGTCTTTTGGGTCAGAGTAGGAAACAGATGTTGAACACCTGCCTCAATCCTTGAAGGATCATCAATTATGGCTTCCAGCATTTATTGAGGGAGGAGGCATTAAGTCAACATCCTTGTGGCCTTCTGAGACAAAGACTTTAAATTTACCGGCCTGAGCTCTCTTTGATATAAGGAACTGATCATTGATTAGGTGTAAAAGGATGTTGTAAAGTTTTTCACTGTTTAGGGTTAATTTGAATAGCATATTGTATCCCAGCTCTTTTGTTTGAAATGGTTTGGAAAACGCGGCAAAAGCTTGAATATTACAGGATGTGTTTTACTGTGTTACTGTGACGTCATTTTCTGTACTTTAGGAGACCATGTGTATGGTGGGTCATGTAGTTACATTGTAGCGCAAAGCGGCAGAATGAGTTATACAATGTAGTAAGTTTATGAAGGTGTGTTTGCGGGGCGGCTGCATACACTACATCTCTGTAATCAATAGCCGGCATAAGCATTTGCAGTACAATCTGCTTTCTTACCGCGGGACTCAGGCAGGATTTGTTTCTGTACAGGGCACCTAGTTTGGGGTAAAGTTTAGATGAGAGTTTTTCGATGTGGAGGCCAAAGGATAGATTAGGGTCCAACCACATACCTAGATATTTGAGAGAAGTGACCGTGGTCAGCATGCCATTTGATTTTGTCCCAACACATAGATGGGGATTTTGCAATTTGTGTAGTTTAGGTGCTGTTCCAAAGAGCATCGTTACAGTTTTGTCAGTATTTAAAAAAGTTTGTTGTTTTTGATCCACTTTTCTACCTCTGTGAATTGTTCTTGCAGCACGGCCTCCAGCTGCGGGAGATTTGGTTTGCTGGTATAGATCACAGTGTTGTCTGCGTACATATGTACAGTTGAGGCTTTGCAGACGTTGGGCAGATCATTTATGAATATTATGAATAGCAGGGGGCCTAGTATTGAGCCTTGGGGTACACCGCAAGTGACTGGGAGCGGGAGGGAGGAGCTGCCAGAAATTGACACATATTGTGATCGGTCGGATACATATGATTGAAACCAGGTTAGCGTGCGATCACCAATGCCAGAGTTTTTAAGTTTTTCTAACCAGATGCCATGGTCTACCGTGTCAAAGGCCTTGGCAAAATCAAGGAAGATGGCTCCAGTTAGGTTTCCTTGTTCCATCCCAGCTTGGATATCATTGCAGACTTTTAAAAGGGTGGTTGTAGTTGAGTGATTTGGACGAAAGCCTGATTGATCCGGGGTTAAGTAGTTCCAATATTGATAATAATCACGTAATTGTGTGTAGACACATTTTTCCAAGACTTTTGACATTACAGGGAGCAAAGATATCGGACGGTAGTTGGATACCAAAGTACTGTCACCACTTTTATGGATAGGTACCACTCTTGCAGTCTTCCAGAGCTTGGGTATGTATCCAGTCGCCAGTGACTCATTTATTAGGGTTGCAACAGGATTTGCAATTGAGGCGCACTGATTTTCAGCAGCATTGCTGGTATTTGATCAGGTCCAGACTGGTATTTAATTTTTTGCTTACGGAGAAGTTTAGTAACGACACTGACAGGCACTGGTCTAAAACTGAATTCCTGTCTGATACAGGGACTTTGCACAGTTGGGGGGGGCCTGACCTGCATGAGGCCTCTCTGATTGCATGTCATTTCCTAGCTTGGCAATCAAAGTGGTGGCACATCCAACAAAATAATCATTAAAGGCATTTGCTACATCTAGGGGGTGTTGCAGGGTTTGGTTGTTTACTTTGACAGCAGCTGGCTGGGAGTGGACTGGGGGTGCTTGTATGTTATTTATGGTTCTCCAAAAGTTTTTAGGGTTTGATATGTTATTGTTTAGATTTTCATTGAAGTAATGGGCTTTGGCCATTTTTGTTTGTTTTGTGCATTCATTCCGACATTTTCGGTATTCGTAGTGATCGTTCATGGAACCAGTACTCTTGAAATTTGACCACCGTGAATCTCTAAGCTGGTACATTAGTGTAAGATCAGCTGTAACCCAGGGGAGATGAGTCCCTTTTACTCGCACTTTACGCAGCGGGGCATGGGAATTCCAGACTTGCAGGAGCTCAGACTGAAAGTATTCAACTGCACAGTCTAGGTCTGGGATTAGGTTTAGCCTGTACCAGGGGAGCTGTTTGAGATCACTTAGGAAGGATTCAAGAATAAATTTCTTGAAAGACCTGGAAGTTATTACCTTTGGGGTAGATTTCAAGGCCTTAATTTTGCGCACGCAGTACACTAGACAATGGTCACTAAAGCTATTAGCAAGAACACCTGCCTCCTGTATTCTATCAGGAGATGAGGAGAGAATCCAGTCCAACAAGGTATGGTTAGGGCTTTTCATATTAATGCGAGTGGGGGAGGAGATTAATTGAGTTAGCTGCAAAGTTTTAAACAGCGAGCAGTGTTTGTTTTTAGGATTTAGCCAATCTGTATTAAAATCGCCGAGGACCAGCAGTTCACTTTTTGGTTTTGGGCAAGTAGGTTATTAAGGATTTGAGATATGTCAGAGAGGGAGTGCACTGGGGAGCTCGGTGGGCGATAGAACCCAGCAACAATGATTGATTTACTGAATGGGATCTCAATTATACCAGAGAGGAAATCAAAGGTGACAGGAGAGCTAGAAGTCTGTAAGGGGGTGAACTTTATGGACTCCTCAACATAAATAACAATTCCCCCTCCGCTCTTTGCTCTGTCTTTTCTATAACATGAATACCCCTGTATTGATATGGCAGAGTCTGGTACTTTTGGGGTTAACCATGACTCTGTGAGCACAATAATTTCGGGTTTGTAATGGCAACACCAAGCCTGAAGCTCATCCAATTTAGGGAGTAAACTTCGGATGTTACAGTGCACAAATGAGAGGCCTTTTATTAGTGGGGAGACTAAAGGTTGTGTCACCTATAGGACCAGGGTTAGTTTCCACATCGTTTGCCAGGGAAAGTAGCAGAATAAATAGGAATTTGGACAGAGTTTTCTTTTGATAATAATGTGGTTGCAGAGTTTTAAATCTTTGTCTGGGGGTAGGAGGGCTGGATTTTAACACTCTCCACCAGCACTCAGCTGATAGGTTAAAAGAACTGAGCAGGCTGTGGTTTATTGGCACTGGTTTACCATCCTGGGGCAATTGGAAAGGTGTATAGAAGGAGAGAGTAGCTTTAGAGAGAAGGGATGAGAAAGAAAAGAGAAGCAATAGTGGGATAAACATTATAGTGAAAGGTGTTGGAGGTGAGTAAACAGTAAATAGAGAGGTACCAGAGTAAATGGTGTAGGTTGCTGCGATATCACATGATCAATTAGTTGGGTATATATCAAATGAAAACCTTGGGGTGGGTGAGGGGTGAGGTGAGGGGTGAGGGGAGGGTGGGCGGGAGCAAAGTCCAGCTGGATGAGGGTAATGAGCTGCTCTCTTCAAGGGCCTGCTGCAAACACTGACTGAGTTTGGGATGTGTGCTGAAAGAAATCAAGATTGCAAATAGCATCACATTGGGTTGAAATCGTCCAGGAACTTAGGGGGGAGTTTGTAGGGGGCAATAAAAGTTAAGGTTTGTTGAACAGGACATTTGGGTAGAAGTGCAGATTTAGAGCAAATGGTAGAAAATGTAGAAGGGAGTGGAATTTTTTTTTTTATTTATTATTTATTTATAAAGCGCCAGCATATTCCGCAGCGCTGTACAATAAGCACAGTACAGACAGGGTTACAATACATTGAACAACATTTGACAAACAGTACAGGAGGAGATGAGGCCCTATTCCCGTAGGAACTCACAATCTAGGAATGTATAATGTTACGCGCGACGTGATGTTATGTATGACGTGCGATGTTACATGCGATGTGTATATTGTTACGTGTGATGTTACGTGCGATGTTACATGCGATGTTACGTGCGATGTGTATATTGTTACGTGCGATGTTACGTGTGATGTTACGTGCGATGTTACGTGCGATGTTACGTGCGATGTTACGTGCGATGTGTATATTGTTACGTGTGATGGTACGTGTGATGTTACGTGAGATGTTACGTGCGATGTTACGTGCGATGTTACGTGCGATGTGTATATTGTTACGCGCGATGTCATGTATGACTAGGTGTTAAGCCTGCCCGGAGGGCAGCCTATAGTTGAGGATCTGGCTGCTCTCGGTGTGCCCTAGGATCTGGCTGCTCTGCACTCCATTGGGGGGGTTGCAAGGCCATTGAGGGTGCAGAAGTTGGTATTGGGGGTAGCGGGGGCAGTTGGGATGCAGAAGGTGGCAATGAGGGGGTTGTGGGCGTGCAAAAGGTGGTATTGGGGGGTTGCCAGGGCAGTGGGGGCACAGAGTGTAGTATTGGAGGTTGCAGGGGTTCAGAAACTGGTATTGGGAGGTTGCGGGGGCAATGGGGATGCAGAAGGTGGTATTGGGGGGTTTCGAGGGCAGTGGAGGCATGGAAGGTGGTATTGGGGGGCTGCAGGGGCAGTGGGGGCACAGAAGGTGGTATCGGGTGTTGCAGGGGCAGTGGGGGCACAGAAGGTGGTATCGGGCGTTGCAGGGACAGTGGGGGCACAGAAGGTTGTATCGGGTGTTGCAGGGACAGTGGGGGTGCAGAAGGTGCTAACGGGGGCAGTGGGGTGCAGAAGGTGATGCGTGTGTGAGGAGGTGTTGCAGGAGTGTGTATGGGGGTTTGCAGGTGGTGCGTGTGCGTGTGCGTGGGGATTGCAGGGTGTGTGTGTGATTGCAGGAGGTGATGGTGTGTGGGGGTTGCAGGAGGTGCGTGTGTGGGGGGTGTGCAGGAGGTGTGTGTGGGGTTGCAGGAGGTGCGTGTGTGGGGAGGTTCCAGGAGGTGCATGTGTGGGGGGGGTTGCAGGAGGTGCGTGTGTGGGGGTTGCAGGAGGTGCATTGGGGGGTTGCAGGAGGTGTGTGTGTGGGGTGGGGTTGCAGGAGGTGCGTGTGGGGGGATTCCAGGTGGGGTGTGTGTGTGGGGTTTGCAGGAGTGTGTGGGGGGGGTTGCAGGAGGTGCGTGTGTGGGGGGTTCGTGTGTGGGGGGGGTTGCAGGAGGTACGTGTGGGGTGGTTGCAGGAGTGGCGTTTGGGGGGTTGCAGGAGGTGCATGGGGGGTTCCAGGAGGTGCATGTGTGGGGGGGTTCCAGAGGTTGCGGTGTGGGGGGTTGCAGGAGGTGCGTTGGGGGGGTTGCAGGAGGTTGTGTGTGTTGGGGGGGTTGCAGGAGGTGCGTTTTGGGGGATTCCAGGTGGGGTGTGTGTGTGTGGGGTTTGCAGGAGTGTGTGGGGGGGGGTTGCAGGAGGTGCGTGTGCGTGGGAGGGTTCCAGAAGTGCATGTGTGTTTCTGGTGTGTGGGGGGGGTTGCGTGTGCATGGGTAGGAGGTGCGTGTATGGGGGGGTTGCAGAAGGAGCATGTGTGTGGGGGAGCAGGAGGTGCGTGTGTGGGGGGGTTGAAGGAGGTCGTGTGTGTGTGGGGGAGCAGGAGGTGCGTGTGTGGGGGGGGTTGAAGGAGGTTGTGTGTGGGGGGTCTGCAGGAGGTGCGTGTGTGGGTTGCAGGAGGTGCGCGTTTGTGGGTTGCAGGAGGTGCGCTGTGTGGGGGTTGCAGGAGGAGGTGCGCGTGTGGGGGCTGCAGGAGGTGCGCGCTGTGGGTTTGCAGGAGGTGCGCGTGTGGGGGTTGCAGGAGGTGCGCGTGTGTGGGGGTTGCAGGAGGTGCGCGTATGGGGGGTTGCAGGAGGTGCGCGTGTGGGGGGTTGCAGGAGGTGCGCGTGTAGGGGGTTGCAGAAGGTGCGTGTGTGGGGGGTTGCAGGAGGTGATGTGGGGAGGTTTGCAGGAAGTGCGTGTGGGGGGTTGCAGGAAGTGTGTGTGGGGGGTTGCAGGAAGTGCGTGTGGGGGGTTGCAGGAGGTGCGTGAATGTGGGGGGGTTACAGGAGTGTGCGTGGGAGGGTTGCAGGAGGTGCGTGTGTGGGGGGGTTACAGGAGGTGCTGGGAGGGCTGCAGGAGGTGCGTGGGAGGGTTGCAGAGGGCGCGTGTGTGTTTGTGTGTGGGGTTGCATGTGCATGTGTGTGAGGGCAGGAGGTGCCTGTGGGGGGGTTGCAGGAGGTGCGTTGGGGGGTTGCAGGAGGTGCGTGGGGGGTTGCAGGAGGTGCTGGGGGGGTTGCAGGAGGTGCGTGGAGGGGGTTGCAGGAGGTTCGTGGGGGGTTGCAGAGGTGCGTGGGGGGGTTGCAGGAGGGTGCGGTGGGGGGGTTGCAGGAGGTGCGTGGGGGGTTGCAGGAGGTGCGTAGGGGGGTTGCAGGAGGTGTGGGGGTGGCAGGAGGTGCGTGGGGGGTTGCAGGAGCTGCGCTGTGTGGGGGGTTGCAGGAGGTGCATGTGTGTGTGGGGGAGCAGGAGGTGCATGTGTGTGTGGGGTGCAGGAGGTGCGTGTGTGGGGGGTTTGCATGTGCATGTGTGAGGGCAGGAGGTGCCTGTGGGGGGTTGCAGGAGGTGCGTTGGGGGTTGCAGGAGGTGCGTGGGGGGTTGCAGGAGGTGCGTGGGGGGTTGCAGGAGGTGCGTGGAGGGGGTTGCAGGAGGTTCGTGGGGGGTTGCAGGAGGTGCGTGGGGGGTTGCAGGAGGTGCGTGGGGGGTTGCAGGAGGTGCGTGGGGGGTTGCAGGAGGTGCGTAGGGGGGTTGCAGGAGGTGTGGGGGGGTTGCAGGAGGTGCGTGGGGGGTTGCAGGAGCTGCGTGTGTGGGGGGTTGCAGGAGGTGCATGTGTGTGTGGGGGAGCAGGAGGTGCATGTGTGTGTGGGGGTTGCAGGAGGTGCGTGTGTGGGGGGTTGCAGGAGGTGCGTGTGTGGGGGGTGCAGGAGGTGCGTGTGTGGGGGCAGGTGGTACATGTGTGGGGGGTTGCAGGAGGAGCGTGCGTGGGGGGTTGCAGGAGGAGCGTGTGTTGGGGGGGTTGCAGGAGGAGTGTGCGTGGGAGGGTTGCAGGAGGTGCGTGGAGGGGGTTGCAGGAGGTGCATGGGGGGTTGCAGGAGGTGTGTGTGCGTGGGAGGGTTGCAGGAGGTGCGTGGGGGGCGTTGCAGGAGGTGCATGGTGGGGGGTTGCAGGAGGTGCGTGTGTGTGGGGGTTGCAGGAGGTGCATGCGTGTGGGTTGCAGGAGGTGCATGCGTGTATGTGTGGGGTTTGCAGGAGGTGGTGGGGTTTGCAGGAGGTGTGTGAGGAGGTTTTCAGGAGGTGTGTGAGGTGGTGGGGAGGTTTGCAGGTGGTGGTGTGGGTAGGTTTTCAGGAGGTGGTGGGGAGGTTTTCAGGAGTTGGTGGGGAGGTTTGCAGGAGGTGTGGGGGGTTTGCAGGAGGTGTGGGGGGCTTGCAGGAGATGGTGTGGGTTTGCAGGATATGGCGTGGGGAGGTTTGCAGGATATGGCGTGGGGAGGTTTGCAGGATATGGCATGGGGGGTTGCAGGAGGTGCGTGGGGGGTTGCAGGAGGTGCATGTGTGTATGGGGGAGCAGGAGGTGCGTGTGTGTTGGGGAGCAGGAGGTTTGTGTGTGGGGGGGTTGCAGGAGGTGCGTGCGTGTGTGGAGGGTTGCAGGAGGTGCGTGTGTGGAGGATTGCAGGAGGTGCGTGTGTGGATGTGTGGGGTTTGCAGGAGGTGGTGGGGTTTGCAAGAGGTGGTGTGAGGAGGTTTGCACGAGGTGGTGTGGGGAGGTTTGCAGGAGGTGGTGTGGGGAGATTTTCAGGAGGTGGTGTGTTTGCAGGAGGTGTGTGAGGAGGTGATGGGGAGGTTTGCAGGTGGTGTTGTGGTAGATTTTCAGGAGGTGGTGGAGAGGTTTGCAGGAGGTGGTGGGGAGGTTTGCAGGAGGTGGTGTGGGTTTGCAGGAGGTTGTGCGTGGGGGTTTGCAGGAGATGGTGTGGGTTTGCAGGATATGGCGTGGGGAGGATTGCAGGATATGGCGTGGTGGTGGTTGCAGGAGGTGGTTTGTGGGGAGGTTTGCATGAGGTGGTGTGGGGAGGTTTGCAGCAGGTGGTGTGGGGAGGTTTGCAGCAGGTGGTGTGGCAGGTTTGCAGCAGGTGGTGCAGGGAGATTTGCAGGAGGTGCTGTGTGTAGGGGTTTGCAGGAGGTGGTGTGGGGAGGTTTGCAGATGGTGGTGTGGGGAGGTTTGCAGGAGGTGGTGTGAGGTGGTGTTGTGGGGTTTTCAGGAGGTGGTGTGGGGAGGTTTTCAGGAGGTGGTGTGGGGAGGTTTGCAGGAGGTGGTGTGGGGCGTTTGCAGGAGATGGTGTGTGGGGGGTTTTAAGGTGGTGTGGGGGGTTGCAGGAGATGGTGTGGGGGGTTGCAGGAGATGGTGTGTGGGGGGTTTTAAGGTGGTGTGGGGGGTTGCAGGAGATGGTGTGGGGGGTTGCAGGAGATGGAGTGTGTGTGTGTGTGTGGTGTGTGTTGTGTGTTTGCAGGGGGTGGGAGCTGCGCTCAGTGAGGAGAGAGACTCACATGGAGAAGGACAGGGAGAGGAGGAAGTGCTGAGTCAGGGGGAGGAGTTGGCTGCACACACACTGCATCTATTGGCTGTGGGCCGGCTCTTTCGCTCTGAGCTTCCTCCTCACACAGCCTTCCCACCAACGGACAGGATTTCCTCCCCTCGCGCAGGCCGGCCGGCAGATTCCTCTTCAGGCATGCGCAATGTGCAAGTAAGGCTGGGGTCAGACGAGCGCAGTGTTAACGTCCGTGTTGTCGCACATAAGTACGTCCGTGATAGCATACAATTGTGTTAAATGGAGCCCCACAAACGAAGTACGTCCGCACAGAAGTGCGGGGGCTGACGGACGCTGCAAACGGACGCAGGTTAGGCAAGAACGTAATACTGCTAGAACAGACGTGCAGAGTGTGCCACGTCCACAACGTCCACATAGCTTTGTGTGTGAGTGATGCAACAAGGTCAGATGGACTGCATTTATACGTCCGGCATTTATACGCCCGGCATTTATACGTCCAGCATTTTTGACGGACAGAATGTTCTTTCATTGTAATTTATCTTCCCTGCTACATCAGTCAAAAAATACGTCAGAGAAAAAAACGGACTGTGTGGCCACTACCTTGTCGTCAGTCAGTAAGTACGTCCATAGAAAATGCGCTCATCTGACCCGAGCCTTAGTTGACGGCAATGGACAAACGGTTTTATAGATATAGATTTTATGTGTGATGTTAAGAATCCCCTGCACCTTTAAGGAAGGGGGACATGACTGATGGCCTGGGCCGGATGGTCAGAAAAGGAAATGTGGAGCTATTGGTCATATGTGTGCAACATTGTTTCACTACTTATATATGTGGGGGTGGGTTCTGTCTCTTTGTTCCCTGCCTGCGTCAACGGTGCATCAAGGAGATTCTGTGAGAGACAAGGAAACGTGGTGATTGAAATGGCTGTTATTTATTTTGTTTGTTTGCTGGGTCAGCTTAGGGAGTGTGTCACACATCAGCTTATGAGCTGCTTTTTGTGTCCCATATATCAACAAATGAGCTGCTTTTTGTGTCACACATATCAGCAAATGAGCTGCTTTTTGTTGATCAGTCCATTTGTCTGTATCTAGGCCTGTAAACACAAGTTTTATCAGCTCCCTCTATTTTGATTAATTTTCTGATATTTTCCCTGATTCTAAATCCAGGGAAGGAATGCTCTTTGTGTTGCTGTTTGCTGCCATGTCTCTCTGACCCCACTCCTGGTACCATGTGATGAATCCACTGAAGTATTGGCAGACAACAAGGAGCTTAATAAGAAAAGATTTTACTCAGCAGCATCATCTTACAATGGCTGCCACTCCCCGCCCCCGGATCACATCACTGTTAACTGTTTGCTAACATGCAGAATGAACTAGGCATAATTATGATATATTTAATATAATATGAAGCATACACATCATTACAGGGAGCATTGCTGCTGCTCGAGGTTTCATTTTGCAGGACTTGCTGTACAAGACTTTGGTGCTGGCCCATGAACAGTCTCCTGAGGAGCCCCACCAGTGGCAGAGGGAACGGCACTCTAAGCCCCCAGTTAGGTTAAGCCCGAGGCCTCAAGGAGTTCAGAGGCGTGATGGTGGAGCTGAGGTGCAGGACTCCGTTTCCCTGGTCATCAGGAGGGTTTATCATCTTGGATACGCCACCTCATGAGCTGCATTCTGGATTGTGAAGGAGGGTGAGCATGGTGCGTGCTGCTGCTGCAGGTTTTTTCCCTCTGGTTTTAGGTGCAGTGGTTGGTGAGGAGCAACAAGCGGATGGTGCTGGCCAGGCTGGTGAGGACCGGTGTCATACCGGTGGCTGTGGACAGATCGGCGCCCTTACCTAGCACTTTGGTTGGAGGCTTTATGGGTCGGAATGGTCGTTTACAGCGCTCTCTTCCGAGGGGTGGCTTGGATTCTGGATCTGGAGGTTTGCGGTGGATGCCTAATATCAGTGGAGGTGCGGTTTCTGGGCGACCATCGCTGGATCCACCTTTGACTGCTGTCCCAAGGGCTGCTGGAGGATCATCCATGCTGGCGGCTGGTGAGTTGGGTTTTGGGGGTGCAGTGTTTGGATCGCTGGGCCTTTCGGGCACTGATGCGTCTGGCAGGGCTAGTGGGGTGACGACGCTGTTAGGCTAGGGACAGATGAGCGCATTTTCTGCGGCCACCGTCAAAATGTACGTCGATGCGTGCGCACGCATTTTTTCACGGAATACGCTTAAGTGGTCAGACGATGCGCAATTCTGGACGTATTTCATGACGATGGGTGAAAAGTTTGAACGTTATGTTGGCGCACACTAGCAGCGTCTGACGTCTCCTAATCACACACACACGCCGCTAGCGGACGCAGCGCACTCTGTACGTCAGTACCAGCGTTTTAACGTCTCGAAAAAATGCGTTCATTTTGCACTTGCGTTGCGCGCCGGACTTTTGTGCGACCGTACTTTCGTATATTGGCTGTCATTGCCCGGCATCTGCTGCTAGCACGGCCGTGATTATGTGCGCCAGAACGCGCGTTCGCACTGCCTCAGTCTGACCCTAGCCTTAATAGAGACCCTGGTTGCGACTATTAGGCACTGGCAGGATGGGTCGGTTGCTGCTGGGTTCAGCTGGGCATGCTGTTGCTGGGGGCGCGGCGTCTGTGTCAATTTTGCACCTGGTTCCGCTGTGATGGGAGCCCCTGAGTCTGCTCTTTCACAAGGTTTGGGGCCTGCTTCTGCTCCTGTGCAGGTTCCTGCTGTGCTTGGTGGAGCGGCGCTTACAGCTGGGGCTTCCCCGTTGGACACGGTGGTTGGACCTTCGGTCCCTGCTGTGGTAAATGTTCCTGCGCCACTCGCTAGTGGTATTCCTGTGCCTGGTGCAGTTGGTCCTGCGGTAGGCTCTTATGGGGCTTGTGGTTTATGTCCAATGGGCCTATAGGTCTTTAATGACATTAAGGAGAAAATTTGGAAAGGTGAATATGTTGATGTTATGACTTTGGTTTTCTTTGGATAGGGAGACAATTGATCGACCAGGTGTTGATTCCTTGCCCGGGGGCAAGGATAAGGACCAAGCGAAGACTTTGCCGCAGACCTTTGGCAACTGGATTCAAGGGTTTTTTAGCTTACAGCGCAATTTTGTGCAAGGGTTTCCCCGACCACAGCGTGTCTTTGTTTGCGCGTTTAGACTTAATATGGGGGGCTTGCAAAATTTCCGGGGCTCTATTTGGTTTTGTTACGACCAACAGTTTTGGCAGAAGATGGTGGTGCGTCCTGGGCTCCACTTTGATTTGCAGGACGCCAATCTGTGGCTCTTACTCATGATGCCAAACTGCCCAGTGGTGTCACCCTTTCCTGCATCCGCGGTGCCCGGAGCCTCTGGAGTGCCCGCGGGTGCAGAGAGGGGGTGATGCTGGCTCTTTAATGAGTCCCATTGCCATTGGTCCTCTTATTGCAGGTTCAAGCATGAATGTTCTTCCTGTGGGGGGGTCCCAACCGGCATTTCGATGGCTCCGCCTTTAGGGCTTCAGATCGGACAGCCTGATAGAAGGGATCACCCCGGTGATCGTGCGGGCCATGGCTCCTTGGCTAGACAGGTACCCCAATAGGCGATGCGCTGCGTTGTTATTGTTGGTTTTGGTGAGGGTTTTGTTATTCCACATGTGCCTTCTGACTTTCCTCAATTTGGTGGCTGGACCTGGTTGTTTATTGGCAAAAGCAGACATGGAGTCTGCGTTTCGGTTGTTGCCGATTTGACTGGATTGCTATCACTGCATCTTCCGATGGGCTGCTTGATCTTTTGCTACTATTTTGAATTGTTCTCTTCCTGCTGGCACTGGGTGGTGTGTCGGCGCGCTGGACGGTATTCGGTGGTCCATTATTTGGATGATTTCCTATTTGTGGGACCGGCGGATTCTGGCGATTGCGCTGCTGCAGATTTTTCGGGAGGTTGCCGGGGAATTCGGTGTGCCTTTGGCCGATGATACGACGGGGGGCCCAGTTTAATTGCTTGCCTTTTTTGGGCATTGAGATCTATACCGTCCATGTTTCCGTTTGTAGAGAAATTCAGACCTTGTGCGTTTGGTGGGGAGTTGCGAAGTTGCGGCTTTCTGATATTCAGTCTTTACCGTCGGGGTACGCGCACCTCGCCACTTTGTTCGCATCACCAGTTCCTTGAAGACGGACCTTGTGGTGTGTCAATCCTTCTTGCTGAATTATGATGGGCTGACGTATTGGCAAGAGGTGGACGTGGACAATCAGTCCCTCAAGCTTTTTGCCGATGCGTCTGGGGCTCCTGGCTTTGGTGTGTACTTTCAGGGTGCTTGGCGCGCCAAAGCGTGGCACCCTTGCTGGGCAGCATCTGAGTTGGTGAGGAATCTCTCAAGTCGGGAATTTTTTCCTTTGATTATGGCCCTGGAGCTGTGGGGGGAGCGTCTGGCTAATAGGCGAGTGGTGTTCTGGATGGACAACCTGGGGTGGTGCAAGTGGTGAATCGTTCGTCGGCCGGTTCCCCTCCTGTCTTGGCTCTTTTGTGTCACCTGGTGCTGCGCGGTCTCAAGCGGAATGTGTGGTTGCGGGCCTGGCACGTGCCGGGTGTGCGAAACATGATTGCTGACGCTCCCTCCCGGTTCCAGTGGCTCCGGGAGCAGAAAGGAATGTGACACCCTTTCCGCTGTTGCTCTGGACCCTCGCTTCGCCGGGCTGAGGATTTTGTTGGGGGGCTCTTTGTCGGGAGCGACGTGGACGCATATTCTCAGGTCTGGCAGAGGTGGGGGTCACGGGGGAACCGGGTTGGCATTTTGCGGAGGATCGTAGGGGCAACCTTGATTTATTTCAATTCCCTCCGGGAGTAAGGGGGCTCTGGTTCGGAAGAGGCCAGAGTACTGACTGCCCTTTTTCTTTTTGTGCGAGGATGTTGGTTGGGAGGATGTTGGTCGGGATTTCTTGCTTTGAAGGATTGTTTCGGGTTGGTGGCGGACTGCGGTGTCTGAGGTTCGGCGCCCAGCTTCTGGCCTCATGTTTTTGGAACTGTTGGATGTTTTACTCGGCGTTTGTCGTGATCTTTTGAGGTCGCGATTGTTTAGAGTGGCGTTTGCCTTTGATGGTGTCCTTTGGGTGGGTGAGCTGGTTGCTCCTAACTCTCAGATGCATTCTACCTTGCGCATGTTTCTCTGTCAGCCGATGAGGTGAGGTTTTTGATTGTCAGGTACAAGACGGACCGCTTGGGTAGGGGCGTTCTGATTACTTAAATGCAATTTGGGGTGATCGGGTGTCCTTTGGCTATTCGGCCGGATTTCACTGACTCTTTTGATTTATATTGATGGGGTTCCTTTGACTTGATACCAATTTCCGACAGTTTTTAAGCGATGCGTTCAGGTTTTGGGTTATGAACCGGGGTTGTTTGCCTCCCATTCTTTTCGTATAGGCACGGCGACTGTGGCTGCGGGTGCTGGCGCGTCAGGCGGCATGATTCAGCATCTGGGTAGGTGGGATCAGATCGCTTTCGCTCTTAGGTTCGTCCTAACCTTTTATAATTTCAGGTGCTTCCCCAAGGATGGTCTGGAGATTGGGTCATTCCTTCATGCATTGGGCGACCATGCGGGCTGAGCATCGGCCGCATGGCAAAAATCTTGGTTTCCCGGCGGAGGTAGCGGAGATTCACTGGTTGGAAATCCGGGGTTTGCGTTGGGCTCGGGTGTCGAAGGAATGCAATGTTTTGGCTGGGAGGGCTCCCAGGGAGATTATTTTAGTTGTTCACGCTGGGGGAAATGACTTGGACGGTGCGTTCGGTGGTTCTGATTCGGGCTATGAAGCTGGATCTGGCCCGCTGTTTTGCTAAATTTGGGGGATTGTCGCTGGTGTGGTCTGACATTATTTCTCGACCTCGTTGGGAGGAGATGGCGGCGCCACGGGCCAATGACAGGGCTAGGAAGAGGGCTAGCAGGGAGGTTTCTAAATTTGCTCAGCAGTTAGGGGGGGTTTCAATCCGTCACACGGAGTTGGAAGGCGACAATCAGAATGTGATTCGCGGTGATGGAGTCCATTTGACGGACATTGGTTTGGATATATTTTTAACTGGTTTGATGTCGGGGATTGAGGAGGCGCTGTCTGCGGTGGGGCGCAGGTGCAGCCATTAGGAGACCATGGTGCCCCTGGCGTTGGCGTGGTTCCTGGACAGCGGTGCTTTAAAATGGTTAAGCCGCCTTCAGGTGAGGCATTTAACGAGACGAGCCCCGCTTGATCTCGGTCAGGCGGGGTGACGAGCTCCTGGTTTTGGATCGGTAACTGCCTATTACGTGGGTAATAGGGGCGGATAACGGAGGAAAAGCACTGCTGGATTACATGGTGTAATTATTTAATAAAGCTGTGGCCCATGCCCTTTCCAGTTAAGAACGTGTTGTGTCTTTATATTTAAGGGGTATGGGTCAAGGAGGTCCCAGGTTTAATCAGTCATGTGTGATGTGCGTCACTTTGAACTTGGGCTATATGGGCCTAGAGATGTATTTGGGAAGTGCAGGCCTGATTTTCTATATTTTTTCCCTGCCTTTTCCTATGTTGGAGTCACCCTGTGTCTGTAGGGTGCAGGGTGTTTGTGTAATCTGTGTTAATTAATGTATTAATGCTGGTATTGCCTATGTATCTGTTAGGATTACTGAGTGGGTTATTTTATTTTTTTCCAGCTCCCCCTATTTGGAATATGTTATCTATTGTGTGTTGTATGTTTGAGTGATTTTTGTGTATTTGCCTTGTCAGGCAAACACTGCCCCATTATCTGATGTTTTAGACTGTAATCCTGTTTACCATCCACAACTGGTATTGTCCGGTCTTGTCTAGGAATGATGAGCAATGTTTATCCTGTCTGTACCAGGTTTGATTATATCTCACACTCTGAGAAGCATACTGAAGAAACTTCCCAACATCAGAACCTCACAATGTTTGTCTAGGGAGGGATTATGATGTAGTGCTTTAAAACACTAGGGTATTATTTTCACACTGTTTAGAGAAGCGAGGGTAAACATTCCATTGTGATGACTTATTTCTATTGTCCAGTGACTGGAGCTTTTCTATTGTCCAGTGGCTGGAGCCTGTTGTTATCTGTAATGTATTCTGGAAGGGAGGGGGGTTGTCTCACCTGGGTGTATGTGAAATAAATAAAGTAACTCCAAGAGCCAAGAAATAAGTTGATGAATAAACTCATTTGTATACTGTATTTAAGTTCACTATACTAATTGAGGCAATTTTTGAAGTGACACAGCAGTAATGTACAATCTTTTTTGCGCACTTCCTACAGTGTGAGTAAATAATTATTTCAGAACGCTAACTTTGTCTTTATTGAGGGAGAGGAGAGACTTCTCTCCGAAATGGAGGAAACATGAGCAACAACTCCCTCATCTTTTCCACTCGTACCATCATCATAAGAAAGCCTGGGAGTGGATAAGTATTAAGTGTATTAATTCTGTGAATTTGTCACTATTTTGACATTATACTGTATGCGTGTGTGTGTAATCTATTTGGTTAAATACGCACTAATTTACCCGTTATAGTGATTTGCATTTAAGGCTAGGGTCAAACGAAAGCATTTTTACACGCGAACGTAAAAAAGTGCGTCCGAACGAATTGACGTATTTTTTCACGGAGTGCGCGAAAACGGTCATACGATGCGCATTTTTCGTGCGTGAATTTTTCGGATCATCAATAAAACTCTTTTTGCGTCTGGACGTTATGTAGGCCGGACATTAGCAGTGTCTGACATCTCCTAATCACGCAAACACGCCGCTATGCCACAGCTGCGCACTCTGTACGTCTGTACTAGCGATTCGGCGTTCTCGAAAAAAATGCGTTCATTTTCCACTTGCGTTGCGCGGCCGGACTTTCGTGCGACCGTACTTCGTATATTGGCCGTCATTGCCCGTCATTTGCTGCTAGTGCGGCCGTAATTATGTGCGCCAGAACGCACGTTAAAAGTGTGCTGGTCTGACCCCAGCCTTAGCTAGAATATGCTCGTTGATATTTGCTTCACTTTGTAATACTTGATCAAACCTTATTATTTGTATAGTCTGTATGATCTTATAAACATAGGTAATCAGTGACCGCATGGCTGGCAGCCATCTTAAACCTCAAAAAGTCACATGGTCTGCTGTCAATGAGGAAGTGCGGCAGCAGTAACTGTACAATCTGTTTAAACTTACATTTGCGCAACTAAATTAATCCAGATGGTTTCTGCCAGATTTATGAATATAACAACTACTAACCAAATACACATCTGAATGTGTCTGTTATAATTTCTGAAGAGGCTTGTCACGGAATGGCCCGGCACCCTCAGCCAGGGGCGGTTCATAGTGGCAGTTATACCCATAGTCCCTTAGGTGCTGTGGGACCCATGGAGTTTTGAGTATTGTATTTAGATGTGGATTTGTGTGTGGTGTAATAAAGTGTCCCCGTTGGTATTGTGAAATGTAATTCCCTTTGTCTGCCTTGCCCGCCGCCATTTTCCGATCGCCTCGTGGTTCCGATCTGAATAATCGGATCGGAAAATGGCCGATTCGGACCATCCGGTCGAATCGTAAAATGGCCGATTCGGACCGTCCGGTCCGAATCGGCAACTCCCCGATTCGTAACGGCCAATACGAATCGGGGCCCGGGTGCCTCCTGCTAGCGAGGGCCAATGGGACTTGTGTGGGCGGGCAGGGATTCCCATTGTTCTGATAATGGTGTAAAGTTTATAAATGTATGTGATGTGAAAAATAAACTCAGATTTACCAGTGCATCCAGCCTCGCCTGATGACTATTATTTTCGGCCGTATTTGCTGAGGATCCCGCGCGGTCTCAGGGTACGGGTCCGAACCGAACCACCTTAAGATCCGAAGGTGCGGGCCGCGTACCGCGCTTCGGTACATCGAGTGATCCGAGATAAGATCCGAATATTCCTCCGATCCAGCGAGATCCGAATATTCCCTCGACGGAGATCGCTAATCAGATCCGAAGATTCCCTCGATCCCTTAAGATCCGAATATTCTTCCGGCCGTAAGATCCGAATATTCCTCCGCCCGTAAGATCCGAATATTCTTACGTGGGAAGATCCGATTCCCGTAACCGCACGGCCGTGCCGCAGACGCTCCCGCACCCACAAGGTCAGTGAACCAGCTGCTCGAGACGCTGAGTGCCGTGTTGCTCAGTGGTCGGGCTGGTTCTACGCAGGGGTCCCCTCCACCGCCCGCTAACCCTTCCCCAGGGTCACTCCAGGCCGCACGAGACGCCGAGTGCCGTGTCACTCGGTAGTCGGGCCAGCGGTAAGCACCGGGGGCACGCAGATAGAGCACACCCGCAGGTGGACAACATCCCATTCCGTCATAAGGCTTATCAACTAAACAGTGATTTTGTATGTTAGCAAATGCTGTTTCACTATTTTGGGTAGGTGGACTTAACTTCGGGCCTATAGATTAATATACTAAGCAAGAAACCGTTTCATTGGTAGACGTGGGTTAAAGACTTGGGTTAAAGACTTGGTAAAGGATTCCAGGGCTGGCAAGCCTTAAGATGGAGGATAAGGAGAATGGAGTAAGGGTTTTTTATGGAAGGCTTCAAGATACTGATTAGGGGGAAAGCGAAGGGGGGTAGGAAAGTAAAGCAGTTGAAATCAGCATATGAACTGCCAGAAATATTGAGAGAAAAGTGGGGGAAGGAGGTGTTGTAGAATGGCTGGTCCTTTAGAGAAGTCCCCATTTATCTTAACCCAGAGTGCATTCGAGGAACGAGACTGTAACATAGGGATTCCTGTCCACGGGCAGACTGCTCCCCTTGAAGTCAGTATTCCGCAGAAGTACTTGTCACGGAATGGCCCAGCACCCTCAGCCGGGGGCGGCCCTTTGGGACGGTGCGGTCCCTCCAGACTTTTAGGTGCCGTTGCACCAGCGGATTTCCGCGTGTTATTTTATTTAGATGTGATTTCATTTGTGTGGTGTAATAAAAGTGTCCCCTTGTTGTATTGCGAAATGTGTATCCCATTGTTGTGCCTTGCTCGTCGCCATTTTTCCCGCGTCTCGTGGATCCGGTCGAATCGATCGGATCGTAAAATGGCCGATTCGGACCATCCGGTTGCGAACCGGCAACACCCCGATTCGTAACCGCCAATACGAATCGGGACCCGGGTGCCTCCTTCCAACAAGGGCCAATGAGGCTTGTGGGGGCGGGCAGGGATTCCCATTGTTTTCTGGCTGGTTGAATGTTTATAAATATGTGTGATGTGTAAAAAATAAAGAGATGATCCAGTGCATACAGCTCCGTCTGGTGTGCTTTATTTTCGGCCGTATTTCTGAGATCCCGCGCGGTCTTCAAAGTGCGGCATCCAGAGATCCGAATCGATCACCCTGTGCCTGCATCTCGAATCAGGACAGAGGTGCAACGTACGGGCATCGGCCATCAGAAGATTCGACCACGCTGCAGTTCGATATCCGATCCGAAGCCGCGGTGCGCACCCCGCGCTTCGGTATATCGAGCGCCATATTCGATCGGGTAAGATCCGAATATTGCGCGAAGGAAATAAGAAACGTTTCCCATCCGAACGGTTCCGGACGAAACGTTTCCCACCCAAACGGCCGCTCCACAACCGATCCGAACAGCACCAAGGTCAGTAGATCAGCCGCTCGAGACGCTGAATGTCGTGTCACTCAGTGGTCGGGCTGATCTCGCCCCGGGGTCCCCTCCACAGCCCGCCAACCCTCCCAGGGTCATCCCAGGCCGCTCGAGACGCCGAGTGCCGTGACACTCGGTAGTCGGGTCGGCGGTAAGCGCAGTGGGAGGAAGCAGATAGGAGCACACCCGCAGGCGGACAACACCTCATTCCGCCACAGTACTGCTTATGGCCCAACTCAAAATGGAGACTGCATTGATTTACATTGTGCAAGGGACACACACAGAGAGGAAAGGTGCAGAGACAATGTAATCACATCCAGCTAGGAACAATGCATCAGATAACCGTGAACTGGGCGACCTTGGTTGCTGGGGGGGGGGGCGAGGGGCTGAGAAGCATGTGAAAACAAAAGGAGTCCATTACTTAGAGGGGGGGAGGGTATATTACACAAAGACTGGAGCGTAATACAGAGGTTAAATGGAGGTATGCCCGGTGTTATGTAAGAGGTTATTTGGAGGCAGCTCCTGCAAACGGCCATATGTTTTTTGAGGCATGAGGATGGAACCAATTTTGTCCAGGTTGCAATTCAAAGCGGCTGTGGAAAAGGCTGTAACGTTGCTGGGATGGAAAGAAACATAGAAAATGTAGGCAGATAAGAACCTTTCGGCCCATCTAGTCGCCCAATTACATGGATACTTTACCTGGATTTATCTTTTGTTTAGGATAGCCTTATGCCTATCCCATGCTTGCTTAAATTCAATTACTGTTTTGGCCTCTACCACTTCTACTGGAAGACTGTTCCATGTATCCACCACCCTCTCAGTGAAATAATGTTTCCTGAGGTTACTTTTAAACCTTTGCCCCTTTAATGTAAAACTATGTCCTCTTGTTTTGCTACTTTGTTTCCTTTTAAATATACTCCCTTCCTCTACCTTGTGGATTCCCTTTACGTATTTAAATGTTTCTATCTCGTCTTTTTTCCAAGCTATACATGTTAAGATCATTAAGCCTTTCCTGGTAACTTTTCTCCTTCAAGCCATACAAGATTTTAGTAGCCCTTCTCTGAACTCTAAGGTGTCTATATCCTTCTGGAGATACGGTCTCCAGTACTGCACACAGTACTCCAAGCGAGGTCTCACCAGTGCTCTGTACAGTGGCATGAGCTCTTCCCTTTTCCTACTGCTAATACCTCTCCCTACACAACCAAGCATTCTGCTAGCATTTCCTGCTGCTCCTCTTACATTGACTACTTACCCTTAGATCCTCTGCAATAACCCCTAAATCCCAACCCTCAGATGTTGAGGTTAGGACTGTATCAAATATTCTATATTCAATCTAGGAGAAGGTGGGGGAAGCCAGATATAGGGGATATTCTGATTTTGGGTAAAAAATAAAATTAATAAACCTTCATTTCTCTGGCAGATCGCGAGCAGTTAGGATTAAACAGCGATGGGGAAAGGGAATTTTGTTTAAAGGGCACCGGTCTTAGTAAATTATGAAATACCAGCTAGCCTGCTAAATTAGAGAGGAGAGGGTTGTGAATAAGCGGGGGTAGGTATATAACCCTGATTCAATTTACAGTCGCGATAAAAAGTTGGTATGTGTTTTGAGCGTTAATATTCTGTTTTTTGGGTTTTTTCTTTCAGAGCGGGCGAAGAGAGTATGGATCCTGGGACACTCCTACGTGCACTGGGCGGCTGTTCACGCTGCGGGCACAACGATGGGAGTGAACCTAGGGTTCAGCCTCACTAAAGCGGGCATTAGGTGGATAGGAAGGAGGACTATGGGGTGGGCGCAGTTTTTAGGGGTAGCACAGGAATCTAGGAGAAGGTGGGGGAAGCCAGATATAATGATAGTGCATTTAGGGGGTAACGACATAGGGGCTATGACACGATAGATTTGCACAATAGGGTCCGGGAAACACTTAGGTGGTTCAGGAAGGAATAAACAAAAGGGTTTATACTGCGGAAACACCCAAACAATGAGCAGCAAAAAACACCACCCTGATATCCACCAAATTCAGAAGGCATATAACATGAAAAACAAAAAATGGTGGTGTTGCACTAGATAAAGTAAAAAAACTTGTGTATAGTCTATATTAAAAGCTTGCTAATGTCCAGCAAGAAGAGGAAAGTTATAGTTCGTTCAATGGATATCCAATCCCTGTTGTTAAAAGGAAATTTGGCAAAATCTTCCAATCCTTTAAAACGAACGACCGCTTCTTTGGCGAATCTTCATTAAGGGTATATATCTCGAAAAAAGGAAATCTCAATAGTGTTATACCTTTTATTAATATATATTAAAATTCTGCTGACATAATATACGTACAGAGTATAGGTAGTGGGTTTAGGGATTGATCTCACCCACTGCCAGATAAAACATCACGTCCCGTCAAGCCTTTAAAAACAAACCACCCGGAGCTCCCGGGCTGCGTCCAAGGTGGTCACTCGATACAAAAGGTGGGTCCGCGATGGTAAAGTGACGTAGTGCTGACGCGTTTCGCCCCGCCCACGGGACTTCATCAGAGCATACGTCACTATGCCATCATCCTCTCTAAATAGTGTCTTAACTTGACACACCTGTTGGTCTTCTGTTAAAATTTTCTGAAACCGCTCCATATAGGAGATCTTACAAGCACTTCAGTACATTTGAACCATTAAATATATTGCGAAAATCACACTAATAATCACAATAAACAACAGCATTGATAGAATTACCACATATAGGAAAACGCAAAACCTTAGGAAACATCATTAAGGCTAAAAATTCATAACACACATAAAACACTGTGTGTATGGATTAAAAAATGAATTCAATTGAATTAAAATATTAACAAGGAAATTAATGAATCATTAAAAAACAGCATTAAACAACAAGAGTATAGATTCTTAACACTTCTAAAACCGCTCGTTACCTATCGTCGATATATCGATGACGTCATTTTTATTTGGAAGGGAGATGAGGCTTCTCTACAGGATTTTTTAGCTTTTTTGAATGAGAATGATTTTAATATCCATTTGGATTTTAACTATAGTAAACAGGAGGTGTTTTTTTTAGACTTACATATTTATATAGAAAATGCCACCATCAAAACACGCACCTTTTTTAAACCTGTAGATATCAACAGTTACATCCATTTTTCCAGCGGACATTTTTCCCCTTGGCTTAATAATATCCCTAAGGGACAACTGATGCGTCTCAAGAGGAACTGCACTGAGAATGAGCACTTTTTGAAAGAATCGGTGAAACTTCTAACTGATTTCAAAGAAAAAGAATACCCAGAGACAATCCTAGAGGAAGCTTTTCAAGGGGTGAAGAAGATCGATAGATCTACTCTTCTAACACAAACAAATTTTGGAAGAAAAAAGAACCCCACAACAAGGTTGATCTTTGATTTTGACAACCTGCATATGGACATCAAGAAGACCATCAATAAGTTTTGGTACCTTTTGATGGAAGATGGGGCATTTTGAACGAAAGACCCAGTATCACCTTTAGGGGTGCCCCCAGTTTAAAACAAACCCTAGTCCAAAGTTATATAAAAGTTATATAAAAGATATTAAAAAAACAGGATGGTTACAACAAGAAAAAGGTTTTTTCTATTGCAAAAATTGCCAATCTTGCAAGAACTCTAACATTCCAAAAAACAGTAATTGCATTAAGAACTATAAATCAAATATAACTAATATTGAGTATGTTATCAATAATTTAATCACATGCAAAACCAATAATATTATTTATTTGCTGGAATGTCCGTGCGGACTACAGTACGTGGGACGCACGGCAAGACCTTTACATAAACGTATAGACTAACATATTCGCAATATTAGGAATGGGTATATGCAACATTTCGTTTCTGCACATTTTTTTAAGTCTCACAATTCGGACCCAAGAGGTTTAAAGTTTTTGGGCATTAAAAGGGTAGGAAAGCATTGGAGAGGAGGCAATAATATTCAGAAAATGGGGCAGGAAGAGATGAGGACAGCATATGATTTGAGAACTTTCACTTCTTTTGGTCTTAATGTTGATTTTGATCTTTTTAATTTTTTAACTTAATTCATTGATATAATATTTTATGTTAGTTATGTGTTTCTCTCAAGGCTATGTGTTTTTTCCATATGCGGCACATACAAACTGTTGCACGTTATTATCAGTAGCAGTGGAATGTTTGAAATGTTTTTTACATTTCACTTTTTTAATCATGTTGTGATGCCTTTAAGATCCCTCCCCCCCCTCCTTTTTTGGAGTGGTTTTAGAAGTGTTAAGAATCTATACTCTTGTTGTTTAATGCTGTTTTTTAATGATTCATTAATTTCCTTGTTAATATTTTTAATTCAATTGAATTAATTTTTTAATCCATACACACAGTGTTTTATGTGTGTTATGAATTTTTAGCCTTAATGATGTTTCCTAAGGTTTTGCGTTTTCCTATATGTGGTAATTCTATCAATGCTGTTGTTTATTGTGATTATTAGTGTGATTTTCGCAATATATTTAATGGTTCAAATGTACTGAAGTGCTTGTAAGATCTCCTATATGGAGCGGTTTCAGAAAATTTTAACAGAAGACCAACAGGTGTGTCAAGTTAAGACACTATTTAGAGAGGATGATGGCATAGTGACGTATGCTCTGATGAAGTCCCGTGGGCGGGGCGAAACGCGTCAGCACTACGTCACTTTACCATCGCGGACCCACCTTTTGTATCGAGTGACCACCTTGGACGCAGCCCGGGAGCTCCGGGTGGTTTGTTTTTAAAGGCTTGACGGGACGTGATGTTTTATCTGGCAGTGGGTGAGATCAATCCCTAAACCCACTACCTATACTCTGTACGTATATTATGTCAGCAGAATTTTAATATATATTAATAAAAGGTATAACACTATTGAGATTTCCTTTTTTCGAGATATATACCCTTAATGAAGATTCGCCAAAGAAGCGGTCGTTCGTTTTAAAGGATTGGAAGATTTTGCCAAATTTCCTTTTAACAACAGGGATTGGATATCCATTGAACGAACTATAACTTTCCTCTTCTTGCTGGACATTAGCAAGCTTTTAATATAGACTATACACAAGTTTTTTTACTTTATCTAGTGCAACACCACCATTTTTTGTTTTTCAGGTTCAGGAAGGAATGGCCGGACGTTCAGATAGTGTGGTCTAACGTAATTGCTATATTAGTGTGGAGGAACTGCAGGGTGCAGGATACATCGGGAGAAAGAAGCTAAACCAGGCAGCGAAAAAGATTACTGTATGCTGGAGATGGGAGGAAAGGTTCTGGAGCATCAGAACACAGTGACAATGCAGGAGGATTTGTTTTGGAATGACGGGGTCCATTTGTCCAAGGCGAGGAACAACCTTTTCGGGGGCAACATCAAAGGGCTGATAAAGACCCTTGTGTAAGGTAAGTGAAAAGGTCACGGTCTTTTATTGGTGGCGGAAAAAGAGGATCCTCATTTTTGGTGGTGGTGAAATATGCGGCCCTGGCACGTGGAGAGGCGATAGAGGGGGAGGATCTGGGGGTCTGTGTGGTGGTTTGTGCGGCCAAACACAGGTAGCCTCCTGGTTTGAAGATCCTCCCGGGCCTGCTATCTGCTATAAAGAGAGCAGCGTGTGGTCGCGCTAGCTTAGCCACGTGGGGCCGGCCGCTATTTCTGGGCAATGCTGGTGGTGCATTGTGGTTGCCAGTGTTATCTGGCTGGATCTATGGTACCAGTGTTATCTGGTGTTACCTAGTCCAAGAAAGCGAGGATCGCTGATAATTCTGCCACAAAGGCAATGATTCTGTCCTTAATCAATAAAAGACGTGAACTTTTCAAACCGCCAATACTTTTGTCATGTGTTTTTATTTATGGGGAGAGGGGGGGTGGGGGGATGGTTTGGGGGGGTTTGAAGGGAAGTAAAGGTAACTTAAGAGAAAGGTAATGGTGGAAGAGAAATAAGGGTAAAATGCTTATATGGAGTAATAAGAGAGAGGACCATTGCACAGTATGCAAGAGTAGTAACGCCTGGTACTTCACCTAGGGCAAGGGTCAGCAACCTTGGCTTCCTGATGTTTTGGGAACTACATTTCCCATGTGGCTCAGTCAGCCTAATGGGTGACTGAGCATCATGGGAGATGTAGTTCCCAAAACATCAGGGAGCCAAGGTTGCTGACATCTGCCCTAGGGGGTACTTACAAGCTCCAGAGCCCCTATCCTGGCTCAGAGGGAATCTTGCTTTTAGGGTATTTGGATGGCAACCCTTTGCCTTCTCCGAGTTTTCTCCGTCGGCTCAAAAGCAGATCAGGTTGATTGCAGAGGGATGATAGGAATGATGGTTATAGTTGCAGGGAGCCAGGAATTGGGAATCAGAGTAGCAACGATGTTGCTGCTTCATTACAGCTCATGCTCACGAAGAGTGAACATCGTTGCTACTCTGATTCCTGATCCTGATTCCCAATTCCTGGCTCCCTGCAACTATAACCATCATTCCTATCATCCCTCTGCAATCAACCTGATCTGCTTTTGAGCCGACGGAAAAAACTCGGAGCAGGAAAAGGGTTGCCATCCAAATACCCTAAAAGCGAGATTCCCTCTGAGCCAGGATAGGGGCTCTGGAGCTTGTAAGTACCCCCTAGGGGAAGTAACAGGGGTTACTACTCTTGCATACTGCGCAATGGTTCTGTAGCGCTCACTCCCGGAGGAGCCGCTGAAAATTGAACCACGGGTCAGTCTCCCCGCACTAGGGAATAAATATACTCCAACACGCTGAACAGTTTTATAATTTAAAAGGTTTACTAAAAGGTTTGCAGTTCTTAACCCTTTCGCTGCTGAGGCTTTTCCCGCCCCTGTGCTGAGGTCATTTTTTACCTGTTTTGCGCATCATGTTTAAACGTGTTTTGAAGGCTTATTTTAGTATATGACATCGACATATTATATATCGTTCTTTCGTCAGACTCGTAGATTCATAATATGTCATTATTATATGTATACGTTATGTCATGTTTGTATATTATAACAAAAAATGCAATAAAATATGTATTTTCAATAATTTACAGCGTGTAAAGTGTTTTTTTCCACATTTAAACATGCGAGCAATTGCGGTTATATTTTGTATGGGGTGCGCTTGTTAAAAAAATTAGAGATGGGGTCTCGTTACATTTTTTTTTGGGGAAAATGACACCATTTTTAACAAACGCACCGCATACAAAAATCGTTAATGCAGCATTATTGTTCACATTATAATTGAAATGGGAACAATATTGCTGCATTAACAACAAAAAAAAAAAAAAAAAAGTGTTTATTTTTTTTTAAATTTTTTTTTAAATTTTTTTTTTATTTTTATTTTTTATTTTTTTTTACATTTTTTTCTTTCATGTTTTGGTATCGTTGGAACGGCCATGCTCTGGCCGATCCAACGATATCAAAATTTTAACCCCTAACTGCCACGGATCGGGAGATAGGGAGTTCATTGGAACTCCCTATCTCCACAGTTCGTGGCAGTTAGGGGTTAATGCTAGGACTGGCGTCATCGTGCTGCGCACGATGACGCCAGTCCTCTGGGGGAGTTCCCGGAAGCTTGGCCGACATCCAAGATGTCGGCCAGCTCCCGGGAAGGATCGCAAATCGGCGCTTTTCAGCGCCGATTTGCGATCCAGCTCCCCAGGGGTTAATGCCAGGCATCATTTGGAAGGGCAGGCTGTGCCCTCCAAATGATGCCTGGGTTAAGCCCCTGTGAGCCGCCGATCGGGAGGGAGAGAGGTCCGAAGGACCTCCCCCCCCTCCCTTTCAGGCGCCTCTCCGCACATGCGGGGGGGCGCCTGAATTATGTGTCATCGCGGGGGCGCGATGACACATAATAATGGCGGCCACTGCTCCGGATGCCGGGCTGACATCCAGGATGTCAGCCCGCACCGGAGGGGCCAGCGATCGGCCGGAACCCGGCCGAACGCTGACCCCAATGCGAGGACGCGCTCAGCGCGTCCTCCGCATACCAGGGGCAATGCTGAGGACGCGCTGAGCGCGTCCTTAGCATTGAAGTGGTTAAGACACGGTTTATAAAGGAAGATTTACAGTACTTTCGTAACACGATAAACGCGTAGCGGTAAAGAAAACGAAAACACGAGGGCTTCGTATTTTCGGAAAAACCCCGGACCGAGCAGACAAATTAAAAAGATACGAAATTCGAAGCGAGAAAAACCGCGTAGCGGGACACATAATAAAACACAGTTCTCGTATTACGATAGACGCGCAGCGAACACAAAAAAAGGAAAAATCGTTCAGAATGTAGCTTTTTCTTTGCCCCCTTGTATGGATTTTGAAAAAGGAAAACAGAGTCCTGCACAGGTTAAGTCCCAGAACTTGAAGTGATATGTATTTGTGTATGTAGGGTACCCGGGTACTTTTCTACTGGCCAGTGAGCTTACTTTAACGATGTCTTCGACTAGTCAGTTGGGGCCCTGTGGGTTTTAGAAGGAAAACAGCAGTGTACGCTTAAATTTACACACGGCCTTGGGGGCCTCTCACCCATCCAGCGCAAGCTTGAGGTTCCGCTGACCCAGGACGTCTCTCCGCTCGATATTGACTGGGGACGCCGACCACCGGATCTGTTGTCTGGCCTTCTGTCTGTCAGCCGCAACTCAGCCAGCTTACCGCCTGCTCCCCGCTTCAATCGACCGCGGTACTCCTTACTCGAGGGGTCTTCTCTCCTCAGCACTGCACTCGGAATACAGCTGGTGATGTCTCTCTCCCGCAAGGCTGGGTGGCCCGATTGTGAGGCCCAATCCACTCTGTCTGCGCTCCGGCCTAGCTCTTGATCTCTCCTTCTGTGAGTGTCTCTGTGCATCCGCTCTCCCCAGCTCCCTGGCGCGCTCTGCCTATTCTCCACGAGGTGCCGGATGTACAGGCTCTCCACAAACCCACCCACTTCCTGTTTCTTCGCAAAGCATGCATGGATATGTAGTTCAAGTGTCCAGGGTCTTAAATCGTGATAGTCTCCATCTTGTGGCCAAAAATGGGTACTGCCACAGTAAACTTTAACACATCGCTACACTCTCCCCCTCCTAGAACTCTTGGGTCTCTCCAAGGAGGTACAACAGTTACATTATCCTTTTACAATATGCACACAGTTTATACGGTATATACAGGTTCAGCAGCATACATGCAGTGGGTTAGAAACACTTTCTCAAGCTGACTCATGGTCTGGGCTACCTCAGCTAACATAGCAGACACTTCGGGCAATCTCTGCACAGTGGTGATGGCCTCTTCAGTGCTATGTCCGGGTGAGTCATAAGTAAGTCGCTGGGGCGGCCGAATAGAGCGTTTTTGTTCAGGCTCCCTCCGTTCCTCTTCAGGTGGAAGTACTATGGGCGTTGGCTCAATTTCTTTCTCGATCACTGGAGCAGACGTTTCTTCAGAGTATGATCCCTCCAGTGAAGGCATAGAACCGTAATCACCTGAATAAGCTTCCGGAGCTACCGGGATCCCCACAGCCTCAGGGACTTCCCACTGAAATTCAAGCGGCTCAGGGATATCAACAGTCTCAGGGACTTCCAACAAGAATTCAGGAGCTTCAGGCCTCAAATTACTCTCCCATCGTTCAGGAACTGAGGTAATCTCTTCAGGCTCCGGTGAACGCATCCAGTCCAGACAGAAACTTTCTTCCTCACTGTCCCTTTCGCTCTCTTCGACAGCCCGGGTCTGTTGAGACCGAGTAACAGGAGGGACACGTGGAGCACGCGGATCGCCGGAGGAAGTTCGTTTTCCACTGGTACCCTCACAGCCTCTCTCAATGGTAACAAGTGATTTCGGTGCCAATTCTTGAGGGACCAGCCTTTCCATCAGGGCGAATCTGATACACCGGCAGACCTGGCAGTTGTTTGCAAACAATGTAAACCTGAGAACTCCATCTATCCGCCAGCTTGTGTCTCGCAGCAGCACCAAATTCTTCAACAGAACCCTATCACCGGGTTGTAAATCCTGTACTCGAACCTTCAGATCATAGTTCTTCTTGTTCCTTTGCTCCCTGTTACCTGAAGTCAAACGAGCCTGTTCAAACGCAGAAGCCAGATTCTTCCGAAGTCTATCCACATAGTTTCTATGAGAAGCTACCGACGTCTGGTCTAGAGATAACCCAAATGCCAAATCAACCGGCAGTCGAGGTTCTCTTTCCGAACATAAGACGGTACGGTGAATATCCAGTGGCATCACTCTCCGTACTGTTATATGCATGCACCAGAGTAGCTATGTGACGACTCCAACTCTGCTTCTCCACATTAGACAAGGTCCCCAGCATGTTTAGCAGCGTGCGATTAAACCTTTCAGGCTGAGCATCACCTTGAGGGTGTATGGCGTTAGTTCGAGTCTTTTGAATTCCCAACAACTCCAGCAATTGCCCGACCAATCTACTTTCAAAGTCTCTTCCCTGATCAGAGTGTATTCTTCTTGGCAGGCCGTAATGAACAAAGAACTTTTCCATCAGCACCTTCGCCACTGTGGGAGCGCGTTGGTCTTTTGTAGAAAAAGCTTGGGCATAACGGGTAAAGTGATCAGTCACTATCAGAATGTTCCCTTGCCCACTAGCATCCGGCTCTAAGCACAGGAAGTCAATGCACACCAAATCCATGGGTCCCTGACTCTGTAGATGGCTCATTGGAGCAGCTCGGGTCGGTAGAGTTTTCCTCTGAATGCACCTCAGACAGGAATGGCAGTAACTCTCAACTTCAGCTCTCATGCAAGGCCAATAAAACCTATCTCGCACCAACTTAAAAGTTCTCTCAGCACCCAAATGTCCATGCTCATCATGTAGTGATCGCAACACACTCTCCCTGTGTTTGGGTGGGAGAAATAACTGTTGAATCTCTTCGGAATTGGTCGAGGGCCCCTTCGGTAGACCACCCCATCCAACTCTTCAACCGCTCCCACTCTTTGTAGACCAATCTGGCTCCATCCGGGAATTGGTTAACAGAATCTCTCGCTGGTTTGCAATCAGGGCCTTTATGGTCAATGCAATCAAAGGATCTCTAGCTTGATCCGCTTTCAGGTCCTGCTTGGAAAAGGTAGGTAGATTTTCATCCCTCAATTGCGTAGGGTTACAGTAGAACTCAGGAACAGCCGCGGCCATGACTCCTATGGCCTCCGCTTCAACTCCTCCCTTGACCCGGCACTCTGTTCCTTGACACAAAGCTTGCACCCCGTCTGGAGTTAACTGAGTCCATTCTGTAGTGTAGGGTCTTCTTGATAAAGCATCAGCATCTCGATTGTTCACCCCAGGGCGATACTTCAGGCTGAACCGAAACCCTGACAGAGCGGCCAACCACCGATGTCCCGTTGCGTCCAGTTTTGCAGTAGTAAGGATATAGGTGAGAGGATTATTATCCGTCTTGATCACAAACTCAGCTCCATACAGATAGTCTTTCAACTTGTCCACCACTGCCCACTTCAAGGCCAGGAACTCCAGTTTGTGAGTAGGATAGTTCTTCTCAGAAGGCGCAAGGCTCCGGCTCACATACGCCACAGGCCTCAGCAATCCATCATACTCCTGATACAGGACTCCTCCCAAACCTTCTCGGCTGGCATCCACATGTAGTTCGTATGGCTTGTGAGGGTCCGCGTAGGCCAGAACAGGAGCTCGGGTTAGATTCTCTTTCAGCTTCACAAACGCACCTTCACATTGACTAGTCCATTCACCTTGTATGGACTCTTTAGCTTTCCTTGGTCCCGGAGCGGAAGGGTTTCGGTCAGAGACCTTACAGCCTTCTTCGGTGGTTTCTTTCTGTAGGAGTTTGTTCAGCGGCTGAGCTATCTTTGCAAATCCTCCCACAAATCTTCGATAGTACGAGCAGAATCCCAAGAAAGATCTAAGTTCAGTGACGTTTCGAGGTCTAGGCCAAGAAGCTACGGCCTCCAACTTCCGAGGATCTGTCGAAACACCTTCTGCCGAGACCACGTGTCCCAGATAGGTGACTGACGGTAAGCAGAACTGGCATTTCTCCAGAGACAATTTCAACCCCTCTTCATGGAGCCTCTTCAAGACTTTCTCCAATCGTTGCTCATGCTCTTCCAGAGTCTTCCCGAACACAATTATGTCATCCAGGTACACTAACACTTCGATTAGATTCATATCCCCGACTGTCTTCTCCATCAACCGTTGAAACGTGGCGGGAGCTCCCGTCAGACCTTGAGGCATTCTATTAAACTCAAAGAACCCCAGTGGGCAAATGAACGCAGTTTTCTCTTTGTCTTCAGGGTGCATCGGTATTTGATGATATCCACTTCGCAGGTCTAGTACACTGAACCACTTTGCTCCAGACAAACACTGTAAGGCATCTTCAATCCTAGGAGTGGCGTATTGGTCGGGGATGGTTCTTCGGTTCAAAGTGCGATAGTCTATGCACAAGCGGACAGAACCGTTCTTCTTCCTAACCAGCACTATTGGAGATGCATATGGGCTCCTGGACTCTTGAATCACATTGGTTCTCTGCAACTCATTTAGCTGTTCTCGCAGATCATCCAAGTCTCCCAGCGGAACTCGCCTTGACCTTTCACGAAACGGCTTGTCTTCTTGCAACCGAATGCGGTGTTCCGTACTCTTAGCCAGGCCCACATCGAACTCATCTTTCGAGAATAATTCTTTCCACTTCAGAACTTGAGACTGAAGACGTTTCTTCCACTCAGGTGAAATGGGAGCGTCCTTGGGGTAGAATCTTTCATCTGGAATCTCTTCTCTTCTCCCCCTCCTGAATCGGTAGAGAGGGGTGTAACAGACTCTACTTGCCCGATAGGCATTCGTGCTTTAAGGACCACTGGAGAATCTGTCACATTGCACACACTGACCGAGACTCTTCCACGTGTTCTCTTCAAGGCTTTTGTGGAGATTATTTCAGGAATTACTTCGACTCCGGTTTCACTCCCATGACTGACATCGGTTCCCAGCACCACATAAGGACCTGGTTGCGATCCGTTCAACTTGACTAAAACCCGGAAGCTCGCTACTTCTCCCGCTTGCAGGACCTTCTCTGTCCCACCCAGTCTCCACAGTCTTCCCACCTCAGCAGGTGCTTTCCGTTCTTCAACCATCCTCTGATAGACCGGTCGTAACATGGGGTGCACTCCTTGAGTTGACCCTTCTTCCACTACGATGGGGGTCAGGAGACGCCGCACTAGGTCCGTATTCGTCCCCACTATCAGAGAGCTTCTGTTTGCACCCGAGGGTCGGGGGCACACAATGGCCAAGGCGTCACAGCCTCCGGACTGTCCGATGACTTCAGATCCGATCTCCAACCTTACTTGCAGATACCCGTCATAAGGGAGTTTCTCAGTGCCGATACCCCAGATTTCCAAATCCTTCAGTTCTTGCAAGGGAATATGTTTCAAGTGTCTCTCATAGAAATCTCGGTAGATCAAAGTCACTTGGGCCCCTGAATCCAACAGGGCTTTGGTGTAGACTCCCTCCACTTGGATTGGCACAATCGGAGAAGGACCTATCAGCTGATCAGGAAACTTGGTGGAGGTATCCGGACGCTTAGACCCAGTTTGCTGGACCCTGGCCTTTTTCTTGGCCCGTACAGGTTTTGGGTGTGCATTGCCTCCCCATGACATAGACCCGGGCGCTAAGGGAGTGACTCTTTCCATTCTGGCAGGCTCAGCAGTTGGCTTGGCTTTGGGCCCTCTCGCCCTCCTAGCCCTGACTTGGTTTCTGGAGCGGGGTTCAACCTTCGGGCACCCAGGTTGCTCCTTCACTGGTGCCCTCTGGCGTTTCCCGCCGGTGGGGTAGACAACAGTCCTTCTAAAGCTTTCAACAATCTCTCGACTCTATCCTTCTCAGGCTTTCGGCCCTGGCACTGTGCGCGGAAATGGCCCATTTCTCCACAACCGAAACATCTCTTCTTAGAGAGCGGAGACGTAGTTTCTTGTTGAGATTTTGTTAAAGGGTTGGGACCAGACGCCACAGCAACTTCCGTCGTCTGCATACCTGTTAGGAACTTTTGCATTTCCCCCTGCATCTCGGTCACCTTCATCAACACCCTGCACAGTTCAGCGTGCGCTTTCTGCAGTTCAGTTTGAGCTTCCTGTACCTTCTTTACAGTCTTGAACAACTCGCTTCGTTCGAAGGGTTCGTTTCTTTAGCAGCCCTTTCGGTGGATTTAAACCCGACTAACTGTTCCTGTTCGTCCAGGTCAGATCCATAGGTGTCTATCGAGTCGTTTTCAGGCTGTAGACCGTCGTTATATCTTGCAGGTTGTGCATAAGCCCTTTCTCCCCGTCTGAAGGATTTCTCTTCCAGCAGAGCCTCCTCCTCTCGTACAACTCGGATCAGTTCCAAGTACTTCAACTCTTGATTGACTGCTCTGCTTCTCAGCTGCATCATCACCGGATCTAACGGTCGAGAGCCTCTCAGGATCTGCTTTATTCGTATCTTATCTACGTCAGCCGGTTGGGCCCCTTTCTTGAGGAGTATTTGGTGCAGAATCTTATCCAAGCGCCTCATGTAATCAATCATTCTCTCACCTCTCTTCTGATAGGTGTGTTCGTACTGATATACCAGTTCCGCTGCCTTTTCTGTTCGCCCAAACACTTCTTCAAGAACGTTCAGATAATCCAAAGCAGTACAATCTTTTCTACTCAATTTTAGGTTTCTCACCGCTTCTGACGCAGGTCCCTTTAAACTCTCGGTGATCCTTTGCTTTTTCTGGGCCTCAGGGACGTCCCACTCATCCAGAGCCTGCATCGCCTGTTCCACCCATTCCTCAAAGGTTTCTTCTCCCGCCGGAGTTGGTACATTTCCTGTAAAGTTCCTTAACCGTCGATAACCGAAATTAGTGTGAGGAGGGCTTGTTTTCTGACATTTAGCCAGCAAATCTCCAATAGCCACGATAAATTCAGGCCCGATCATGGCCAACGGACTGGGCGCGGAAAACTTTCGGCTTCGCCACGTGGCGCACTTGGCTGAATCAGCTGGACTTCCACCTCAGCGGTCAACTTCACGCTCGCGCCCCGAAAACATGCTGGAATACCTTTCTTTTCTCCATTCGAGAAGAACATGCGTGTGAGAGGTATCTGGGTTTTTCTTAATGTCCAGAATTAACCCCCGATGATCTGGTGCTAGCGTGGCCACGGCCTGGCGAATCTGATCTTCGGCCCAAGTGTCTGCGGGAATATCCATGACTACGCAACATGCTAACTGACTACTATACTCCCCACACCATTCGGCAGCAGTGTCTGGATCCATATTTAACCCTTTAGATGCGGTTTTTCCAGAGACTGAATCCCGGACGAGCCCCCACGTGTGGCGCTCACTCCCGGACGGAGGAGCCGCTGAAATTGAACCACGGGTCAGTCTCCCCGCACTAGGGAATAAATATACTCCAACACGCTGAACAGTTTTATAATTTAAAAGGTTTACTAAAAGTTTGCAGCTCTTAAGACACGGTATATGCAGGAAGATTTACAGTACTTTCGTAACACGATAAACGCGTAGCGGTAAAAGAAACGAAAACACGAGGGCTTCGTATTTTCGGAAAAAACCCCGACCGAGCAGAAAATTAAAAGATACGAAATTCGAGGAAAAACCGCGTAGCGGGACACAATAAAATACACAGTTCTCGTATTACGATAGACGCGCAGCGGGAACAAAAAAAAAAGAAGAATCGTTCAGAATGTAGCTTTTTCTTTGCCCCCTTGTATGGATTTTGAAAAAGGAAAACAGAGTCCTGCACAGGTTAAGTCCCAGAACTTGAAGTGATATATATTTATATATGTAGGTACCCGGGTACTTTTCTACTGGCCAGTGAGCTTACTTTAACGATGTCTTCGACTAGTCAGTTGGGGCCCTGTGGGTTTTAGAAGGAAACAGCAGTGTACGCTTAAATTACACACGGCCTTGGGGGCCTCTCACCCATCCAGCGCAAGCTTGAGGTTCCGCTGACCCAGGACGTCTCTCCGCTCGATATTGACTGGGGACGCCGACCACCGGATCTGTTGTCTGGCCTTCTGTCTGTCAGCCGCAACTCAGCCAGCTTACCGCCTGCTCCCCGCTTCAATCGACCGACGCGTACTCCTTACTCGAGGGTCTTCTCTCCTCAGCACTGCACTCGGAATACAGCTGGTGATGTCTCTCTCCCGCAAGGCTGGGTGGCCCGATTGTGAGGCCCAATCCACTCTGTCTGCGCTCCGGCCTAGCTCTTGATCTCTCCTTCTGTGATGTCTCTGTGCATCTGCTCTCCCCAGCTCCCTGGCGCGCTCTGCCTATTCTCCACGAGGTGCCGGATGTACAGGCTCTCCACAAACCCACCCACTTCCTGTTTCTTCGCAAAGCATGCATGGATATGTAGTTCAAGTGTCCAGGGTCTTAAATCGTGATAGTCTCCATCTTGTGGCCAAAAATGGGTACTGCCACAGTAAACTTTAACACATCGCTACAGTTCTCTCTATTACTCCTTAGAATCCATAGAAGTCCCACCGAGCTCGTTTCCTATAGAGGATTCCTCTGAATACAGAGAAAACTTTGTTCTACGTAACCTTTGAGGGACAGCAGAGAGGATTTTTCGAAGAACACCCCTATATGTCTAGACCTACATAGGGTAGAAAACCACTAAAATACTGAGGACATTATCTGGACTATTTAAAGCAATATATAATCTCCCACAAAGTGATTTATGTTTTATGAATGTATTGTGTACATACATAATTTAAATTATCGGAAGTTTTGCCGACAATATCACGCTCTACGCGCCTAAAGGGCTTTCTTTTTAACAAATATTCTGTTATACTTCACTGACCTGTGCACAAAGATCGGGACAATAAAGTCCGTGTAATTAGGATTTTCAGCTTCTTCCAACAGTCGATCCACATTCTTTTCATAATCTGTGACCCATTCCACCTCCTCATCGAGCGGCAACAAATTACCTGAAAACACATGAAAACCGAAATTAAGATTTCATTCTGTCCGTCATGAGACACACATGGTGTTACAACTAGTGATGGGCCGAACACTCCTGTGTTCGGTTCACATTCGAACACCCAAAAATGTTCGACCGCGAACTCGAACACAATGCAAGTCAATGGGGCTCGAAAATTCAAAATTAAAGGTCCCCTCCAAGAAGGCATATATGCAAGATATTGGCCATAAAAGGTGTATGGGGGTCCGGGTAGTGCCCTGGGGGACAGGAAACAATGCAAAGAAAGTAAAAAAAAATGTTTTTAACCCTTTTACTGCTGAGTGCTGAGCCATTTCACCGCTGTCTGCTGAGCTAATTTTTACCGCTTTTGCTCATGTATAAACGCGACTTGAAGCCATGGAAATGTTTTATTGCTAACGAGTGGGAAATGTTTTATTGCTAACGAGTGGGAAATGTTTTATTGCTAACGAGTGGGAAATGTTTTACCAACACACAGGACAGGGTATACCTTAATAGGCCACATGGTATACAAGGACTCATTATGACACAAGCCCAAATCGATCAGAGTTAGAGTGGTCAAGTAATAGCCACGGACTGGTACACTGGGGGGGGAGGTTCTCATACAAGCCAGGTAACAACAGAGACTGAAAAATCAACCAAGTAGTGAATCACCAGGAGACACTCAGCACTGAGGGAAGCAAAGTCCACGGCAGGGCGATGAGCTGGATCGCGCTGTCTGTATTTAAACCAGGCGGGCGCGCGTCATCATGCCGCGCCCCACCACCTGACCAGCCTGCGAGCTCCGGAAGCCGGCACAACTCCTGGCACCCGCCTTGTCGATGGCACCACCGGGTGCTGGGGCCCCTCTGAGCCCCGACGTGACAGATACGCTCATACACACCACACATTACTGTGAGTTTAGTTGCTGTGGAACGGTGTTATGTACTTCCTTTTTTTTTTTTTTTTTTGGAAGGGGGTGAAAAACTGTTACGAGTTGAGGAAGTTTACGGGGGGCCCCATTGTGAGGTTCAGTAAGGGGCCCCATCATTTCTGATGGCTGTATGCATCCGGTACACGGGTCAGTGCACCCAAATATTGGGCTTTGGTGCCAGCAAGTGCCTTCACACCGGAACCCCTCTGAGGTATTGTGGAAGATGCAGGGGTGGACCCCGCGGCCAAATATTGAAATGATGCACCTGTCACATTCAAGTGCAGAAAAAAATTGTGTCTTAGTCGGTGGTGCACGACACCGAGAATCTAACAGGGTTATTCAAAGAGATCCGAATTGTGGCCGAAAAGGTAACCGGACAGTGAAATTCAGGGTTCGGTTGCCTTTCTTGGCCATTCGTCTATCCAGAGAGCAGGCAATTCGCCAAATCCTGGCGAATTGCCTGCACATACGGTGCCTGTTCGGTGCCTGTTCGAGGGCAGTGAAATCCCCATAGAGAAGCAATGCTTCGTCTATTCAGAGAACACAAACCAGCAGTGAAAGGTTCCCCTAATGCCCTGCCATTCGGTGGTTAATTCGTCAGGTTAATTCAGGAGAATCCCATAGGCTTCAATGTTAAAAATATTCCCGTTTCAATTCAATATCTAATAAAGAGTCTCTTTATTTATAGATTTTTTAGGATCTTTAAAGCATTTTTTTAACCCCCCCTCGAACTTTCTGTGAACATCCCGAAAAGTACAACGTTCGCGAACTTTCGAACAGCCGATGTTCGAATCAAATGTCGAACTGATTCGAACAGGCAACCCATCCCTAGTTACAACCACATACACTGTAACCGAGGACACACATCCTGACACAGACACTGTAACCGAGGACACACATCCTGACACAGACACTGTAACCGAGGACACACATCCTGACACAGACACTGTAACCGAGGACACACACCCTGACACAGACACTGTATCCGAGGACACACACCCTAACACAGACACTGTATCCGAGGACACACACCCTGACACAGACACTGTAACCAAGGACACACATCCTGACACAGACACTGTAACCGAGGACACACACCCTGACACAGACACTGTAACCGAGGACACACACCCTGACACAGACACTGTAACCGAGGACACACACCTTGACACAGACACTGTAACCAAGGACACACATCCTGACACAGACACTGTAACCAAGGACACACACCCTGACACAGACACTGTAACCAAGGACACACATCCTGACACAGACACTGTTACCGAGGACACACACCCTGACACAGACACTGTAACCAAGGACACACATCCTGACACAGACACTGTAACCGAGGACACACACCCTGACACAGACACTGTAACCAAGGACACACATCCTGACACAGACACTGTAACCGAGGACACACACACCCTAACACAGACACTGTAACCGAGGACACACACCCTGACACAGACACTGTAACCAGGACACACACCCTGACACAGACACTGTTACCGAGGACACACACCCTAACACAGACACTGTAACCGAGGACACACACCCTGACACAGACACTGTTACCGAGGACACACACCCTAACACAGACACTGTAACCGAGGACACACCCTGACACAGACACTGTAACCGAGGACACACACCCTGACACAGACACTGTTACCGAGGACACACACAACCTGACACAGACACTGTAACCGAGGACACACACCCTGACACAGACACTGTAACTGAGGACACACACCTTGACAAAGACACCTTCAACGTTACACACACACACTTTCAGTCTGTGGACCTTCGTCAAGGCTTTGAATGGAGGAGAAATTAAACCAGAACCATAAAATGTAAACCCAGTGGAGTTCAGATGAACACATTGAGCGTAATCTTACAGAGTATTGGTTCATAGAGGTCATTCAGGCCTCAATTTAATTAAATCTTATTTATCCCCTGTGTAACCCCCGGCCATATCTCCTGTCTGACCCTACACTAATCCCCACCGATACTCACTGTAACCCAGGCCAGACCAAGCCGTTTCATGTCCTGGTGTTCTGGCCGGGTTTGGATCTACTTTACTTGGATTGTTCTGTTATCCTAAACTTGATTCAATCCAGAGATCAGATCATGGGATTTACACGGAGGACTGGGGATAAATAACTATATGGCAACCATGAAGACTTGAGGAAACCTATATAAATCCATACAGGCATGTAAAGCTTTTCCATATGACCTGCACGCTGTAACAAGGTTTAATGATTGTCTGAGATTCCCTTTCCTCTCCTGTCATGGCGTTCACTTAATGTTAGTATGATCAGGCATGGACTGACTATGTGTTTGAGTCTGATTAAGGCTGGGGTCAGACGAGTGTAGTGTTCACGTCCATGATGGCGCCTAAAAGTACGTCCGTGATAGCATGAAAGAAAGCCCATAGGAGCCCGACACACAAAGTACATCCGCACTGAACTGCGGACGCACAACGGCCGCGGCCCACGGAAGCAAGGCAGGCAAGAACGTACAACCCCTAGAACGGCTGCACAAAGTGCGCTGCGTCCGCAACATCCGCATAGCTTTGTGTGTGAGTGATGGAACGTGGTCAGACGGACGGCATTTATACGCCCAGCATTTATACGCCCCGCATTTACACGTTCAGCATTTACACGTTCAGAATTTACACGTTCGGAATTTACACGTCCAGCATTTATACCTCCAGCATTTATACACCCAGCATTTACACGCCCAGCATTTACACGCCCAGCATTTACACGTTCAGAATTTACACGTCCAGCATTTACACACCCAGCATTTACACGTTCAGGATTTATACCTCCAGCATTTATACGCCCAGCATTTATACGCCCAGCATTTACACGCCCAGCATTTACATGCCCAGCATTTACACGCCCAGCATTTACACGCCCAGCATTTACACGCCCAGCATTTACATGTCCAGCATTTACACGCCCAGCATTTACATGCCCAGCATTTATATGTCCAGCATTAATACGTCCAGCATTTATACACCCAGCATTTATACGTCCAGCATTTATACGTCCAGCATTTATACGCGCAGCATTTTTCACGGACAAAATGGTTTTGCTTTTTAATTTATTTTCCCTCCTACATTCGTCAAAATATACATCAGTGAAAAAATGGACAGTGTAGCCACTACTGCGTCTTCCGTACTGACGTACATCCATGTGCACGGACGTACAGTCCGTAGAAATCATGCTCATCTGACCCCAGCCTAAATCATTCAGTCCAGTAGATGGCAGCAATCTGTTTATTCTACGCTTGAGTCGGGGCTGCAGAGAAAGAGCTGGAAGAAATGGTGGATCACATGGAATTTGAGATGAAGAATGAAGTCTCAACCTGCGCAAGCATTAATGCTCAGAGCTTCATTGAGTGGGTGTGGACTTGTTCATGTTCTCCTGCCTGTCCTCAGTGTCTCGGTCTCTGGATTGTCTTGCTCTTTGTACAGTTTTGAACCTGTTATGTCTGTGTTTGTGAAAGGCTGCTCCTTCATGGTGTAAGAGCCCAGAATAAATTCACTCTGGAAGCCGGCGCTGGATTCCAACTATTCACCACAAGCCTAGAAGAGCGATGTTTATTGACTTACCAAGTTGGGCAAAGATCTCCCCGGTCTCGAACTTGCTGAGTGTTGGACACCCGCGATTATCGACCATCGTTATGACATTTGTGAGGTCATAGGCATTTCTCCTTGTGGTGCATCCACCGTCCGTTTCCCGGGCGATGGCGTGATCCTTGTACGTCCCGTCAATGACGAACTTACAGGAGTTAATGAAGGATGACTTTCCATTACCCGGCAACCCGAAAAGCTGCAGGAGGACTCGCTTGTAGCCCTGATTGCCGTGTTCACAGTTATCCAGGCTGTAATTGGTGATTGTTTGTTTATATGAATTAATACTCATTTTTGATACGTTCAGTTTATTCGTTAATCAGCCTGAATGTTCAGCCGCTGCAGAGCGTCTCCTGCCGCCTCCTAAAATCAATAATAATTACAGGGTTAATTGGGGGAAAAGTCTAATTACATCTCAGCTTTCAGGGTAATAATTAGTGAATGTTTAATACGTCAGCGCTGCGGAATATGCCGGCACTTTATAAATAAAGAATAATAATAATAAGTCACATTAATCCGTGCAGCGCTGAATGTAACACATGTCACGGCTCTGTTACTGCTGCCCCCTGTCTAGCGCACATTCTGATATCAAGCTCACACAGAGTGTGGCGCAGGCTGCTCACTTACACATCAGGTTTAGCGCGTCAAGGTTATACTATCAGGGTTATTTCAAAGGGCACTGAAATTCCACTGGAATTTTGGTGGTTTAGTTCTTCACTTCGGGGAAACAAATTCTCAGACCCTGCGGTGAATTCAGAGCAGGGAAAATCCGAATGAGACAGACAGACACAGAGCGACAGACACAGAGCGACAGACACAGAGCGACAGACACAGAGCGACAGACACTGAGCGACAGACATCGAGCGACACACAGAGAGCGACAGACACACACACAGACTCGCGATGCGAGATCTGGCTGGTTATGTGACCGGCAGGGGGAAACTCAATGGAGTCCTATGGACTCCATCGAGTGGATGCTCAAGGCTGCGCTCAGCGCTGCCGCAACCATCGTGGGGCGGTAGCGCCCGCAAACAATGCAGGCAGCATTTTTTACGCCTGCATTGTAATCCAGTGTTAAAACGCGGTGCAAGGGGGAAAACTGCCTTGCGCCACGTTTTAACGCTAGGATTGTAATGTGGCCCATCTAGTCGGCCCAATTCTATGGATTCTTTCCATGGATTTCTCATATATTTAGGATGGTCTTATGCCTATCCCATGCCTGCTTAAACCTAATCACTGGTTTAGCCTCTACCACTTCTACTGGAAGACTGTTCCATGTATCCACCACCCGCTCAGTAAAATAATGCTTCCTGATGTTACTTTTAAACCTTTGCCCCTCTAATCTAAGACTATGTCTCTTGTTTTGCTACTTTGTTTCCTTTTAAATATACTCCTTTCCTCTACCTTGTGGATTCCTTTACGTATTTAAAATGTTTCTATCATATCTCCTCTGTCTCGTCTTTTTTCCAAGCTGTACATGTTAAGATCATTAAGCCTTTCCTGGTAACTTTTCTCCTTCAAGCCGTACACCATTTTAGTAGCCCTTCTCTGAACTCTCTCTAAGATGTCTATATCCTTCTGGAGATACGGTCTCCAGTACTGCACACAGTACTCCAAGTGAGGTCTCACCAGTGCTCTGTACAGTGGCATGAGCACTTCCCTTTTCCTACTGCTAATACCTCTCTACAACAAACAAGCATTCTGCCAGCATTTCCAAGCATTCTGCCGCATTTCCAAGCATTCTGCCAGCATTTCCTGCTGCTCTATTACATTGACTACTTACCCTTAGATCCTCTGAAATAATAACCCCTAAATCCCAACCCTCAGATGGATCCGATATTTTAGATTCAGCCCTTGGGTTTTCCACCCTGGTGTATTATCTCGCACTTATCCACATTAAAACGCAATTGCCACAGCTCCGACCATGTGTTTAATCATTTGTCTGATCCCTCCAGGAACATCAACACTGTTAAAAATCTTTGTGTCATCACCAAAAAGACCCACTTTCCCATCAATAACATCTGCAATATCACTAATAAACATATTAAAGCGAATGGGTCCAAGTACTGACCCCCGAGGAACCCCACTGGTAACAAGACCTTGCGCCGAATAAACTCCACTGAGCACAACCCTCTGTTGTGTCACTGAACCACTGCCTAATCCTATGGGATTCACCTGATTAAAGCTGCTGATCCGAACCACCAAAAATCAGGGCATTTCTCTGCTGTTTGGCAGACTTTTTTCCCCAGTCTTTCCCTGCTCCCGCTGGACTGAGGAGACGGATAGAGCCGCGATCCTCATCGCGGGACAGGAGGTGAGTATATTGATTTTTTTGGGGTGGTTTTAGGCTGGTGTTAACAGATTCTGCAGAAGCGAAACCCGTTAGCACCAAGTCCAGGCTGTGGTTAACATTTTGTTAACTGCGACCGGACGTTAATCAGTGTTAGGACTTTGTAATCCAACGCTGATTAACACTTTATGCTCCCATGTTAAGTATAGGGAGCACAAAGTACAGTAACCTCGCGCTCATAAGGACAAGATACCAAACGCTAGCGAGTTACTTAACCCGTCAGCGTTTGGATTGTAATATGCGGCGACTACTTGGGCTAACGTTAACGCTCCCGCAGGTGACACTAACGTTAACGCTCACACAGGTGACACTAATGTTAACGCTCCCGCAGGTGACACTAACGTTAACGCTTGCGCAGGTGACACTAACGTTAACGCTCGCGCAGGTGACACTAACGTTAACGCTCGCGCAGGTGACACTAACGTTATCGCTCCCGCAGATGACACTAACGTTATCGCTCCCGCAGGTGACACTAACGTTAACGCTCCCGCAGGTGACACGTTAACGCTCGCGCAGGTGACACTAACGTTAACGCTCCCGCAGGTGACACTAACGTTATCGCTCACACAGGTGACACTAATGTTAACGCTCACACAGGTGACACTAACGTTAATGCTCCCGCAGGTGACACTAACGTTAATGCTCCCGCAGGTGACACTAACGTTAACGCTCACACAGGTGACACTAATGTTAACGCTCCCGCAGGTGACACTAACGTTAATGCTCCCGCAGGTGACACTGACGTTAACGCTCGCGCAGGTGACACTAACGTTATCGCTCCCGCAGGTGACACTAACGTTATCGCTCCCGCAGGTGACACGTTAACGCTCCCGCAGGTGACACTAACGTTAACGCTCCCGCAGGTGACACGTTAACGCTCCCGCAGGTGACACGTTAACGCTCCCGCAGGTGACACTAACGTTAACGCTCCCGCAGGTGACACGTTAACGCTCCCGCAGTTGACACTAACGTTAACGCTCCCGCAGGTGACACGTTAACGCTCCCGCAGGTGACACGTTAACGCTCGCGCAGGTGACACTAACGTTAACGCTCGCGCAGGTGACACTAACGTTATCACTCCCGCAGGTGACACTAACGTTATTGCTCCCGCAGGTGACACTAACGTTAACGCTCCCGCAGGTGACACTAACGTTAACGTTCACGCAGGTGACACTACCGTTAACGCTCGCGCAGGTGACACTAACGTTAACGCTCGCGCAGGTGACACTAACGTTATCGCTCCCGCAGGTGACACGCTAACGCTCGCGCAGGTGACACTAACGTTAATGCTCACGCAGGTGACAGTAACGTTAACGCTCCCGCAGGTGACACGTTAAAGCTCCCGCAGGTGACACTAACGTTAACGCTCCCGCAGGTGACACGTTAACGCTCGCGCAGGTGACACTAACGTTAATGCTCACGCAGGTGACAGTAACGTTAACGCTCCCGCAGGTGACACGTTAAAGCTCCCGCAGGTGACACTAACGTTAACGCTCCCGCAGGTGACACTAACGTTAACGCTCACGCAGGTGACACTAACGTTAACGCTCCCGCAGGTGACACTAACGTTAACGCTACCGCAGGTGATACTAACGTTAACGCTCGCGCAGGTGACACTAACGTTAACGCTCGCGCAGGTGACACTAACGTTAACGCTCGCGCAGGTGACACGTTAACGCTCCCGCAGGTGATACTAACGTTAACGCTCGCGCAGGTGACACTAACGTTAACGCTCCCGCAGGTGATACTAACGTTAACGCTCGCGCAGGTGACACTAACGTTAACGCTCGCGCAGGTGACACGTTAACGCTCGCGCAGGTGACACTAACGTTATCGCTCCGCAGGTGACACGTTAACGCTCCCGCAGTGATACTAACGTTAACGCTCGCGCAGGTGACACTAACGTTAACGCTCCGCAGGTGATACTAACGTTAACGCTCGCGCAGGTGACACTAACGTTAACGCTCCCGCAGGTGACACGTTACGCTCGCGCAGGTGAACTACGTTATCGCTCGCAGGTGACACCGTTAACGCCCCGCAGGTGACACTACATTAACGCTCCCGCAGGTGACACTAATGTAACGCTCGCAGGTGACCTAACGTTAACGCTCACGCAGGTGACACTAACGTTAACGCTCCCGCAGGTGACACTAACGTTAACGCTCCGCAGGTGACACTGACGTTAAACTCACGCAGGTGACACTAACGTTAATGCTCCGCAGGTGACACGTTAACGCTCACGCAGGTGACACTAACGTTAACGCTCACGCAGGTGACACTAAAGTTAGCACCAAGTAGCCCAATAACTCCATAGACTATAATGGCTCTGGTAAGTTTGGAGCAGCTCTGGTTAAGTTAGCATCGGCTTTGTGATACGGCTCTAAGCCAGGAATTGTGAAAAATAAATTATTCAAGATATTTATAGTAGTTTTTCCGGAACATTCCAAATTGTCTATTATTCAGCTCTGAAAATCCAAGAGAAATACATTGTAATGACCTCATGCTATAAAACATAATGTATTAAACAGGGTGATATAAGCGCGTGCAGAGAGCGATATATTACGCTGCAATAATCTAACGATGAAAGAATATCTGGATTAATCTGCAGATACAGAGATGCACATACACGTACCTCAGTGTGATCCGGATCCTGACTGTGGGACTGTTATAGCTCGGAGCTAAATATATAGGAAAAGCAAAGTGAAAGTGAAAGTGAAAGTAAATCGATTTCCATGAAACGGACTGATTCCTTATAACAAGTAACAGCTGCGTCATTAACTCTCTGGTCTCTGGGCTACACTTGGTGTTAATGCGGCGTGATTGTAATATGCGGCGACTACTTGGGCTAACGTTAACGCTCCCGCAGGTGACACTAACGTTAACGCTCCCGCAGGTGACACTAACGTTAACGCTCACGCAGGTGACACTAACGTTAACGCTCACGCAGGTGACACTAACGTTAACGGTCACACAGGTGACACTAACGTTAACGCTCCCGCAGGTGACACTAACGTTATCGCTCCCGCAGGTGACACTAACGTTAACGCTCCCGCAGGTGACACTAACGTTAATGCTCACGCAGGTGACAGTAACGTTATCGCTCCCGCAGGTGACACGTTAAAGCTCCCGCAGGTGACACTAACGTTAACGCTCCCGCAGGTGACACGTTAACGCTCGCGCAGGTGACACTAACGTTAATGCTCACGCAGGTGACAGTAACGTTATCGCTCCCGCAGGTGACACGTTAAAGCTCCCGCAGGTGACACTGACGTTAACGCTCCCGCAGGTGACACGTTAACGCTCCCGCAGGTGACACTAACGTTAACGCTCCCGCAGGTGATACTAACGTTAACGCTCGCGCAGGTGACACTAACGTTAACGCTCCCGCAGGTGACACTAACGTTATCGCTCCCGCAGGTGACACTAACGTTAACGCTCCCGCAGGTGACACGTTAATGCTCGCGCAGGTGACACTAACGTTATCGCTCCCGCAGGTGACACGTTAACGCTCCCGCAGGTGACACTAACATTAACGCTCCCGCAGGTGACACTAACGTTAACACTCACTCAGGTGACACTAACGTTAACGCTCACGCAGGTGACACTAACGTTAACGCTCACACAGGTGACACTAACGTTAACGCTCACGCAGGTGACACTAATGTTAACGCTCACGCAGGTGACACTAACGTTAACACTCACACAGGTGACACTAACGTTAACGCTCACGCAGGTGACACTAACGTTAACACTCACGCAGGTGGCACTAACGTTAACGCTCCCGCAGGTGACACTAACGTTAACGCTCCCGCAGGTGACACGTTAACGCTCCCGCAGGTGATACTAACGTTAACGCTCGCGCAGGTGACACTAACGTTAACGCTCCCGCAGGTGATACTAACGTTAACGCTCGCGCAGGTGACACTAACGTTAACGCTCCCGCAGGTGACACGTTAACGCTCGCGCAGGTGACACTAACGTTATCGCTCCCGCAGGTGACACGTTAACGCTCCCGCAGGTGACACTAACATTAACGCTCCCGCAGGTGACACTAATGTTAACGCTCCCGCAGGTGACACTAACGTTAACGCTCACGCAGGTGACACTAACGTTAACGCTCCCGCAGGTGACACTAACGTTAACGCTCCCGCAGGTGACACTGACGTTAACACTCACGCAGGTGACACTAACGTTAATGCTCCCGCAGGTGACACGTTAATGCTCCCGCAGGTGACACTAACGTTAACGCTCCCGCAGGTGACACTAAAGTTAGCACCAAGTAGCCCAATAACTCCATAGACTATAATGGCTCTGGTAAGTTTGGAGCAGCTCTGGTTAAGTTAGCATCGGCTTTGTGATACGGCTCTAAGGCAGGAATTGTGAAAAATAAATTATTCAAGATATTTATAGTAGTTTTTCCGGAACATTCCAAATTGTCTATTATTCAGCTCTGAAAATCCAAGAGGAATACATTGTAATGACCTCATGCTATAAAACATAATGTATTAAACAGGGTGATATAAGCGCGTGCAGAGAGCGATATATTACGCTGCAATAATCTAACGATGAAAGAATATCTGGATTAATCTGCAGATACAGAGATGCACATACACGTACCTCAGTGTGATCCGGATCCTGACTGTGGGACCGTTATAGCTCGGAGCTAAATATATAGGAAAAGCAAAGTGAAAGTGAAAGTGAATCTTCGATTTCCAGGAAACGGACTGATTCCTTATAACAAGTAACAGCTGCGTCATTAACTCTCTGGTCTCTGGGCTACACTTGGTGTTAATGCGGCGTCATTGTAATATGCGGCGACTACTTGGGCTAACGCTAACGCTCCCGCAGGTGACACTAACGTTAACGCTCCCACAGGTGACACTAACGTTAACGCTCCCGCAGGTGATACTAACGTTAACGCTCCCGCAGGTGACACTAACGTTAACGCTCACGCAGGTGACACTAACGTTAATGCTCCCGCAGGTGACACTAACGTTATCGCTCCCGCAGGTGACACTAACGTTAACGCTCACGCAGGTGACACTAACGTTAACGCTCCCGCAGGTGACACTAACGTTAACGCTCACGCAGGTGACACTAACGTTAACGCTCCCGCAGGTGACACTAACGTTAACACTCACGCAGGTGACACTAACGTTAACGCTCCGGCAGGTCACACTAACGTTAACGCTCACGCAGGTGACACTAACGTTAACGCTCCCGCAGGTGACACTAACGTTAACACTCACGCAGGTGACACTAACGTTAACGCTCCGCAGGTGACACTAACGTTAACACTCCCGCAGGTGACACTAACGTTAACGCTCCGGCAGGTGACACTAACGTTAACGCTCACGCAGGTGACACTAACGTTAACGTTCACGCAGGTGACACTAACGTTAACGCTCCCGCAGGTGACACTAACGTTAACGCTCACGCAGGTGACACTAACGTTAACGCTCCCGCAGGTGACACTAACGTTATCGCTCCCGCAGGTGACACTAACGTTAACGCTCACGCAGGTGACACTAACGTTAACGCTCACGCAGGTGACACTAACGTTAATGCTCCCGCAGGTGACACTAACGTTAACGCTCACGCAGGTGACACTAACGTTAACGCTCCCGCAGGTGACACTAACGTTAACGCTCACGCAGGTGACACTAACGTTAACGCTCCCGCAGGTGACACTAACGTTAACGCTCCCACAGGTGACACTAACGTTAACACTCACGCAGGTGACACTAACGTTAACGCTCCCGCAGGTGACACTAACGTTAACGTTCCCGCAGGTGACACTAACGTTAACGCTCACGCAGGTGACACTAACGTTAACGCTCCCGCAGGTGACACTAACGTTAATGCTCCCGCAGGTGACACTAAAGTTAGCACCAAGTAGCCCAATAACTCCATAGACTATAATGGCTCTGGTAAGTTTGGAGCAGCTCTGGTTAAGTTAGCACCGGCTTTGTGATACGGCTCTAAGCCAGGAATTGTGAAAAATAAATTATTCAAGATATTTATAGTAGTTTTTCCGGAACATTCCAAATTGTCTATTATTCAGCTCTGAAAATCCAAGAGAAATACATTGTAATGACCTCATGCTATAAAACATAATGTATTAAACAGGGTGATATAAGCGCGTGCAGAGAGCGATATATTACGCTGCAATAATCTAACGATGAAAGAATATCTGGATTAATCTGCAGATACAGAGATGCACATACACGTACCTCAGTGTGATCCGGATCCTGACTGTGGGACCGTTATAGCTCGGAGCTAAATATATAGGAAAAGCAAAGTGAAAGTGAAAGTGAATCTTCGATTTCCAGGAAACGGACTGATTCCTTATAACAAGTAACAGCTGCGTCATTAACTCTCTGGTCTCTGGACTACACTTGGTGTTAATGCGGCGTCATTGTAATATGCGGCGACTACTTGGGCTAACGTTAACGCTCCCGCAGGTGACACTAACGTTAACGCTCCCGCAGGTGACACTAACGTTAACGCTCACGCAGGTGACACTAACGTTAACGCTCACGCAGGTGACACTAACGTTAACGCTCACACAGGTGACACTAACGTTAACGCTCCCGCAGGTGACACTAACGTTAACGCTCCCGCAGGTGACACTAACGTTAACGCTCCCGCAGGTGACACTAACGTTAACGCTCACGCAGGTGACACTAACGTTAACGCTCCCGCAGGTGACACTAACGTTAACGCTCCCGCAGGTGATACTAATGTTAACGCTCCCGCAGGTGACACTAACGTTAACGCTCTCGCAGGTGACACTAACGTTAACACTCACGCAGGTGACACTAACGTTAACGCTCCCGCAGGTGACTAACTCCCGTTAACGCTCCCGCAGGTGACACTAACGTTAACACTCCCGCAGGTGACACTAACGTTAACGCTCACGCAGGTGACACTAACGTTAACGCTCACGCAGGTGACACTAACGTTAATGCTCCCGCAGGTGACACTAACGTTAACGCTCACGCAGGTGACACTAACGTTAACGCTCACACAGGTGACACTAACGTTAATGCTCCCGCAGGTGACACTAACGTTAACACTCACGCAGGTGACACTAACGTTAACGCTCCTGCAGGTGACACTAACGTTAACACTCACGCAGGTGACACTAACGTTAACACTCACGCAGGTGACACTAACGTTAACGCTCCCGCAGGTGACACTAACGTTAATGCTCACGCAGGTGACACTAACGTTAACGCTCCCGCAGGTGACACGTTAACGCTCCCGCAGGTGACACTAACGTTAATGCTCCCGCAGGTGACACTAACGTTAACGCTCCCGCAGGTGATACTAATGTTAACACTCCCGCAGGTGACACTAACGTTAACGCTCCCGCAGGTGACACTAACGTTAACGCTCCTGCAGGTGACACTAACGTTAACACTCCCGCAGGTGACACTAACGTTAACGCTCCCGCAGGTGACACTAACGTTAACGCTCACACAGGTGACACTAACGTTAACGCTCACACAGGTGACACTAACGTTAATGCTCCCGCAGGTGACACTAACGTTAACGCTCCCGCAGGTGACACTAACGTTAACGCTCACGCAGGTGACACTAACGTTAACGCTCCCGCAGGTGACACTAATGTTAACGCTCCCGCAGGTGACACTAACGTTATCGCTCCCGCAGGTGACACTAACGTTAACACTCCCGCAGGTGACACTAACGTTAACACTCCCGCAGGTGACACTAACGTTAACGCTCCCGGAGGTGACACTAACGTTAACGCTCCCGCAGGTGACACTAACGTTAACGCTCCCGCAGGTTAAATCTAACAAAGGAAATTAGTCCCTATAAATAAAGGGTAAACGAAATATAACAAAATAAGAATGAAATTAAACTAAATAAATCCTGTGGCGGCCGTTCCGTCACATCGTATTACAACATTCGTGCAAAAAATGTGCGTTATTGTTTAACGCGGATGGACCTTCGCGAGTGTGATGAACTGTGCACGTCCTATACTTAACATTGTGAGCGCAAAATACATTTGTGCGCTGGTACGCGGACGGTATTACAATCGATGCGCAACATTTTACGAACGATGTTTGCGCACATAATTTTAACGTCTTTGAAAAGCCGGTGGTAACGGCAAATCCGAACGTCCTGGTCGAAACCAAATACACCAGCACGAAAAAAAAATACAGCACAGTATAGTTACACATTCTACACATACCCAAACAATAAAATGAAGAAGTTGTGTGTGTTTTTATTATTGCTGCAGCATATATACTCAGATTGATTTTGACAGGCACAAAAACTGAACGGGAGATAATTGTGGTTCTTAATTCTGATTGGCTGAATCGCGTGAAAAAACAGTCTGCACACTGATTTCTCCGCGCAGCGTTAATGCGCGCACGTTTTTGCACGTCTTTTTTACGCACAATATTTTTTGACAGATGAAAAAATGCGCTCGGACCGTAATACCGGCATTAATTGACACACGTTAACGTTTAACGCTGAGCGCAAAAAAATGCGCTGCGCGTACGAATTTGCGCGGAGAATTAAATAGAGCCCGGAGACGGTAAATCTGCAGGCGCACAATATCCTGCTTACTGTATCCAAGTTAGCAGAAGGAATTGGAACAGTCCTAAAATCCTCTGAAGACACAAAGAGATTTATGTTCTGATAAAAGTCTGTGAAGGTTTGGTTGCGTCACTTTATTTTATTGTGGTTTTTACATATCTGCAGGTGAGGGATTATCAGGGGGACACGTCAGACCTGAGAAGGAGACGCAGACCCCGTTATATGTAGGTGTATCTGCAGGTGAGGGATTATCAGGAGGACACGTCAGACCCGAGAAGGAGACGCAGACCCCGTTATATGTAGGTGTATCTGCAGGTGAGGGATTATCAGGGGACACGTCAGACCCGAGAAGGAGACGCAGACCCCGTTATATCCAGGTGTATCTGCAGGTGAGGGATTATCAGGGGACACGTCAGACCCGAGAAGGAGACGCAGACCCCGTTATATGCAGGTGTATCTGCAGGTGAGGGATTATCAGGAGGACACGTCAGACCCGAGAAGGAGACGCAGACCCCGTTATATCCAGGTGTATCTGCAGGTGAGGGATTATCAGGGGACACGTCAGACCGAGAAGGAGACGCAGACCCCGTTATATGTAGGTGTATCTGCAGGTGAGGGATTATCAGAGGGACACGTCAGACCCGAGAAGGAGACGCAGACCCCGTTATATGCAGGTGTATCTGCAGGTGAGGGATTATCAGAGGGACACGTCAGACCCGAGAAGGAGACGCAGACCCCGTTATATCCAGGTGTATCTGCAGGTGAGGGATTATCAGAGGACACGTCAGACCCGAGAAGGAGACGCAGACCCCGTTATATCCAGGTGTATCTGCAGGTGAGGGATTATCAGGGGGACACGTCAGACCTGAGAAGGAGACGCAGACCCCGTTATATGTAGGTGTATCTGCAGGTGAGGGATTATCAGGGGACACGTCAGACCTGAGAAGGAGACGCAGACCCCGTTATATGCAGGTCTATCTGCAGGTGAGGGATTATCAAGGGACACGTCAGACCCGAGAAGGAGACGCAGACCCCGTTATATCCAGGTGTATCTGCAGGTGAGGGATTATCAGAGGGACATGTGAGACCTGAGAAGGAGACGCAGACCCCGTTATATCCAGGTGTATCTGCAGTTGAGGGATTATCAGAGGGACACGTCAGACCTGAGAAGGAGGCGCAGACCCTGTTATATGCAGGTGTATCTGCAGGTGAGGGATTATCAGGGGACACGTCAGACCTGAGAAGGAGGCGCAGACCCTGTTATATGTAGGTGTATCTGCAGGTGAGCGATTATCAGAGGGACACGTCAGACCCGAGAAGGAGACGCAGACCCCGTTATATCCAGGTGTATCTGCAGGTGAGGGATTATCAGGGGACACGTCAGACCCGAGAAGGAGACACAGACCCCGTTATATCCAGGTGTATCTGCAGTTGAGGGATTATCAGAGGGACACGTCAGACCCGAGAAGGAGACGCAGACCCTGTTATATCCAGGTGTATCTGCAGGTAAGGGATTATCAGGGGGACACGTCAGACCTGAGAAGGAGACGCAGACCCCGTTATATCCAGGTGTATCTGCAGGTGAGGGATTATCAGAGGGACACGTCAGACCGAGAAGGAGACGCAGACCCTGTTATATGCAGGTGTATCTGCAGGTGAGGGATTATCAGAGGGACACGTCAGACCCGAGAAGGAGACGCAGACCCCGTTATATCCAGGTGTATCTGCAGGTGAGGGATTATCAGGGGACACGTCAGACCCGAGAAGGAGACGCAGACCCCGTTATATCCAGGTGTATCTGCAGGTGAGGGATTATCAGGGGACACGTCAGACCCGAGAAGGAGACACAGACCCCGTTATATCCAGGTGTATCTGCAGTTGAGGGATTATCAGAGGGACACGTCAGACCCGAGAAGGAGACGCAGACCCCGTTATATCCAGGTGTATCTGCAGGTGAGGGATTATCAGAGGGACACGTCAGACCGAGAAGGAGACGCAGACCCTGTTATATGCAGGTGTATCTGCAGGTGAGGGATTATCAGGAGGACACGTCAGACCCCAGAAGGAGACGCAGACCCTGTTATATGTAGGTGTATCTGCAGGTGAGGGATTATCAGAGGGACACGTCAGACCCGAGAAGGAGACGCAGACCCCGTTATATCCAGGTGTACCTGCAGTTGAGGGATTATCAGAGGGACACGTCAGACCTGAGAAGGAGACGCAGACCCCGTTATATCCAGGTGTATCTGCAGGTAAGGGATTATCAGAGGGACACGTCAGACCGAGAAGGAGACGCAGACCCTGTTATATGCAGGTGTATCTGCAGGTGAGGGATTATCAGGGGGACACGTCAGACCCCAGAAGGAGACGCAGACCCCGTTATCTGCAGGTGTATCTGCAGGTGAGGGATTATCAGGGGGACACGTCAGACCCCAGAAGGAGACGTAGACCCCGTTATATGCAGGTGTATCTACAGGTGAGGGATTATCAGGGGGACACGTCAGACCCCAGAAGGAGACGTAGACCCCGTTATATGCAGGTGTATCTACAGGTGAGGGATTATCAGGGGACACGTTAGACCCGAGAAGGAGACGCAGACCCCGTGATATGCAGGTGTATCTGCAGGTGAGGGATTATCAGGGGACACGTCAGACCCGAGAATGAGACGCAGACCTCGCTATATGCAGGTGTATCTACAGGTGAGGGATTATCAGGGGACACGTCAGACCCGAGAAGGAGACACAGACCCCGTTATATCCAGGTGTATCTGCAGTTGAGGGATTATCAGGGGGACACGTCAGACCCGAGAAGGAGACGCAGACCCCGTGATATCCAGGTGTATCTGCAGGTGAGGGATTATCAGGGGACACGTCAGACCCGAGAATGAGACGCAGACCTCGCTATATCCAGGTGTATCTGCAGGTGAGGGATTATCAGAGGGACACGTCAGACCGAGAAGGAGACGCAGACCCTGTTATATGCAGGTGTATCTGCAGGTGAGGGATTATCAGGGGGACACGTCAGACCCCAGAAGGAGACGCAGACCCCGTTATCTGCAGGTGTATCTGCAGGTGAGGGATTATCAGGGGGACACGTCAGACCCCAGAAGGAGACGTAGACCCCGTTATATGCAGGTGTATCTACAGGTGAGGGATTATCAGGGGACACGTCAGACCCGAGAATGAGACGCAGACCCCGTTATATGTAGGTGTATCTGCAGGTGAGGGATTATCAGGAGGACACGTCAGACCCGAGAAGGAGACGCAGACCCCTTATATGCAGGTGTATCTACAGGTGAGGGATTATCAGGGGACACGTCAGACCCGAGAAGGAGACGCAGACCCTGTTATATCCAGGTGTATCTGCAGGTGAGGGATTATCAGGAGGACACGTCAGACCCGAGAAGGAGACGTAGACCCCGTTATATGTAGGTGTATCTGCAGGTGAGGGATTATCAGGAGGACACGTCAGACCCGAGAAGGAGACGTAGACCCCGTTATATGTAGGTGTATCTGCAGGTGAGGGATTATCAGGAGGACACGTCAGACCCGAGAAGGAGACGCAGACCCTGTTATATCCAGGTGTATCTGCAGGTGAGGGATTATCAGAGGACACGTCAGACCGAGAAGGAGACGCAGACCCTGTTATATCCAGGTGTATCTGCAGGTGAGGGATTATCAGGAGGACACGTCAGACCCGAGAAGGAGACGCAGACCCCGTTATATGCAGGTGTATCTGCAGGTGAGGGATTATCAGGAGGACACGTCAGACCCGAGAAGGAGACGCAGACCCCGTTATATGCAGGTGTATCTGCAGGTGAGGGATTATCAGGAGGACACGTCAGACCCGAGAAGGAGACGCAGACCCTGTTATATCCAGGTGTATCTGCAGGTGAGGGATTATCAGGAGGACACGTCAGACCCGAGAAGGAGACGTAGACCCCGTTATATGTAGGTGTATCTGCAGGTGAGGGATTATCAAGGGACACGTCAGACCTGAGAAGGAGACGCAGACCCCGTTATATGCAGGTGTATCTGCAGGTGAGGGATTATCAGAGGGACACGTCAGACCTGAGAAGGAGACGCAGACCCCGTTATATCCAGGTGTATCTGCAGGTGAGGGATTATCAGGAGGACACGTCAGACCCGAGAAGGAGACGTAGACCCCGTTATATGTAGGTGTATCTGCAGGTGAGGGATTATCAGGAGGACACGTCAGACCCGAGAAGGAGACGTAGACCCCGTTATATGTAGGTGTATCTGCAGGTGAGGGATTATCAGGAGGACACGTCAGACCCGAGAAGGAGACGCAGACCCCGTTATATGTAGGTGTATCTGCAGGTGAGGGATTATCAGGAGGACACGTCAGACCTGAGAAGGAGACGCAGACCCCGTTATATGCAGGTGTATCTGCAGGTGAGGGATTATCAGAGGGACACGTCAGACCTGAGAAGGAGACGCAGACCCCGTTATATCCAGGTGTATCTGCAGGTGAGGGATTATCAGGAGGACACGTCAGACCCGAGAAGGAGACGCAGACCCCGTTATATGTAGTTGTATCTACAGGTGAGGGATTATCAGGAGGACACGTCAGACCCGAGAAGGAGACGCAGACCCCGTTATATCCAGGTGTATCTACAGGTGAGGGATTATCAGGGGAATCCTTCATACAATCCCAGTGATCACACACAGGGGCTGCTTGATATGGTTTGGGATGTTTATACCTCAGCTCTGTAACAGAATGGGGCAAATAACAAGAAAAAGGATAATTATGGTGAAACGAATTCACAGCAAACCTCGGATAAAATAACCTCACGTTTAAAGAGGCAAAAATGGGAAACCATTAAAGGAGTTATTCAATAAGTGAAGAAGTTGCCACCAAAGAGCAACGAACATTGAATTTCCCCGTACGGTGCAATTTCAAGGCAGTTTGTCTGTTCCGAAAGCTGTCAATTCGCCAAATACTAAAGATCGGTGCCTGTTCGGCGGCAGTGAAATTGTCTCATAGAGAAGTAAGGGTTAATCTATTCACAGACACTGAACAGCAGAGAAATGTCAGTGAAATTTCCTGATTTACAGTGTTTCAGTTTGACAGGTTTTAATACTATAATAAAACAGGTTGCTCCCTGTCACAGGTGCCTCATTGCAGGCCCTATTTAACCCCTGTGCTGCTGGAGGATGTATGTTTAAAGCAAGTGGGTTCTTCTCATAAGAGAGTCATTTGGACCTGTCGTGGTGGAGTACAGTGGTATTTAAATGTAGCGAGTGTGTTTTAATGTATCATGTGAGAGCAGAATATCATAATGTTACTTTATCTTGATTTCAGACAAAATGAAGATCTTGGAGGAATTCCTGGAGCGTCTGGAAATACAAAGCGATGTGCATAAAAAAACTCACTCTGAACCATATCCTGAACATTACCAAAGAAAATCTAAAGGAAACGGAACCTCGGAAGATACAAGACATTCCTTGGCGTTTCCTGATGAAGCTTGTGGCCCTGGATCGTTCTGCACGGAGAACTTATTATACAGACTCCATTACCGGCTCCAGCGCAGATAATAGTGAACTCACAGATTATTTTAATATCGATAATGAAGGCGCTAACACATCATATCTTCTCCACCCCTTGGATGTGGTGTGCGCGCTCCTCCATTGCTCCGATCATTTCCTACAGCAGGAGATTGTATCCAAGATGTCCATGTGCCAGTTTGCCGTCCCTCTGCTGCTCCCTGCTGGTGATGGCACATACTGCACCCTCATGCTGTGGGCAATGAGAGACATTGTGAAGAGATGGAGACCTCACTCATTAACAGACAGTAAAGGCTTTATGGAGGATAACGTGGTGAACGTTCCCATGTCCACCTTCTCTTTCATCAGGCTGGGGAAAACCAAATTATCCAAATCCAAAATCCTGAATCAGGTTCTCAGCCAAGATCAGCAGAATCTGGACTTTTTCATTCATGACAACATGGAAGGAGGGAACATCGAGAGGAAAATATCCAATGGACTGGTGGAAATGTCCTGGTATTTTCCTTCTGGAAGTAAAAGTTCTGACATTTTCCCAGAGCCGATTGCAGTGACCAACCTGCGGGGAGACCTGGAGTCCAACTGGAACCAGTTCAGCTTCTTAACCAGAGTCTCTTTAGCCGTGTTTATATTTACTGAGAGTATCCGGGACAGAGACGTCAGATTGTTATCAAACTGCAAAGACACAAACACAAAGTATTATCTCATCATCACTCCGAGCCCCGGAAAAATGCAGACACGGAGACACGCCAACATTTACGTAACTTAATGTCTGAGCTGAGTATTGATAGAAATAATATTTTAATAAAGAGAGGTGGCGAGAACGAGACGTCTCTTGTGAGGAAAGTTCAGAGCAGTATCTGCTATTATTTGAGTAATTCTCTTAAAAGAATAATAGCCGTTACAGAAATGGATAAACACAGCGGTGAACTTGGTATCTCAGTGGATGAACATGTTGCAGAATGTGTCACAGGCAGAGACTGGGCAGAGAGAATAATCGAGGAGATAAAGGATGTGGCTCAGTATAAGAAGGAAACTATGATCCTGCAGGGAGGCGCATGGAAAGAAATATCTAAAATAGAAAAAGAAATGTGCAGAATGAAAAAACGGGGAGCAAACGATGTGCAGGAATATCAGAGTGAGCTGAGACGGCGACGCTCATCACTTTATAAACCACGTCCAATTCCTGAAGGTATAGATCTGTTTATTAGCAGCTTCTCTCTGTCATCTGACCCAGAAAAACATTATTTTTTAAAATGGATGAAATAGAAACATAGAAACATAGAAAGATGTCGGCAGATAAGAAGCTTTCGGCCCATCTAGTCGCCCAATTACATGGATACTTCAGCTGGATTTATCTTTTGTTTAGGATAGCCTTATGCCTATCCCATGCCTGCTTAAATTCAATTACTGTTTGGATTTAATTGCTAGAAATAACCTGTCACTTTTACAAACAATACAAAGAGAAATCGAACAAATCCCCAAACAATCCTGAATACCTTCTCCAGGTGGGCCAGAAAATATCCGATAGCTCTCTGGGTATCGAACATTTCCTACGAGAAATTGGATGTATTTACGAAAATCAATATTATTTGCAAACAAAAATAAGACAGAAAAGCTTTGTGGCCAAACTCCCAGGAATGGCCGCTGATCTCCTGCTGGATGGCTTCTCATTGGAGTTGATTGATGGAGATGCCTCCAACATTCCCCTGCAATGGTTAACTGATGTCCTGACCGAACTGGACACCAAGACAGGAGGACAATACAGGATGAGAGTGATCTCTGTGCTGGGAGTTCAGAGTACGGGGAAATCCACCCTTCTGAACACCATGTTTGGCTTACAGTTCCCGGTGGACGATGCACTCGAGGGGCCTTCATGACTCTTATTAGAGTGGAAGAGGACTTCATAGAGGAGCTGGGCTGTGACTTCATTCTGGTGATCAATACTGAGGGTCTGAAAGCTCCTGAATTAGCTTCTCTGGAGGACGGTTATGAACATGACAATGAGCTGGCCACACTAGTGATCGGGCTGAGTGATATCACCATCATTAACATGGCCATGGAGAACACAGCGGAAATGAAGGATATTCTGCAGATTGTGGTCCATGCATTCCTCCAGATGAAAGAACTAGGAAAGAAACCCAAGTGCCTGTTTGTTCATCAGAATGTGAGTGACGTGTCGGCTCATGAGAAAACTACAAATGAGAGAAAGAAATTCTTGGAGCAGTTTGATGAAACGACCCAAACAGCTGCAAAGATGGAAAGAAAACATGGAATTATACACTTTACTGATGTAATGGACTATGACACTCAGAGAGATCATTGGTACATTCCCACCTTCTGGCATGGAGTCCCACCAATGGCATCTGTGAGCCGTGGATACAGTGAAACAATATCTGAGCTAAAGACGTATTTATTTGAATTGATGAAATTATCCAGTTACAAACCTCATACAATTGGGGAATTTATCACACGGATAAACAATCTGTGGAATGCGGTGAAACATGAGAAGTTTATCTTCAGGAACAGTCTGGTGGCCGATGCTTATAATAAGTTATCGATACGATTCTCCCAGTGGGAATGGGACTTTACTAAAGCCGTGTACAGCCGGGTGAGCGACACCGAGACCCGGATCAGGAATCAATCCACAGATATGTTACAGAAAGAATCACACGAAGATAAATTAAACGCGTTTCTACACATTGAAGAGAAAAAGATTTCGGCACAAGTTACAACATACTTTGAAGCTGAAGTTTATGGAGTTAAATATATTGATAAATACAGAGAAGATTTTTCATTGAGTGTAACATGTCTGAGACATAAATTGGAAAGGTACGGCGTCAGCAAATGTCATGAAGCTACGAGAATAAAAGAAGCAAAAGAGAAGAAAGAACATTAACAGAAATCAACAAACACTGATTGAAGAAAAAGTTACTATTCTCATAGACACGTGCAGAAACAAGAGACGCGAACTGAGCGACGCGAACTGAGGGACGCGAACTGAGCGACGCAGAACTGAGCGACGCAGAACTGAGCGACGCAGAACTGAGCGACGCGAACTGAGCGACGCAGAACTGAGCGATGCAGAACTGAGCGACGCGAACTAAGCGACGCAGAACTGAGCGACGCAAACTGAGCGACGCAGAACTGAGCGACGCGAACTGAGCGACGCAGAACTGAGCGATGCAGAACTGAGCGACGCGAACTGAGCGACGCGAACTGAGCGACGCAGAACTGAGCGACGCAAACTGAGCGACGCAGAACTGAGCGACGCGAACTGAGCGACGCAGAACTGAGCGACGCAGAACTGAGCGTCGTGAACTGAGCGACGCAGAACTGAGCGGCGTGAACTGAGCGACGCAGAACTGAGCGACGCGAACTGAGCGACGCAGAACTGAGCGACGCGAACTGAGCGATGCAGAACTGAGCGACGCAGAACTGAGCGACGCAGAACTGAGCGACGCGAACTGAGCGATGCAGAACTGAGCGACGCAGAACTGAGCGACGCGAACTGAGCGATGCAGAACTGAGCGACGCAGAACTGAGCGACGCGAACTGAGCGATGCGAACTGAGTGACGCAGAACTGAGCGACGCGAACTGAGCGACGCAGAACTGAGCGACGCGAACTGAGCGACGCAGAACTGAGCGACGCAGAACTGAGCGACGCGAACTGAGCGACGCAGAACTGAGCGACGCGAACTGAGCGATGCAGAACTGAGCGACGCGAACTGAGCGACGCAGAACTGAGCGACGCAGAACTGAGAGACGCGAACTGAGCGACGCAGAACTGAGCGACGCGAACTGAGCGACGCAGAACTGAGCGACGCGAACTGAGCGACGCAGAACTGAGCGACGCAGAACTGAGCGACGCGAACTGAGCGACGCAGAACTGAGCGACGCGAACTGAGCGACGCAGAACTGAGCGACGCAGAACTGAGCGACGCGAACTGAGCGACGCAGAACTGAGCGACGCAGAACTGAGCGACACGAACTGAGCGACGCAGAACTGAGCGACGCGAACTGAGCGACGCGAACTGAGCGATGCAGAACTGAGCGACGCAGAACTGAGCGACGTGAACTGAGCGACTCAGAACTGAGCGACGCGAACTGAGCGACACGAACTGAGCGACACGAACTGAGCGACGCAGAACTGAGCGACGCAGAACTGAGCGACGCAGAACTGAGCGACGCGAACTGAATGATGAGTTTTACAACACGTGGAAGAAAACGATCTCAGATTTCCAAACTCAGCCTTTACAGAGAAAAGATATAAATAAACGTTTCCTGAATCAACTGTGAAATAACAGGAGCCACAAAGCACCCGGGATTAATGAAACATTACTGAACGTCACACGCTTAGATAAAAACGGGGCTAAACCATTTCATGTTGATAAAACACATTATCCTCAGACACGATACAGACTTTTTATGCCCATTGATCCACGTGCGGTAGAACATCTCACCCAATCACTAATTGAGCGTTGCAGGACATACGTTACAGAAAAGATCATCACAAATGGAGACTATGATGACACTTACTGTAAAGGGATGTTACAATTAATTGACAACACACTTAAAGCTGACACTAAACACTTTCCCATCTCCCCGGAGTTTGACTTAGACATTAAACGATACATTTTAGGAGACGCAGTGAGACTCTTTCAGGAGATGCACAATGATTTCATCCCAGAAAATGATCCGGAAATCTGCCTGGACAAGTTACAAGAGAAATATCTTTCGGTCTTTCTCCGCGTCTACAAAAACACAAAGGTTTTGGCAGCTGGGGAAGAGCTATGGACGTTTACGAGCACGACCTAAATCCAGCGATAACACAATATATCCACAAACATCTGGGCACAGAAATAGTCGGGGATCTTCTCGATGGCTCCGTCAGGTTTCAGAGTTGATCCACATCTCAGGCCGACGTCGTGCTGGAGGATCTGTTAAAAAAAGAGGAATTTAAAGAATATGTAAAACACATTAATTCATATGAAAACTTTCTGCAACACTGGATATTGCGACACGTCTGCGACAAATACAGAAAGTCTCCACGTCTACAAACATTGCGAAATAATATTATGTCGCATATAGTGAAAAAAAATCAATGTTTTTGGCAAATATCAAACGAGATGTTTCTAACGCAGCTTTATTATTCAGTTTATAAAGTGCACAGTGACGCTGCGCTAACGCGCTTTCTCATTTCCTGCACTGCCAGCAAGTGCGGAGCTGATGATGTAACATATTGTTTCATTGACAACCTAGACCGTGGCGCTGCAGTGAGGAGAGACAGGGGGGGACTTTGGAAGCTGCATCGCTGTATTGTACAGCGCACAGGGTTAAGTGAGTGTCATTGGAAAGGTCAGAGTCTGGTCTAATGATACAAACATGACCATGTATTGTGTAAAAATAAAAAAGTTAAATGCAAACTACTTTTTTTTTACTTATAAAGCAAACAATGCCGCTGCAATAACGCGCCTTGTCATGTCTCACACCAGGAGCAAATGAGGTGAAATAAGTTATTACACTTTGATTCACATAAAACGCATCTGATGTGAATCCAGGGGGCTCGTTGGACACATGTATCTCCATTTAAAAAAAAAAATTACACCCCACAAGTTGAAGTTGGCTGTGATTGGATGATTGGACGGGTCAGAGTCTGGCTTTTCTAATGATACCAAATATGACCATGTAAAAAAAATAAACAGATAAAGCCCCCCCCCCCACCTCTTTATTCCAAAGCAAGTGTTGAGATCCAGGCTGGGTCACTATTTGTGTTTAGCGAGTCCTGACATTCTGCTCCGCTTTTGCTGCATTTTCAGGCCGTTCCTTTGAGCCACAAACAGTTTTTCAGTCTTTTTTAAAAAGTTTTTTTGTTTTTCCCCCAAAAAAATTAAAGTAGTTTTGGTGTTTTTTTGTTGTTGAGGGCAGCGGGGGGGGGGGGGGTGTAGCGTCGCTCCAGATTTCTGTCCCTACAGTCTCCTGAGATGTAAATCTGGCCCTGCTTGGAGACCGGTCACGATGGCTGGATCCGAAGAACTGCACATGAGCCCAGCTCTAAGGCTGGCAGCACACGGGCGCGCTTATGCTTTCATGCGCCCGCACGTCCCTGCGTCCGTGCCGTTTTGACGGGAAGGGCCGACCGCCGGACGTGAAAAAATACCTGCCCGTCAAAAAGCTAAACAGACGCTGGCGGGGATACAAAGCGATCCTCATCCAAATCGCGCTTTGTACTCTGAGCGCACAGAGTGGAAGGAACGTCAGCTCTCACGGACCTTCCTTCCTCTCTTTGAGAAACGCTCGAGTGCCGCCGGCCTGATCCATCGCTCTGCCCAGGCGCTGCGGGTCTTGTACGTAAAGTTTGCAGGTCCCGTTGCGGTGCGGTGAAGCGGAGGAGCTGCGCGCGGGGAGGGGCAAAGGGTGAGTAAAATCACCCTAAATAAATAAATAATACTTGGGCAGAGGCTGCCGGCAGCATTTAACCTATTACTTAAGGGTAGAATAGCGGCGTCTGCTTTTCAGGGAAAGCTCCTCTAAAGGTTTCGTACAGGTTAACCAAAGTGCACGAGGAATATCATCATGAAAATCCCAGACAGCGATACATCAAGATATGTTATTCTGCAGAATACATTGTGTCAACGTGGAATTAAACAGCGAATAACACGAAAAATATTTACATAAATGATGTATCTTTCAAAATGAGGTGGGGAGGACGGGGTTAACGCCATGAATATCCAATGATTGCAATGAGGCACGTTGGTCACTAGTATTGGGGTGTTGGGCAGAGCTGAGCGCTCGCACACTGGCCTTGGGAAGAGGATGTAAAATACGCATCAAGGATGATGAGGATCAAAGCTAAACCAGTGATTGAGTTTAACCCTTTCACACCTAAAGTTGAGTTATCTCGATATTGCATTGAAAAGTCCTCGTTATCAAATCAAAAGACCAAAGCAGGATTAGTGCGCCCCCTGTGGAGAAACAAAATCCTATCTTTCATGGCTCTACAAGCAGCTGGAGAGACCTAAAACCATCGGCAAGTAGCAGCCCTAAACCTCACTGGAACAAAAAGTTCAATTAGATTATTGCTGCATTCCAGCTGCCAGGGAGGAGCAGAATAAAGGGCACTCAGTCACTGAGAGGTCAATGGTCATGTTTCATAGCAAGGACAAGAAAGGTCCTACCGGGTTCCCTGAGCTACAATCGAGATGCTAAGTGGAGACATTAATGATCGCTATTTTCCCCTTTGCGTCCCGGTTTCACGATCAGATCGCGGGGCAGGCACTGAGTCCAGCAGGCTGCTCCGTAGTGGCCGCTAAGCTCGTGGATGCTCGGGGCAGCACTAGAACCCAGTCCGGAGCATCCCCTGCATGGAGTCCATAGGAAGGTAGTCATGACGTAGGTGGGTAGTGTTGGACGGCGAGCTGGAGCGCAGTGTAAGTATGTGATACGGGACCAATCTCAGGGTCTCTGGGACAGGGGAAGTGGGAAGGGGTTTTAGGAGCTCGCACCTCAGAGGGTCACCTGCTCCACGGTTACAGTGACAGCAGGAGGCAAGTTCTCCCTGGTTGAGGGCAAAGCGGGGAGACATGTCCTCAGGTGAGTAAGGGTTAACGTCCGGATAAGTGACTTTAACGCATGACCCCATATTACCTTCATAGCGCTAAACAGTTAAAAAAATCATTGCATCGGTGTCACGGAATGGCCCAGCACCCTCAGCCAGGGGCAGTGCACACGGACATTGATTTTGCCATGAACACTTAGATGCGGTGGCACGCACAGAGTTTTGCAGTACTTTTTATTAGATGTGGTTATGTGTGGTGTAATACAGTGTTCCCCGTTGATTGTGAAATGTGTTCCCTTTGTCTGCCTTGCCCGCCGCCATTTTCCGATTGCCTCGTGGTTGCAATCAGATTATTCGAATCGGAAAATGGCCGATTCGAACCATCCGGTCCGAATCGGCGACTCCCCGAACTGTAATGGCCAATGGGTCCTGGGAGGGCGGGCAGGGATTCCCATTGTATTGTAATTTGTGTGAAGTTGATAAATGCCTGAGCTGTGAATAATAAAGCCAGATTTAGCAGTGCATCCAGCCTCGTCTGATGTCTTTATTTCTCCGCCGTGCTTCATCGTCTGAGTATTCCCCGCAGTCTCAGGGTACGGTGTCCACTTAGATCCGAACCGAACCGAGCGCTCTGTGCCTGCATCGAGCATCAGGACAGAGGCGCAGCGGATGGTGTTCGGTTCCCAGACGATTAGCCCGAGATCCGATCCGAAGGGCGCGGCCGTGTACCGCGCTTCGGTATTGAAGAGATCGCGTAAGATCCGAATACTTTGCCGATCCCGCCAGATCCGAAGCTGCATTCATAGAAGATCCGAAAAGTCCTCCGCAATCAGATCCGAATATTCCTGGAAAAGATCCGATCCCGAAATCGGCCGGCGGCCCGCAGACGCACTCCACACCCACAAGGTCAGTGAACCAGCTGCTCGGGACGCTGAGTACCGTATGGCTCAGTGGTCGGGCTGGTTCTAGGCAGGGGTCCCCTCCACCGCCCGCTAACCCTTCCCCAGGGTCACGCCAGGCCGCACGAGACGCCGAGTGCGCGTCACTCGGTAGTCGGGCCAGCGGTAAGCGACGGGGCCACGCAGATAGAGCACACCCGCAGGCGGAACAACATCCATTCCGTCATACTGGTGGCAGCGGTGGGATCGCTCTCTGCAGGCCCCTAGGAGACCTACGCCATGGTGGTGTACACCCACTACAACCGGGACACCCTGCGTGGGATGTTGGAGAACCGGGGAGGAACGCCGGGTAATAAGAACCGGAAAACCCTGATCAAGGAGCTGACCAGGATGGATCAGCACAGGGTGACGACGCCCGTCCCCAGCCCTGTCCACGCAGAGTGGAGGAAGATGCTGGCCTCAGAGAGGTGCGGCGTCGGATCGCCCTGCTCGGAGATGCCCCAGCGGCGGCGGACAGATGCAAAGTGATTCGGGAGGTTTACCGAGGTCGAGCGAGAAAAGGACCGCCAGCACGAGCTGCGGTTGGCAGAGCTCCGCGGAGCAGAGCCTGAATATTTTAACCCCGAACCCTACCCCGTGGAACCCTGGGTCGAGGCTTACAGCTCGACTGGAGCTTCACCCTGGGAATCTGCAACCCCCAGTGATTACCCTTTTGGGACTTACAGCTCGCCTGGAGCCTGTATTGGGGACATCACATCTCCCAGCGACCCTCGGATGGAGACTTACAGCTCGCCTGGAGCTGCATCTGAGGACGCCCCATTCTCCGTCGAGGAGCGGTGCCCCTGTGCCGGCACCTTCGCTGACATAAAGGTTGTGTTTGCAAGAAGGCTGCAGGAGGGCCTAGAGCGGGACCAGGGGTCCACAGAGGAACTTTGGTACGAGGCCCTGGACCATGAGAGGGACTGCCATGGTGTGTACGTTCCCTCCGACGCTGTCATTCACCGGGTGCAGTACGATGTGCGAGCAGCATTCCTGCAAGGTCGGGCCCCAGAGGAGTGGGAGGCCGAGCTCCGGAGTCTGGTGCAACAGGAGATCGCACTGGACGCCGCGTACCGCGCGCTCCGGTGGCTAACCGCCCCTCCGACAGTGCGCCTATTGAAGGCAGCTCCACCGCAGGGCCCCGCTACGGAGGCACGGGGCTGCTCTACGAGAGCATGGCCGCAGACCCCGAGTTCGGAGAAGAGACCGAAGAGCGATTGGAGGAGATTCTGGAGCGACGGGAACTGGAGCTCCCGTCCGACATCAGGGACTCGGTGTTTGAGGAACTGGAGTCCCTAGCAGAGCGAGAGTGGGAGCTCGAGGTGGCCTACCGAGATTGTTGGACGGCGCTCCGCAGTCGAGCCTGAGTTCCCCGTGCTGGGACGGGTCGGCGGAAGAAGTCGACAGTCCCCAGGTCTGGGACTTATGGGAGGCCGAGGTGGTCCCATGGGTACCCGTGGGGGTCCCAGCAGAGGAAGTTATTCCCTTCACCCCGCAAGCGGACAGGGTGGCCGAGGCCACGGTCCAGCGGGGAGCTGGCAACGGGGCAGAGCGCCGCTGGCCTCTGTCCACTCCCCGACGCCAAGAGAGTTGTCCTCCAACCAGCGGAAGAGCTGGCCACGGGGCAGAGTGCCGCTGGCCTCTGCCCACTACCCACGGTCTGCCAGGAGGAGCAGACGGATGGTTCCCCCGGGCTGGGCTGTGAGCAGCCACGGATTGCCCCGGGGGGTGAAGAAACCATCCTCCTGCAAGGTGATCCTCACCCAGCAGGGAAAGTTATCCCCTTCACCCCGCAAGCGGACAGGGTGGCCGAGGCCACGGGTCCAGCGGGGAGATGGCAACGGGGCAGAGCGCTGCTGGCCTCTGCCCACCCCAGTCGCAACGAGAGTCGTTCCTCAACCGCAGAAGAGCTGGCCACGGGGCAGAGCGCCGCTGGCCTCTGCCCACTGCCCACGGTCTGCCAGGAGGAGCGGACGGATGGTTCTCCCGGGCGGGGCTGTGAGCAGCCCTGGATGGTCCCGGGGGGTGAAGAAACCATCCTCTTGCAAGGGGATCCTCACTCGGCAGAAAAGATTACCCCTTTCACCCCGCAAGCGGACAGGGTGGCCGAGGCCACGGGTCCAGCGGAGGAGCGGGCAACGGGGCCGAGTGCCGCTGGCCCCTGCCCACTGCCCACAGTCTGCCAGGTGGAGCAGACAGATGGTTCCCCCGGGCTGGGTTGTGCGCAGCCGTTGATTGCCCCGGGGGGGGGAAGAAACCATCCTCCCGCAAGGAGATCTCCACCCAGCGGAAGAGCTGACAACGGGGCAGAGCGCCGCTGGCCTCTGCCCATTCCTCCCAATTTGCCCCGAAGGGCAGAGCGAGGATGACCCCGTGCGACTGCCGTTGCAGCTATTTATTTCCCTCTTCGGCTGCCAGGAAGGGCAGCCGGGTTTGGCCCCATTTGTCCCCTCGGTTGCCGTTTCCGTACCTGCCTCTCCAGCAGAAGAGCTGGCAACGGGGCAGAGCGCCGCTGGCCTCTGCCCATCTTTGCAACCCTTTGGCTCGGAGGCCTCACGCAGCCACGGCTCTTTCCAACGGCTGACCTGGGCACCCGGGGCGCGTGCATTTAGCACCCGTTTTCCCCGGGTGAGCAATAACCCTGGAGGGGACACAGGAGGTACTCCTCCCCAGACATATGTCCTTTCGCCCAGCCGGGGTAACCCTAAGGACGTGGGGCCCCGACCCAGTTGGCACGGCCGCAAGGCCAAATGGAGAAGCCTGGTGGCCCGGCCTCCTCAGACAGACTACGGGCCTGGGAGCACCCACTTCCCCGGTATGACCCGGTGGGGTCAGACCAGGTGCGTCGAACTGGGGGAGGGGGAGGAGTGTCACGGAATGGCCCTGCACCCTCAGCCAGGGGCGGTGCACACGGACATTGATTTTGCCATGAACACTTAGATGCGGTGGCACGCACAGAGTTTTGCAGTACTTTTTATTAGATGTGGTTATGTGTGGTGTAATACAGTGTTCCCCGTTGATTGTGAAATGTGTTCCCTTTGTCTGCCTTGCCCGCCGCCATTTTCCGATTGCCTCGTGGTTGCAATCAGATTATTCGAATCGTAAAATGGCCGATTCGGACCATCCGGTCCGAATCGGCGACTCCCCGAACTGCAACGGCCAATGGGTCCTGTGAGGGCGGGCAGGGATTCCCATTGTATTCATAATTTGTGTAAAGTTGATAAATGCCTGAGCTGTGAATAATAAAGCCAGATTTAGCAGTGCATCCAGCCTCGTCTGATGTCTTTATTTCTCCGCCGTACTTCATCGTCTGAGTATTCCCCGAGGTCTCAGGGTACGGTGTCCAACTAGATCCGAACCGAGCGCTCTGTGCCTGCATCGAGCATCAGGACAGAGGCGCAGCGGATGGTGTTCGGTTCCCAGACGATTAGCCCGAGATCCGATCCGAAGGGCGCGGCCGTGTACCGCGCTTCGGTATTGGAAGAGATCGCGTTAAGATCCGAATACTTTGCCGATCCCGCCAGATCCGAAGCTGCATCCATAGAAGATCCGAAAAGTCCTCCGCAATCAGATCCAAATATTCCTGGAAAAGATCCGATCTCCGAAATCGGCCGGCCGCCCGCAGACGCACTCCACACCCACAAGGTCAGTGAACCAGCTGCTCGGGACGCTGAGTACCGTATGGCTCAGTGGTCGGGCTGGTTCTAGGCAGGGGTCCCCTCCACCGCCCGCTAACCCTTCCCCAGGGTCACGCCAGGCCGCACGAGACGCCGAGTGCGCGTCACTCGGTAGTCGGGCCAGCGGTAAGCGACGGGGCCACGCAGATAGAGCACACCCGCAGGCGGAACAACATCCCATTCCGTCATAATCGGAGCTTAGGCGAGCTTCCTGTACTTTGCGCCTCCTATACTTAACATGAGGACCCAATCAGTAATTAGTGTTAGGATAAGTGAGGTTTTACAGAGTGCCGGCACTAATTACCGCAGCGATGGGTTAAACGGATTCTTACCGGCACCCAAAAGGTGGTGCTAACTGATACCGCTTCAGCAGAATCATATAGCGCCCCATAAACCCTACCCCCCATTAAATCCCACACTCACCTCTCATCCCGCGGAGAGACCATTGGCCGATCTGCTGCTTCTGGCCACCGGCAGCAGAGTGAGACTGGGGACAAATAGTTCCTAGTCTCCCTCCGCGGTCAGGCCATCGCGCTGTGCTGTATCGCCAAAGCGAGATTGTGCAGGGCTCGTGACCCTGAAACGGATCCCTCCATCCCATCCTATGGACTCCAGGTGGTGATACTCGCATCGACGCAGAAGCTTAACCGCGAGTATCACTGCAGGTAGCACTGCATTACGGGGCAAGGTGCTGAAATAACGCCTGCCCGGAATCTCCTGCTAAAATGCGGACGCCACGCGGTGACCTGCAGGCGCACGTTTTCCTGGTTAGCCTGTCCCGTTTCAGCGGCAGGGAGCGCATTGGGCCCTTTTATTCCTAAAACTCGTTACTTTGGGCGATTAATAAGAAAAAAAGAAACCCCTGAGTCATGATCTAAGGACTGGGCTGTATGGGGTTAAATTTTAGGGAATTGAAGTTTCTGAGAATATCTTCGCTCCTCTTACTGGAAGGAAAGTGAAACAAGTCGCGCAGCTTTGTGAAGGAAGGAGGAAATGTGTATAAATGTACGGAGGGAGGTGGGACCTGCTTCATTCCGCTGAGCTTTGCCTTCGCGGACACCAAGACCAGTTCGGCCGCTCTTCCCACCTGATTATTTGTGAAGATCCAGTGCGTCCCGTGGAGATCAGCTCTGCTGAGTCCGTTCACAGGGGATATCGGGAATTTACACCAGACTTGACTCCATTTGGACTTTGCTTTTTAGGACTGTGAGCAGAGCGAGTGATGGACGTTCCACCAGGACATGAGGAGGCTCCAGTGCTCTGTATCTACTGTGTCCATGGTCCTGTACCAGCGGCCAAAACCTGCATGCAGTGTGAGAGCTCTCTGTGCGACACTCACCTGCAGATACACAATAAGACACTACACCATGTCTTGGTTGACCCAACTGGCTCCATAAAAGGTAGGAGGTGCCTCCTCCACAACAAGCTCCTGGAGTTTTACTGCTCAGAGGATGCAGTCTACCTCTGCACCTCTTGCCGCCGGGATGGTGAGCACAGGGGACATGAAGTGGACACCCTGATTGTGGCCTCAGCGAAGAAGAAGGAAAAACTGAGACTGGTTCTGGAGAAGCTGACCTCCAGAAGAGAGGAAATCAAGAAGAAACTGGAGAGCTTGCAGGAGCAGGTGACAGAGGTGGAGGAGGCCGATGCTGCCATGGACCGAGTCATGGCCGTGTTTCTGGACATCCGGAAACAGCTGGAAATGCTGGAGAAACGCGTTCAGAGAGAGATCACCAGACAAAAAGACCAAACTGTCCTCAGAGTTTCCAATCTAATCCAACGTCTGGAGATAAAGCACAAGGAGCTGACCTCGAACATCAGCCGTTTTGAGAAGCTGCAAAGCCTGACCGACCCAATCGCTGTCTTGGAAGGTCAGGACCCAGACAGAGCAGATAACAGGGAGACCCGACCCAGGAAGTCCAGCGGGAGCAAAAGCAGCACCAGCAGCAAGGAGACCCAAGGTTACCTGGATGAAGGTCAGATCATGGCCACCCTGCACCTCGTCCTACACAACCTTGTAATGCAGATGAGGAGTGCAGTTTACATGTTAGACCTATCCCTGGATGTAAACACCGCCGGTGACTATGTAGTCATCTCGGGCAACAAGAAATCCGCACAATGGTCACATATTAACCAGGCGCGGCCAGAAAACCCGGACAAGTTTAATTTTTTCCAGATTTTAAGCAGCAATGTGCTGTCGTCCGGACGATATTACTGGGAGGTCGAAACCAGTAAGTCGGGGAACTGGGTGGTTGGAGTGGCCTACAGCAGCATAGACCGAAAAGGGAACAAGTCCTTCATTGGATTCAACAGCCAATCCTGGTGTTTGCGTTTTCACGGGAAGGAGTACTCCATGGTGCACGACTCCAAGCTCAAGCCATTAACTCTGGAGTCTCCACTGCAGACGTTGGGAATTTATCTGGACTACGAGGCCGGGTGTCTTTCCTTTTACCACCTGACTGACCCGATCCAACACTTACACACCTTCACCAGCACCTTCACCGAGCCGCTCCATGCCGCCTTCCTGGTGGAGCACGACGGCTGGGTGACAATCCGGAGCTAGAGGCGCACAATGTATCCCATGGCGTAACGAGGGACGTACGAGGAGGGGATGATTATACTCAGACGGGGGCCAGATAGGAGGCCAGGCTGCCCCGGCGAGATGCTGCGCACCAACCCTGGAGGTGATACCATGTTATTAGCTGTGGGATTGGGGTCTCCTCGACGTATGTCAGACATTGGATGGATGTGATGGGAATGTCTTCTTCTCCCTGACCCAGACTGTGTTATTCATGTGATTCTGTATTAAAATGTTAGAGTGGAGCCGCGTGTGATTTAACGTCGGATAAAACGGAGGCAAAACATAAACCATAGCGCACACCATAAAAATCCCTAAAAAACCGTCAGGTCAGGTGACTCGATCCTACCTCACCCCTAACCTTATGATCCCCCGGATACCTGGAGAGCCCTTATAATCACAATCTGACCAGGACCGCCCCCTCCTGCCATACCCTGGGCCTGCTCGGAGAGGTTGGGGGGCAGGAGGGGGTTATGATTCATTAAGTGGCTTTTTTTGGGACTTTAACTCACGTCGGGATAAAGTGTAATTTATGTCCGTTTTCTCTGCGTTCCCTTTGTGTTGGATTTCGATGTGAATAGACCCTCCCCCCCCGCGGGGTTTCTATGTATTAATATAATGACGCAATATAAAAGCGTTACACCCCCCCCCCCCCGAGGAAGCTGACATCACAACGTGACCGGGGCTGCGATCACATGATCAGATCTAACCATGTCACAGCCAATTACATTACACTGCCTGCAAGGTTTATATCACAGAGTTCACGCACCTGGTGCTGAGGTCCCTTTAACAGGACAGGTTTGCAGGATATGGGAAGCACAGCTCAAGTCCCCTGAACAGGACAGGTTTTCAGGATATGTGAAGCACAGCTCAGGTCCCCATAACAGGACATGTTTGCAGGATATGGGAAACACAGTTCAGGTCCCTTTAACAGGACAGGTTTGCAGGATATGGGAAGCACAGCTCAAGTCCCCTGAACAGGACAGGTTTTCAGGATATGTGAAGCACAGCTCAGGTCCCCATAACAGGACATGTTTGCAGGATATGGGAAACACAGTTCAGGTCCCTTTAACAGGACAGGTTTGCAGGATATGTGAAGCACAGCTCAGGTCCCTTTGACAGGTCAGGTTTGCAGGATATGGGAAGCACAGCTCAGGTCCCCCCTAACAGGACAGGTTTGCAGGATATGTGAAGCACAGCTCAGGTCCCTTTAACAGGTCAGGTTTGCAGGATATGGGAAGCACAGCTCAGGTCCCCTTAACAGGACAGGTTTGCAGGATATGGGAAGCACAGCTCAGGTCCCCTTAACATGACAGGTTTTCAGGATATGTGAAGCACAGCTCAGGTCCCCATAACAGGACATGTTTGCAGGATATGGGAAGCACAGTTCAGGTCCCTTTAACAGGACAGGTTTGCAGGATATGTGAAGCACAGCTCAGGTCCCTTTAACAGGTCAGGTTTGCAGGATATGGGAAGCACAGCTCAGGTCCCCCCTAACAGGACAGGTTTGCAGGATATGTGAAGCACACGTGATATGATTTTCTGCTCAGTGATTGCAGGATTCAGTCTGTATTTCCCCAAGGGAATCCTTAAAACCTGTCCTGTTAGGCGGCCGCTCTCTGCCTGATAATATATTGTAAGTTGAAGTGATCCTCTTTCTTATTATACAGTGTCTGGGGTTGTAAGACAGGCAGGGGCTGCATGGGGGGGATAGTTACCCCCTGCCCCTCATATAACTGGATCGGGGTATCCTAGTGATCCCGTACCGGCGAGGACAAGGCGTGTCTCATCTTCCAGCTTGACCAGACATGGTAAAGGGGCATATATCAAATCCCCTAACGAGGAATAATTACCTATTATTCAATTAAAACATATACTTTTATTATTCAATTAAAAAATTGGAAGGGTTGTCAAAATTAGAACACAAATTAATTTAAATTAAACAAAAGATCCCACATTGATTCAGTGAGAAAATAAGTATCACTCAAGTAAATGGTGCGTCCACCAATTTACATAATTAGCGCAAGTGACATGAATGGTAGATAGTAACCACAATCAAACATGTCAAAATATAGAAAATTTAATTAAAGAGGAGATATTATCCTCCCAAATCTGCGCATCTGACAATACAGAATCAATGATAGGTATTGATTGATATAAATGACTATTTAAACAATTGACGCCTTAATTAGACATGATTAAATATCTAAACATAAGAATGTGCGCACATTGTAGACACCGGTTGGAATAGCCACCAAACCTGATATAAGGAGGAATTATGAGCATTAACAATGAAGTTCAATTAACTTTCTGGATAGATTTTCTGATACTATGAATTCAGCAGAGACACTTAATGACATCATCCAGGGCCGTAGGAAGGGCGAGGCGAGTGAGGCGCGTGCCTCGAGCACAGCTGTGAAGGGGCGCAGCCAGGGCTCGAGTCCTGCGGGGACGCACCTTGTCACGGGGCAGGAGCATGATTGTGTCCAAGGTTCGGCGTTGCCACATGATCGCAGCTGCTCCCGGCCGATACGCATGCTTCTATGCCTCTGCGGCTGATTGGCTGGTCCAGTCACATGCCCGGCTGCCGGCAGCAGCCATGTGACACGTGCGCGCAGCACACACAGAGTACCTGGACCAAGAGGAGGACACCGAGTGAAACTACAGAGTGACAGAGTGAAAAGACAGAGGGAGAGAAAGAGTGTGTGAAAACGGGAGTGATGCCTGAGCTCGGAAGAACACGTGGTCCTGAGGTCTGCAGGCTGGGTAAGTATAATACTGGAGGGCATATGTCTGGCTATATTCAATTCTAGGAGTTATATATATATATATATATACTTTCTTTTCTCTTCGGGGAATGAGGGTTGTGGAATTCTTGGGTGAGACTGAGTTCCCTCACTTTTTTTCGCAGGACTTGGCCCCTGCCCCCAGGTCTCATGGATATTGCCCCCCCCCAGGTCTCATGGATAATGCCCCAGGTCTCATGGATATATGCCCCCCAGCGTTTCATGGATAGTGCCCCCAGCTCACCTCTCTGCGACCGGCGGCCGCGTGCTTCCTGTTAGAACGGCCGCTGACAGGAAGTGCAGCCGCTCGCCTGGGATCGATGAAACAGCCAGGCGAGCGGCTCCACTTCCTGTCAGCGGGCCGTTCTAACAGGAAGCACGCGGCCGCCTGCTCCAGCCTTTCGGGCTCGGGCCACAGCGGGAACACTGCGTTCCCGCAGCGTTCCCGCAGCGTTCCCGCTGTGGGAGAAGTGCGGGAACGCCGTTCCCTCGCGTTCCCACTCGACTCGAGCCCTGCCTGGGGGGCATTATCCATGAGAGCTGGGGCATTATCCATGAGCTGGGGGCAATATCCATGAGACCTGGGGCATTATCCATGAGCTGGGGGCAATATCCATGAGACCTGGGGCATTATCCATGAGAGCTGGGGCATTATCCATGAGACCTGGGGCAATATCCATGAGACCTGGGGGCAATATCCATGAGACCTGGGGCATTATCCATGAGAGCTGGGGCATTATCCATGAGACCTGGGGCAATATCCATGAGACCTGGGGGCAATATCCATGAAGACCTGGGGCATTATCCATGAGACCTGGGGGCAATATCCATGAAGACCTGGGGCATTATCCATGAGACCTGGGGCAATATCCATGAGACCTGGGGCATTATCCATGAGACCTGGGGGCATTATCCATGAGACCTGGGGGCATTATCCATGAGACCTGGGGGCAATATCCATGAGACCTGGGGGCAATATCCATGAGACCTGGGGGCAATATCCATGAGACCTGGGGGCATTATCCATGAGACCTGGGGGCATTATCCATGAGAGCTGGGGCAATTATATCCATGTGAACTGGGAAAATATATCCATATAACCAGTGCTGTGTATATTATTCTGGGGGCACAGCGTTGTGTATATAATTCTGGGGGATCTGTGCCTGGATATATATAGATTATATATAAAACGCGTTAGTCCAGTTGCCACAATCACGAGTATACCTGTACGTAGTGATACCTTTCACTGATCAGTATAGTTTCCAGTTTACACTCTTGAAAGCTTGTCTTTTAAATGTAAAGTTAACCCAATAAAAATGGTATCATCGGCACGTCCGGCTATACTCATGATATATATATATGTTTTCTTCAGGTAATGGGGGTTGTGGAATTCGTGGGTGAGTTCCCTCACTTTTTTTCCCAGGACTTGACCCCTGTTTACCATGTAACTCCATGTATACATTATACACAGCCCGGGGACGCCTGCAGCCCCTGATTCTGTATTATATGTAGGATCCCTGTGCACGGCCGCAGTGCCAGGTTCTTACTGTGCCGTTATCCCTCTGTGGCTTCATTCACCTCAGAGCGGGACCGCGGCTCAGCAAAGGGTTTCACCCCCCCCCTCTCCACACACACGTGACTCCCGCACCGAGCCATTTCCTTCTCGCTAGTTAACAGAAAATCAGGTTCTTCGGGTTCAGTTTGTCACCTTCTCCAACGTCAACCCTGCCGTCTCATTCACTGAATTAACCCGAAATAAATCCATCCACACGTACACACACCCAATAAATCCATCCACACGTACACACCCCCAATAAATAAATCCATCCACACGTACACACACCCAATAAATAAATCCATCCACACGTACACACACCCAATAAATCCATCCACACGTACACACACCCAATAAATAAATCCATCCACACGTACACACACCCAATAAATAAATCCATCCACACGTACACACACCCCCAATAAATAAATCCATCCACACGTACACACACCCAATAAATCCATCCACACGTACACACCCCCAATAAATCCATCCACACGTACACACACCCCCAATAAATAAATCCATCCACACGTACACACACACAATAAATAAATCCAGCCACACGTACACACACCCAATAAATAAATCCATCCACACGTACACACACCCCAATAAATCCATCCACACGTACACACACCCCAATAAATAAATCCATCCACACGTACACACCCCCAATAAATCCATCCACACGTACACACACCCCCAAAAAATAAATCCATCCACACGTACACACACCCCAATAAATCCATCCACACGTACACACACCCCCAATAAATAAATCCATCCACACGTACACACACCCAATAAATAAATACGTACACACACCCAATAAATAAATCCAGCCACACGTACACACCCCCAAAAAATAAATCCATCCACACGTCCACACACCCCAATAAATCCATCCACACGTACACACACCCCCAATAAATAAATCCATCCACACGTACACACCCCCAATAAATAAATACATCCACACGTACACACACCCCAATAAATAAATCCATCCACACGTACACACACCCAATAAATAAATCCATACACATGTACACACACACACAATAAATAAATCCATCCACACGTACACACACCCAATAAATAAATCCATCCACATGTACACACACCCCAATAAATAAATCCATCCACATGTACACACACCCCAATAAATAAATCCATCCACATGTACACACACCCCAATAAATAAATACATCCACAACTACACACCCCAATAAATAAATCCATCCACACGTACACACACCCCAATAAATAAATCCATCCACACGTACACACACCCAATAAATAAATCCATCCACACGTACACACACCCAATAAATAAATCCATCCACACGTACAAACACCCCAATAAATAAATCCATCCACACGTACACACACCCCAATAAATAAATCCATCCACACGTACACACACCCCAATAAATAAATCCATCCACACGTACACACACCCAATAAATAAATCCATCCACACGTACACACCCCCAATAAATAAATCCATCCACACTTACACACACCCAAAAAATAAATCCATCCACACGTACACACACCCCCAATAAATAAATCCATACACACGTACACACACAATAAATAAATCCATCCACACGTACACACACCCCAATAAATATCCATACACACGTACACACACACCCAATAAATACATCCACACGTACACACACCCAATAAATAAATCCATCCACACTTACACACACCCAAAAAATAAATCCATCCACACGTACACACACCCCCAATAAATAAATCCATACACACGTACACACACAATAAATAAATCCATCCACACGTACACACACCCCAATAAATAAATCCATACACACGTACATATACACACACCAATAAATAAATCCATTCACTCTGACAGTAACGCAGCCTGTGACTCCCCTTATCTGTGTCCTGCGCACATTGCGGTGATTTCGCTCTTTTTGGAGTGAGGCGCACTCCGCGCACTGTGCCTTAAAAAACCAACTGCAGTGAGATTTCACATAGTTTTATTTTTGTATAGTTTGTAAACTGGAGTTTTATGCCAAAATAACCAAAACTTTCTGAAAAAATCAAATGAAGCTGCAGATCCGGCGTAACATCTACAATTTCCTTGTTAATTACCCATAATTCCTTTGCCCACAGACCCCTGAGTGAGTCCTCCCAGCGTGTGAGTACTTGGGGTGCAGAGTGAGTCACCCAGACACAAGGCTAAACCTGCGGATTTTATTTCCACATCTGCCCACAAGGGGGAGACATTTCCCTCTGCGCTTCCTGCTGTGCTGTGTGTTAGACCGTGCGCTGCAGGAATCCTTCCCCCATGGGTAAATGTGTCAGTGAACACAGGGCGCAGGTAGAAGGATCCCCGGGGACCCGAGGCCTAGAATCGGAAGGCTAAGCCGGTGCCGGACACTTCCCGCTGGAAATATTCATCGAATTTCTTGCTCTGCTCCTCGGTGAAATGATTCCTCCAGTCGCCGCGGATTCCTGGAGAGCAGAGGAGGACAGGTCTGGGTAAAAGAGACTTGGTAGGGACAAACTGACAAGTCTTGGGGCCCCTGGGCAATAGGAGATCATTGGGCCCGGTTGTACCTTTCCACATGCAAGCCACACCCACACACAAGCTCCGCCCATTTGTACATTGTTGAATTACAGAATTTATTTCTCCACATTATTTTCTAAATGAAAATCTGGCCATCGCCTACGCCACCTCCGCCACCGCGCCGTGACAGCCATCACGCACTCATCCTGGAGAGCAGAAGCATGTCTGTGAGAGCACGGGGATCAGGGACGCCCCTACAGTGCGGGGGTCCTATCAGAGGGGAAACTTGTATTGTGCAGAGAGAAAAAAAAGACTATTTTAAAAATTCACGAATAGCTTAAATTACCATTGTTTGAAGTGAAATTCGCCCAAGATTATTAACCCATTCACTACCAGCAGATTTTACACTGTCAGGAACCAGTGGTTTTTGCCAAAATCATTTTTAATTAATGTTAGAAATATTAGGGAATATTCCCAGAGTATCCCTTACTGTAATGTCCTATTTATCAGGCTGATGTCCCCACCTGCTGGCCATAAGGAGTTACTGCAGCTCTGAGCTCCGTGCAGGACCAGCTGGGGAGATGTCACCACCTGCTGGCCATAAGGAGTTACTGCAGCTCTGAGCTCCGTGCAGGATCAGCTGGGGAGATGTCATGTTGATGCATTCCCAGCTGGCTTTTGAAAGTGTTGACGCTTCGGGCATCGTGCCCACGCTGATAAAACGTTAGGGGCAGGTTCTGGGGCCCAAATGCAAAGAAATTAATTTTCATTAAACAAAAATCCTTTGCACGGCTTTTCTGGATCACCATATCGACTGTACTTGACATCGGGGCACCAGGAGGTGTCTTACAGACCAAGTATAGTCGATCTTGGCAGTGAAGGGGTTAAATAACAGTATTACCATAGCTTGAAGAGGAGTTTGCGGTAGTTTCAGTATATTGACAATACGGTGAGCAGCGGTATGGGGGGGCAGGTCAGTAAATAGAGTTAGAATTAGGGTGAGGATTACAGTTAGGGTTGAGCGAGCTGTCCAGGTCTGAAGCTGGATTTAGATCATGGCTGTGATGTCATAACCCACCTCTATCCAACTCTTATTATCTGGTGACTCCTGCAATCTCGAAGAGCAAACTCTGGAGACACCGCGAGCAGTCTGAAAATCAGATCCTGCCGTCTCATGACAGAGCTGTGACAGACGGGCACACAGGCGCCAACCTCAGGACTGGTCTGAGAAAATTGGGGCAGTTGGCAGCTGTTACATATTATGTATCCATTGTCCCGTGTGACGGGATACTCCGAGTCTAATCCTCATACGCCTGTCAGATGGTTTTTGTGTGGAATGTGGAATCGCCTTTGGGATTATCCGCCGTGCAGAGCCACTCGCGTCACCGCCGCCTCATATGATTCCTGAATCCCACAGCCCGGGTCACATTGATCACCACGGACACGGGGCGTCTGCCTCGGCTTGTGTCGCCGTTTGATAACTGTGAGTGTGATTATAAGGCTGAGCTGTGACTGAAAGCTGAGACATTTATATATTGTGTCAGATAAACTGGTTACACTATGAAATAAAACCCGATCACAGGCCGAGGCGAAGCCTGAAAATGAAGGGGTACATCGCACGGGGTAAAGGGGGTATATAGAGTAACAGGAGGGGTTATAGGGAGGTTATAGGGAGACTATACGGAGTAAAAGGTGGGGTTATACGGAGTAATAGGAGGGGTTATAAGGAGTTATTGAAGGCCACAGGAAATTGCATTCGGCTTGTTAGCAAAAACAAAAAAGGGAAGAAACCACTGTGGTACTCTGCAGAAGTGGCCAAAATAGTGAAGAACAAGAAGATAGCATTCAATAATTATAAAAAAAACTCAGTGGGAAGAGGATAGGCAAACCTATAAGATTAGGCAGAAAGAGGCAAAGCAATTTATAAGAGCTTCCAGAGCACACGCAGAAGAGAAAATAGCTCAGTCAGTAAAAAAGGGGGACAAAACATTTTTTAGATACATAAACGAGAAAAGAAAAGTAAAACAAGGATTAGTTAGATTAAAACAAAAGAAGGAAGGTATGTAGAAGAGGATAAAAGTCTCGCTGACTGCCTCAATGAATATTTTTTCAGTCTTTGCAGAAGAAAAGGAAGGAAAGGGACCGCAGTTAGGAGAGAACACTAAAGAGACATTTACATATATGTTTACAGAGGAGGAGGTTCTAAAGCAGCTGTCTAAAGTAAAGACAAATAAGTCAATGGGGCCTGATGGGATCCGTCCTAAATTATTAAAAGAGCTCAGTGATGTAATAGCAAAACCGTTAACAGATTTATTTAACCAATCCTTGATAACGGGAGTCGTCCCAGAAGACTGGAAATTAGCAAATGTTGTGCCCATTTACAAGAAGGGTAGTAGGGAGGAATCTGGGAACTATAGGCCAGTTAGTCTTACGTCAGTAGTGGGGAAATTAATGGAAACCATGTTAAAGGAAAGGATTGTTGAACATCTAAAAACACATAGATTACAGGATCAGAAACAACATGGGTTTACCTCAGGGAGATCATGCCAAACTAATCTTATTGATTTTTTTGATTGGGTAACACAAATAATAGACACAGGTGGTGCAGTAGACATTGCTTATTTAGATTTCAGTAAGGCTTTTGATACTGTTCCGCATAGAAGGCTTATCAATAAATTGCAATCTTTGAGCTTGGATTCCAATATTGTTGAATGGATTAGGCAGTGGCTGAGTGACAGACAACAGAGGGTTGTGGTAAATGTAGTTTATTCGGCGCAAGGTCTTGTTACCAGTGGGGTACCTCAGGGGTCAGTACTTGGACCCATTCTCTTTAATATTTTTATTAGTGATATTGCAGAAGGTATTAATGGAAAAGTATGTCTTTTTGCTGATGACACAAAGATTTGCAACAGGGTTGACGTTCCTGGAGGGATCAGCCAAATGACAAATGATTTAGGTAAACTAAAAAATGGTGGGAGTTGTGGCAATTGAGTTTTAATGTGGATAAGTGCAAGATAATGCACCTGGGACGTAAAAACCCAAGGGCTGAATATAAAATATTTGATGCATCTGAGGGTTGGGATTTAGGGGTTATTATTTCAGAGGATCTAAGGGTAAGTAGTCAATGTAATAGAGCAGCAGGAATGCTGGCAGAATGCTTGGAAATGCTGCAGAATGCTTGGTTGTGTAGGGAGAGGTATTAGCAGTAGGAAAAGGGAAGTGCTCATGCCACTGTACAGAGCACTGGTGAGACCTCACTTGGAGTACTGTGTGCAGTACTGGAGACCGTATCTCCAGAAGGATATAGACATCTTAGAGAGAGTTCAGAGAAGGGCTACTAAAATGGTGTACGGCTTGAAGGAGAAAAGTTACCAGGAAAGGCTTAATGATCTTAACATGTACAGCTTGGAAAAAAGACGAGACAGAGGAGATATGATAGAAACATTTAAATACGTAAAGGGAATCCACAAGGTAGAGGAAGGGAGTATATTTTAAAAGGAAACAAAGTAGCAAAACAAGAGGACATAGTCTTAGATTAGAGGGGCAAAGGTTTAAAAGTAACATCAGGAAGCATTATTTTACTGAGAGGGTGGTGGATACATGGAACAGTCTTCCAGTAGAAGTGGTAGAGGCCAAAACAGTAATTGAATTTAAGCAGCATGGGATAGGCATAAGGCTATCCTAAACAAAAGATAAATCCAGGTAAAGTATCCATGTAATTGGGCGACTAGATGGGCCGAAAGGTTCTTATCTGCCGACATTTTTCTATGTTTCTATGTTTCTATGAGTAATAGGTGGAGTTATACAGAGTAATAGGTGGGGTTATACAGAGTGATAGGAGGGGTTATACAGAGTAATAGGAGGGGTTATAGGGAGTAACTAGGAGGGGTTATACAGAGTAATAGGAGGGGTTATATAGAGTAATAGGAGGGGTTATACAGAGTATTAGGAGGGCTTATAGGGAGTAATAGGAGGGGTTATACAGCGTGATAGGAGGGGTTATAGAGAGTAATAGGAGGGGTTATACAGAGTAATAGGAGGGGTTATAGAGAGTAATAGGAGGGGTTATAGGGAGTTAAAGGAGGGGTTATACAGAGTAATAGGAGGGGTTATAGAGAGTAATAGGAGTGGTTATAGGGAGTAATAGGAGGGGTAATAGGAGGGGTTATAGAGAGTAATAGGAGGGGTTATAGGGAGTAATAGGAGGGGTTATAGAGAGTAATAGGAGGGGTTATACGGAGTAATAGGAGGGGTTATAGGGAGTAATAGGAGGGGTTATAGGGAGTAATAGGAGGGGTTACAGAGAGTAATAGGAGGGGTTATACGGAGTAATAGGAGGGGTTATACAGAGTAATATAAAGTTCCTGTATAGCCAGTTAAGAATTTTCTACCTTTCCTCATAAAGGGCGACACAGAATGATCGAAGACTTCGGATGAGATTGATGTGTAATTAGTCAGGGGGTTCTTCTTCATGACCTGGAATGACGTGTGCTGAATGATCGTCTCCAAAACGTTCTCAGAAAGGTCCTTCCCCAGGAACCTCATCACCTTCTGGATCTCACGCTTTGGGTCCTGACAAAAGAAAGATAGTCAAGATTATTTTCTGACCTCTATTCCCCCCCATCTCTATCCCCCTCTCATCTCTATCCCCCTCTCATTCTCTGACCTCTACCCCCCCCCATCTCTATCCCCCTCTCATTCTCTGACCTCTACCCCCCCATCTCTATCCTCCTCTCATTCTCTGACCTCTACCCCCCATCTCTATCCCCCTCTCATTCTCTGACCTCTACCCCCCATCTCTATCCCCCTCTCATTCTCTGACCACTACCTCCCCATCTCTATCCCCCTCTCATTCTCTGACCTCTATCCTCCTCCCTTCTCATACTCTGACCTATATCCCCCCATTGCTATCCCCCCTCTCTATCCCCCTCTCATCTCTGACCTCTACCCCATCTCTATCCCCCTCTCATTCTCTGACCTCTACCCCCCATCTCTATCCCCCTCTCATTCTCTGACCACTACCTCCCCATCTCTATCCCCCTCTCATTCTCTGACCTCTATCCTCCTCCCTTCTCATACTCTGACCTATATCCCCCAATTTCTATCCCCCTCTCTATCCCCCTTTCATTCTCTGACCTCTACCCCATCTCTATCCCCCTCTCACTCTCTGACCTCTATCCCTCCCATCTCTATCTCCCTCTCACTCTAACCTCTATCCCTCCCATCTCTATCCCCCTCTCATTCTCTGACCTCTACCCCATCTCTATCCCCCTCTCATTCTCTGACCTCTATCCCCCCTTTTCTATCCCCCTCTCATCCTCTGACCTCTATCCCCCTCTCATTCTGACCTCTATCCCCCTCTCACTCTCTGACCTCTAACCCTCCCATCTCTATCTCCCTCTCACTCTGACCTCTATCCCTCCCATCTCTATCTCCCTCTCACTCTAACCTCTATCCCTCCCATCTCTATCCCCTTCTCATTCTCTGACCTCTACCCCATCTCTATCCCCCTCTCATTCTCTGACCTCTATCCCCCCTTTTCTATCCCCCTCTCATCCTCTGACTTCTATCCACCACCTCTATCCATCCTCTCATCCTCTGACCTGTATCCCCATCTCTAGCCCCCTCTCATCCTTCCTCTGACCTATATCCCCCATTTCTATCCCCCTCTCATTCTCTGACTTATATCCGCCATCTCTATCCATCCTCTCATCCTCTGACCTCTATCCACCTATCTTCCAACCTCTATTCCCCTTAAGTCATGTCGCTTGTGGTCAGCACCCTTCATGCCTTGAGAGGGTTAAAACCCTGGGCATCCTTTCACTTCATCTCACTCCCAGAACCCGTGTGTTACTGACACGGATGTCATGTGTTCCATCTGAGGTGCCATAATATTCCATGCAATAAGGAATGGATTGTCAGCTCATAGTACTGCAGCCCTGAGCAGAGATACTCACCTCCAACATATCCTCATACAGAAGGTATAGGAGGTTCCTCTCATTTCCCAGATTCCAAAAATCTCTCACGTGCGATCCCCAAGACCCGTAACTCACTGCAAGAGCAAGAAAATAAATCCTCGCTCTGGGTGTTTAACACACACTGTGTAACACACTGCCCTTCGTGGCATCTTATAATGTGTCTCTGTGCATATTTCATGTTGTTGTAAGTTTTAATATGCATAGGATCTGCATTGTCCCTGCTTCAGGGGGAAGCATTTTGGTGCAGCACTTGTAGCAGGGAGGGAAGCATTTTGGTGCAGCACTTGTAGCAGGGAGGGAAGCATTTTGGTGCAGCACTTGTAGCAGGGAGGGAAGCATTTTGGTGCAGCACTTGTAGCAGGGAGGGAAGCATTTTGGTGCAGCACTTGTAGCAGGGAGGGAAGCATTTTGGTGCAGCACTTGTAGCAGGGAGGGAAGCATTTTGGTGCAGCACTTGTAGCAGGGAGGGAAGCATTTTGGTGCAGCACTTGCAGCAGAGAGGGAAGCATTTTGGTGCAGCACTGTTATCAGGAATGTCTGATGATATGCTGACTGGTTACAGCTGAACAAGAGAGCCGGCACTCTGAGATCTGATACTAACTCCTTCTAAAGGGTTTACCAATTTGTCACAGACACCCCCCCCCCAAACAAGGCAAACGGTCTGTATGTATTTGTCTGTTGTTATATGTAGTGAGTATTTTGTGTAATTCTCTGTGTGTGTCAGTAATAATGCAGCAGATCGAGAGAGTTTATGGATGAGGATTTATTACACATTTTGTCATCTGTTTCTGTTACAGTGATTTTCTGGATTTAAACGGACACTTTCACCTATGGGTGATTTACAATAAATCCTTATCCTTGTAGAATCTCATGGTAAACCCATAGAATGTGCCCCGTGTCCTTGTAGGATCCTGTAGTAAACCTGTAGAATGAGCAGATAGCCCTGTAGCCTCGCTCACCTGCTCCCTGTAGGAACTTCTCGGTGTATTGGTCCCATGGTCCGGACTTTGGGTGCAAGTTGTTCATTTTGTGAAAGTGGTAAGAGGAGACGGCCACGTCCTTGGGATTTCGAGCCATGTAGATGATCTGTGAGTAAAGGCACAATCAGGTCATGGAGCGAACGACAGGAAATAATCACTGACTGAACGAGACGGGTGGAATTATTATTATTATTAAGCGGCAACACATTCCGCAACGCTGTACAAAGGTAAAGACAGGACAATTCTACAATACATACAGGAGACAGGTCAGTAGATACAGGAGGATATGAAGACCCTATTCCCGTGTGAATTTACAATCTAGGTGGTGAGGGGATTAGAAACAGGAGGGGCGGACTGCAGGGACGAGTTAATGCAGGGAGAGGTGAGCAGTGTTTTTGGGTCGGTCGGATGTCTTGTTACGGAGTCGGGTGGTCACTTCCCTAAACAGAAGGGTCTTTAGGGAGCGTTTAAATGAAGTCAGATTTGGGGACAGTCTGATATTGCGAGGGAGCGCGTTCCATAGGGTTGGCGCCGCACGAGAAAAGTCCTGCAATCTGGCATGTGAAGAGGTAATGATGGGGGATGCCAGGCGCAGGTCATTGTTGGATCTTAGGGAGCGGGGTGGGGTGTATTTTGGTGATTAGTGAGGACAGGTAGTGAGGGGCGGCGTTAGTGAGGCAGGTAGTGAGGAGCGGCGTTAGTGAGGACAGGTAGTGAGGGGCGGCGTTAGTGAGGACAGGTAGTGAGGGGCGGCGTTAGTGAAGACAGGTAGTGAGGGGCGGCGTTAGTGAGGACAGGTAGTGAGGGGCGGCGTTAGTGAGGACAGGTAGTGAGGAGCGGCGTTAGTGAGGACAGGTAGTGAGGGGCGGCGTTAGTGAGGACAGGTAGTGAAGGGCGGCGTTAGTGAGGACAGGTAGTGAGGAGCGGTGTTAGTGAGGACAGGTAGTGAGGGGCGGCGTTAGTGAGGACAGGTAGTGAGGAGCGGCGTTAGTGAGGACAGGTAGTGAGGGGCGCCGTTAGTGAGGACAGGTAGTGAGGGCGGCGTTAGTGAGGACAGGTAGTGAGGAGCGGCGTTAGTGAGGACAGGTAGTGAGGGGCGGCGTTAGTGAGGACAGGTAGTGAGGGGCGGCGTTAGTGAGGACAGGTAGTGAGGGGCGGCGTTAGTGAGGACAGGTAGTGAGGGGCGGCGTTAGTGAGGACAGGTAGTGAGGAGCGGCGTTAGTGAGGACAGGTAGTGGGGGCGGCGTTAGTGAGGACAGGTAGTGAAGGCGGCGTTAGTGAGGACAGGTAGTGAGGAGCGGTGTTAGTGAGGACAGGTAGTGAGGGGCGGCGTTAGTGAGGACAGGTAGTGAGGGGCGGCGTTAGTGAGGACAGGTAGTGAGGGCGGCGTTAGTGAGGACAGGTAGTGAGGAGCGGGTTAGTGAGGACAGGTAGTGAGGGCGGCGTTAGTGAGGACAGGTAGTGAGGGGCGGCGTTAGTGAGGACAGGTAGTGAGGGGCGGTGTTAGTGAGGACAGGTAGTGAGGGGCGGCGTTAGTGAGGACAGGTAGTGAGGGGCGGCGTTAGTGAGGACAGGTAGTGAGGAGCGGCGTTAGTGAGGACAGGTAGTGAGGGGCGGCGTTAGTGAGGACAGGTAGTGAGGGGCGGCGTTAGTGAAGACAGGTAGTGAGGGGCGGCGTTAGTGAGGACAGGTAGTGAGGGGCGGCGTTAGTGAGGACAGGTAGTGAGGAGCGGTGTTAGTGAGGACAGGTAGTGAGGAGCGGCGTTAGTGAGGACAGGTAGTGAGGGGCGGCGTTAGTGAGGACAGGTAGTGAGGGGCAGCGTTAGTGAGGACAGGTAGTGAGGGGCGCGTTAGTGAGACAGGTAGTGAGGGGCGGCGTTAGTGAGGACAGGTAGTGAGGGGCGGCGTTAGTGAGGACAGGTAGTGAGGAGCGGTGTTAGTGAGGACAGGTAGTGAGGGGCGGCGTTAGTGAGGACAGGTAGTGAGGGGCGGCGTTAGTGAGGACAGGTAGTGAGGGGCAGCGTTAGTGAGGACAGGTAGTGAGGAGCGGTGTTAGTGAGGACAGGTAGTGAGGAGCGGCGTTAGTGAAGACAGGTAGTGAGGGGCGCCGTTAGTGAGGACAGGTAGTGAGGGGCGGCGTTAGTGAGGACAGGTAGTGAGGGGCGGTGTTAGTGAGGACAGGTAGTGAGGGGCGGCGTTAGTGAGGACAGGTAGTGAGGAGCGGCATAAGTGAGGACAGGTAGTGAGGGGCGGCGTTAGTGAGGACAGGTAGTGAGGGGCGGCATTAGTGAGGACAGGTAGTGAGGGGCAGCGTTAGTGAGGACAGGTAGTGAGGAGCGGCATTAGTGAGGACAGGTAGTGAGGAGCGGTGTTAGTGAGGACAGGTAGTGAGGGGCGGCATTAGTGAGGACAGGTAGTGAGGGGCAGCGTTAGTGAGGACAGGTAGTGAGGGGCAGCGTTAGTGAGGACAGGTAGTGAGGAGCGTGTTAGTGAGGACAGGTAGTGAGGAGCGGCGTTAGTGAAGACAGGTAGTGAGGGGCGCCGTTAGTGAGGACAGGTAGTGAGGGGCGGCGTTAGTGAGGACAGGTAGTGAGGGGCGGTGTTAGTGAGGACAGGTAGTGAGGGGCGGTGTTAGTGAGGACAGGTAGTGAGGAGCGCATAAGTGAGGACAGGTAGTGAGGGGCGGCGTTAGTGAGGACAGGTAGTGAGGGGCGGCATTAGTGAGGACAGGTAGTGAGGGGCAGCGTTAGTGAGGACAGGTAGTGAGGAGGGCATTAGTGAGGACAGGTAGTGAGGAGCGGTGTTAGTGAGGACAGGTAGTGAGGGGCGGCGTTAGTGAGGACAGGTAGTGAGGGGCAGCGTTAGTGAGGACAGGTAGTGAGGGGCGGCGTTAGTGAGGACAGGTAGTGAGGAGCGGCATAAGTGAGGACAGGTAGTGAGGAGGCGGCATAAGTGAGGACAGGTAGTGAGGGGCGGTGTTAGTGAGGACAGGTAGTGAGGGGCGGCATAAGTGAGGACAGGTAGTGAGGAGCGGCATAAGTGAGGACAGGTAGTGAGGGGCGGTGTTAGTGAGGACAGGTAGTGAGGGGCGGCGTTAGTGAGGACAGGTAGTGAGGGGCGGCATTAGTGAGGACAGGTAGTGAGGGGCGGCGTTAGTGAAGACAGGTAGTGAGGGGCGGCGTTAGTGAGGACAGGTAGTGAGGAGCGGCATTAGTGAGGACAGGTAGTGAGGAGCGGGTGTAGTGAGGACAGGTAGTGAGGGGGCGTTAGTGAGGACAGGTAGTGAGGGGCGGCGTTAGTGAGGACAGGTAGTGAGGGGCGGCGTTAGTGAGGACAGGTAGTGAGGAGCGGTGTTAGTGAGGACAGGTAGCGAGGGCGGTGTTAGTGAGGACAGGTAGTGAGGGGCGGCGTTAGTGAGGACAGGTAGAGGCCATCCAGGCAGAGATCCCAGACAGACAGTCACTGACCTGAGAGAGAACAGAGAGCGAGAGAGATCGGGAGTGGAGAGGTAGATCTGAGTGTCATCATCGTATAGGTGATACTTGAGCCATAGCTGGTGATGAGTTTACCCAGTGAGGAGGTATAGATAGAGAAGAGCAGAGGACCTAGGACTGAGCCTTGAGGTACACCGACTGACAGAGGCATTGAAGAGGAGGAATTGCCAGCAAGGGATACTGAGAAGGATCTGTTGGAGAGGTACGATTTTAGCCAGGAGAGGGTGGCATCACAGAGACCAAGAGAGAAGAGGGTCTCGATGAGGAGGGAATGGTCGACTGTATCAAAGGCAGCCGAGAGGTCAAGTAGGATCAGTATGGAGTAGTGGCCGTTGCATTTAGCAGAGAGGAGGTCATTAGTAACCTTTGTGAGAGCGGTTTCTGTTGAGTGTTGGGAGCAAAAGCCAGATTGCAGTGGGTCAAGCAAGTAGTTGGAGGATAGGAAGAGGGTTAAGCGGTCATAGACTAGTCTTTCTAGCAATTTTGACACAAGTGGAAGTAGAGAGACTGGACGTTAGTTTTCCACAGAATTTGGGTCGAGGGAGTGTCACGTTTTCACTGGTTACCCTGGTGGTGAGAGGGATCCAGGCTAGCTCTTCCCTCTCTGGCTCTGGCTATTCTGCATTGTGCTGCTCCTGGGTTTTGCTGTGCTGTTCATGTCTGGGATCACATGTCCTAATTGACCAGACCTGTTCCCTATTAAACAGCAGCAGCACAGAGGCTCATTGCTCTGGCATACGTTCTGATACCTGGTCCTGTGAGTTCTGGTCCCTGTTCCCTGGGTTCAGGTTCCTGGTTCCTGTATTGCTGCATTCCTGCATAGGTATTTTGGTATTTTCTGGGTTATTGATCTCAGCTTTTCTTGACTATCTGTCTGCTCCCAGTACTCTGTTTATTATTGATCTGTTGCCAACCTCTGCTAGTCTGACGTTCCCTCCTGGTTCTGTGTCCTTTTGCTCTAGTCCTGACCATTCTAGCCTTGTTTATGTTCTGTGTATGTATCCAGTACTATTAGTTATTATTGCATAGAGGCCAGTATAAGGACCTCTCTTCAGTTTAGGATCTCCTGTCTGTATATCTTGTTTATCCCTTGCCCTTCCTCTTCTCCTGACTCTATTATTCTTTGTGAGGCTACCATAGTTAGAAGACCATTTCAAGGATCTTCCCCAGTATAGGAATTCCTTTAGATTTATTCTATGCCCTCCTGCCCCTCGTGTTACAGTCTTGTTGTTTACCTGTCTGGAATCTGTATTTTCTATGTCTACTGTATCTGCCTATGTAGCCAGCAGCTAACCTGCCTCAAGGGCTAATTCCCTCCATGAACCAAGGCCCCACGATGGCCCAAGCCAAGGGTCAGTGTGTGACAGGGAGGGTTTCTTGAGAATGGGTGTGATAGTGGCATGAAAGGAGAGGGGAATGAGCCAGAAGAAAGAGACAGGTTGAAAATGTGAGTAAGAGCAGGAGTATAAATAAGGACAGAGAATATAGTAGATGTGAAGGGATAGGATCTAGTGGGCAGGTAGTGGGACGTGTGGAAGACGGTAGAGAATGGATTTCATCATCTGTGGTTGTAGCAAAGAGGCTGAGAGTCGAGGTGGGGTTGGCTGGGGGAGGAGAAGAGATATCTCCTTGTGCTGGGATATTGTTACAGATTGTGATTGTGTTTTCTTTATGAAGTAGTCAGCAAGATCTTGAGCGCTGAGGTTGGATGGGGGAAGTGGCGCAGGTGGGTAGAGGAGCGAGTTGAAGGTTAAGAACAGTCTTCCTGGTTTGTAAAAAAGTGAAGATATAAGAGAGTAGAAGTAAGTTTATTTGGTGAGGTGAAGGGCAGTTGTATAAGAGCGGAGAAGGAACTTATAGTTATGAAGTCAGCTTCGGAGTGGGATTTCTTCCAAGCACGCTCAGCAGCGCGGGAGCATTTCTGAAAGTAGCGCGTCTGCTTAGAGCGCCAAGGCTGAAACTGGCCATGTGGAATTTTATGCAGTTGTTTAGGAGCAAGAGAGTCTAGAGTAGCGGAGAAAGTGTTATTATAGTGGGATGTGACATGGTTGGGACAGGTTATAGTGGGATGTGGCAGGGTCGGGCAGGTTAATGTGGGATGTGGCACAGTCAGGACAGGTTATGGTGGGATGTGGCACAGTCGGGACAGGTTATGATGGGATGTGGCACAGTCAGGACAGGTTATGGTGGGATGTGGCACGGTCGGGACAGGTTATAGTGGGATGTGGCACAGTCGGGACAGGTTATAGTGGGATGTGGCACGGTCAGGACAGGCTATAATGTCATGTGGCACGATCGGGGCAGGTTATGGTGGGATGTGGCACGGTCGGGACAGGTTATATGGGGATGTGGCACGGTCGGGACAAGTTATGGGGGGATGTGGCACGGTCAGGACAGGTTATGGTGGGATGTGGCACGGTCAGGACAGGTTATGGTTTTAGTGTGGGAGAGGGGACTTTGTATGAGATTGGAGAATTACAGAGGATCCAAGGCCTGGAGATTCCTCCAGGTGCTGGGATGATATGGATGAGATGGAGGAGAGGAAGCTGGTTCCGTTGAAGGGTAGATATTAAAGGAGAGCAGATGGTGGTCAGAAATGGGGAATGGATGGTTGGTGAAGTCTGAAATGGTGCAGAAAACACTAAGTCGATAGAGTGTCCATCACGGTGAGTAGAGGAATCAGTGGACTGTGAGAGGCCAAAGGAGGATGTAATAGAAAGAAGTTTAGCAGTAGCCGGGGCAGAGGGGTTGTTGATGGGAATATTGAAGTCACCTAGAATTAGTGTTGATACATTATTAAATAGAAAAGGAGATGTCCAGGCTGCAAAATTGTGGAGGAACTGGGAGGCTGATCCAGAAGGGCGATAGATAACAGCAACTCAGAGAGGGGGGGGAGAGAACAGGCGTATACAATGAGCTTCAAAGGAGGAGAAGGACAGAGGAGGGGGAAGGGCAGGTACTGATAGGTGCAGGAGGGAGAAAGCAGGATCCCAACACCACCTCCTTGCTTCTCACCCAGCCTAGGAGTGTGACTAAAATGGAGACCGCTGTGTGTGAGGGCAGCAATGGAGGCCGTGTCAGAGGAGGAGAGCCAGGTTTTAGTTACTGCTAGAAGATTGAAAGCGTTTGAGAGGAACAGGTCATGGACGGTTGTGAGCTTGTCGCAGACTGAACGGGCGTTCCAGAGGGCGCAGGAGAAAGGGATTGAGATCTGTGAGTTAACAGAAATTAGATTATGGGGAGGTTGAGTTCTGCAGGTTTTGCTGCGAGAAAGTAAGCGAGGACTGGAAGGTTTGGGGATTGTTATAGGGTCAGGATTAGGGTTGATGTCACTCGTAGCGAGCAGTAATAGGAGTGTGAGGAAGCATAGGTGAGACTGAGACTTATAGGAGCGCGTGGAGTTTGGGACGCGAGAGACAGATGGGTAAAGGTTCCTGAGGAAATTAAGCAGTTCATGGGAGGCCGGCATTGGGGTAGGAGGAGAGAGGGAGAGATATAAATGGTGTGGGGGTTGTTGCTACATTTACTGTAGGAGAATGCTGAGAGGTTTAGGAAAAGGACAGAAAAACAGAGTTGGGAAATTTATTCTGATTGATTATGGTCACAGGCCAAAAACTGCAAGAGAAACGTGTTTTGCTTGACCCTAAAGAATGTGGTTGCTGGGCTGGGGACAAGATCTGCCTTGTAGATTACTTGGGTGGGAGACCATGCGAGGGGCGAGGGGAGATGAACAAGGGATTGTCTTGTGACCTCATGTAACCATAGGTGCTTGTATAACGTCTGTCTCTATAAAAACTGTGTTATGTTGTCTTTCGGGACTCAGGTTGTGGACTTGATCTCACTGAGTCTGGCCGGTCATTAAAATAATTGCTTCCTGCACAAGTGCTCGTGTCTTCCGTTATTCAGTGACAGAATTCCCATTACACTAACTCTGCTGTAAGGTCTGTGCCGGTTTAACCTCTAAATGCCCTACTTGACCTCGTGTTTCCATTCTTCAGGAGGGACAGAGGCCTTGCAGTAATTTCCCGGCCTCTGTCCCGGTGGCGGCACCGGGTCCTGCCAGGTCTCTGCCTTCACGCACTGGTCCTGGGTGTAGAGAATACCTTGCAGTTCTTCTCCCAGAAGGACTTGGGGAGGAGGGAGATGGTGAGGTGGGTCTTGATGAGTCGGGGGGAGGGAACGGATTCAAGCTGCTGGGATCCTGGAGGGGGAGAGAATGAATGAATAGTAATTACCTCTATCTAAGCACAGCCCCGAGTTTTCAATATCAGCGTCGCCACCTCCTGGATGCAGATAAAATTACTGCAGCAAAAATGTAGCTGCTTCAAAAATGTTGTTTAGGGTTAAGGTTAGTATTTGTACTCGTTTTAGGGTTAACCCTGCCCGAACCCTAACACTAACCAACCGTCTCTGCTCCTTCTTATATAAATCACATCATAATATGGAGCAGAATCTCTTGGTTAAGGTGAGGGTAACCCTAAAAGTAACCCTAAGACAAGCACAAGTACTGACCCTAAACGTAACCCTATAACATGAAAAAGGAGAAAACTGACGCGCGTGTGATGCCAAGCTGCACCAAAAAGCGAAACTAGTGCCCGGATTATTTGCATCAAAAAGGACCCCCCCGTGCGCCTTAATTTCAAGCTACATTTTTACATTTGCAGCATTTTTTCCGAGTCCAGCAGGCGGTGATTTTGGTGTAAAGTGTCGGTTCTCTTGGTGCAGGCTGGGACGTATCAGAAGGACATTAACAATGTGTGTTACCACGCGGCTTAACGAGACTCATCCAGAAACAGCAGATTGACGAGCGGGGCCGGCACTGCCGGGCGGTGCACCCCGAGCACTAACTAGACACCGTGACTGGAATGCATGAGCCTGGGATACGGCGTGTAATCTGAGCGTTAGCAAAATGTGTCAAAACAAGCAGCCCTGCACAGCCAGCAGACTAACACCCACAAAACCGATCGTGAGCTCTGCAGACAAGGAATCAAAGACCAGCACCTTTATACTCCAAGCCATACCTGGGGGTGTGAATCCTGGTGCAAAGAACTCCAGCATGGGCACCTTGTTGAAGATGGCATCTCTCTGACACTTCTCGGTGTCACCATCTGCGAGGATGATGTCCACGATCTCACTTATCCACGTGGTGCCTGTGTGTGAGAAGAGAGAAGTCACCAAGAAGAGCCACACGGGGGTCTACGGCACCAAGAATGGAGGCCATCTGGTATCACGGATAAACACCGGCCAGGTACTTAATACTCTCATGCAACAGTCTGGAGGCAACCTGACCTAGGACTGCAAGATGCCACGAAAGAAGATAGACAAGTACCAGACCTGGGGTTATGGTATCAACTCTCTTATCCACCACTGATAGAGGCCAACAACCTGCTGGACTCGGACATGCCATAGAAGAGAACGGCACGTACCTGCCCCCTCATGTGTGGCTGTGACTCGGCAGGTAACATGTACGTGCACCAGCCGGTACCTGACTTGGGGTAAGTGGCTATTAAGATGTCATCTTCCCTGGCCTGGAACGAATCGATCCGCTCCCAATTTTGACTGAAGGCATAGACCATGGGGACCCCTCGGACCAGCGCCAAGTCTCTGCGATGCCATTCTATGGATTCAGCCATCCTGGAGACCAAGAACGAGAAAAACGGGTTACAACGAAACCCTTAGCTGCCCCTTTGCTCTGTCCTGCACCCTCTCCTCGTTCTGCTCCATTTCTCCGGTCCCTCTCGTATCTCCGGTCTATTTCCTTTCTGTTTGTGCTCCTCAGATCTCTTGACTGGGTGATTTTACACTCGTTCTGTTTTATTCCTCCCTCTCATCCTGCCTTTCAATGCGTCCCCCCCTCACTCACTCATCGCCCCCCTCTCTGTGTTAAAGAATGCATTTTCCGGACTCCTCGCTCCCCGGCTGGCCCCCTGCCGCCCCCAAAATCCCATCCTGACGCTGACCCGCACATATACGCTCTATTTATTACAGGGAATCGGCCAGGGATTCTTCACAGCGTGGGGACTTATTCACTAAACTGTGAAGTACGTGAAATGGAAACTAAATCTGAGCATCAAATCCCAAAACAAAAAGGTTTAACTTGAAATGATCTCACTTTGAATTAACCCCTTTCCGCTACCGCGTCACCTTATACCATCCCTGGCATTCAATCCCTCTACCGTGTCACCTTATACCATCCCCGGCATTCAATCCCTCTATCGCGTCACCTTATACCATCCCCGTCATTCCATCCCTTTACCGCATTACCTTATACCATCCCCGGCATTCAATCCCTTTACCGCGTCACCTTATACCATCCCCATCATTCAATCTTTTTACTGCGTCACTTTATACCATCCCCGTCATTCAATCCCTTTACCGCGTTACCTTATACCATCCCCGGCATTCAATCCCTTTACCGCGTCACCTTATACCATCCCCATCATTCAATCTCTTTACTGCGTCACCTTATACCATCCCCGTCATTCAATCCCTTTACCGCGTTACTTTATACCATCCCCGGCATTCAATCTCTCTACCGCGTCACTTTATACCATTCCCGTCATTCAATCCCTCTACCTCGTCACTTTATACCATCCCCGCCATTCAATCCCTTTACCGCATCACTTTATACCATCTCCGGCAGTCAATCCCTCTACCGCGTCACCTTATACCTTCCCCGGCATTCAATCCCTCTACCGAGTCACTTTATACCATCATTCAATCTCTTTAGGCTAAGGTCAGACGAACGCAGTGCGAACGCCCGTGCAGCCGCACTTTATCACGGACGTAGTAACAGCAAATGACGGCTAATGACAGGCAATGTACAAAGTAGGGACGCACGAAAGTGCGGCCGCGCAACGCAAGCGGCAAACAAACGCATTTTTTCGAGAACGTGATACCGCTAGTGCGCTGCGTCCGCTAGCGGCGTGTGTGCGTGATTAGGAGACGTCAGACGCTGCTAATGTCCGGCCAACATAACGTCCAGACGCAAAAAGTGTTTTATTGATGATCCGTACAAAATCACAGACGAGAATGCGCATCGTATGACCGCTATCGCGTATTCCGTGAAAAAATACGTCCATTAGTTCGAACGCACTTTTTCACGGATGACGCAAAAAATGCGTTCGTCTGACCCTAGCCTTACTGCGTCACTTTAAACCATGCCCATCATTCAATCCCTTTACCGCGTCACCTGATACCTTCCCCCTCATTCAATCCCTCTACCGCCTCCCATTATACCATCCCCGGCAGTTAATCCCGCTACTGAGTCACTTTATACCATACCCATCGTTCAATCCCTTTACCACGTCTCTTTATACTATCCCCGGCATTCAATCCCTCTACCGCGTCACTTTATACCATCCCCAGCATTCAATCCCTCTACCGCGTCACCTTATACCATCCCCAGCAGCCAATCCCTCTACCGCGTCACCTTATTCCATCCCCGTCATTCAATACCTTTACCGCGTCACTTTATACCATCCCCGCATTCAATACCTTTACCGCGTCACTTTATACCATCCCCGTCATTCAATCCCTTTACCGCGTCACCTTATACCTTCCCCGGCATTCAATCCCTCTACCGCGTCACTTTATACCATTCCCGGCATTCAATCCCTCTACCGCGTCACTTTATAACATCCCCGGCATTCAATCCCTCTACCGCGTCACTTTATACCATCCCCGGCATTCAATCCCTCTACCGCGTCACTTTATACCATCCCCGGCATTCAATCCCTCTACCGCGTCACTTTATACCATCCCCGACATTCAATCCCTTTACCGCGTCACTTTATACCATCCCCGGCATTCAATCCCTCTACCTCGGCACTTTATACCATCCCCGTCATTCAATCCTTTTACCGGGTCACCTTATACCATCCCCGTCAGTCAATCCCTCTACCGCGTCACCTTATACCTTCCCCGGCATTCAATCCCTCTACCGCGTCACTTTATACCATCCCCGGCATTCAATCCCTCTACCGCGTCAATTTATACCATCCCCGGCATTCAATCCCTCTACCGCGTCACTTTATACCATCCCCGGCATTCAATCCCTCTACTGCGTCACCTTATACCATCCCCGGCAGCCAATCCCTCTACCGCGTCACTTTATACCATTCCCGGCATTCAATCCCTCTACCGTGTCACCTTATACCATCCCCGGCATTCAATCCCTCTACCGCATCATTTTATACCATCCCCGGCAGCCAATCCCTCTACCGTGTCACCTTATACCATCGCCAGCATTCAATTCCTCTACCGCGTCACCTTATACCATCCCCGGCATTCAATCCCTCTACCACGTCACCTTATACCATCCCCGGCAGTCAATCCCTCTACCGCGTCACTTTATACCATCATCGCATTCAATACCTTTACCGCGTCACCTTATACCATCCCCGGCATTCAATCCCTTTACCGCGTCACTTTATACCATCCCCGTCTTTCAATCCCTTTACTGCGTCACCTTATACCTTTCCCGGCATTCAATCCCTCTACCGCGTCACCTTATACCTTCCCCGGCATTCAATCCCTCTACCGCGTCACCTTATACCTTCCCCGGCAGTCAATCCCTCTACCGCGTCACTTTATACCATACCCATCGTTCAATCCCTTTACCACGTCACTTTATACCATCCCCGGCATTCAATCCCTTTACCGCGTCACCTGATACCATCCCCGGCATTATTTTTTTGGTGTATTTTTATATTTCTTGCTTACCTGTAGTTGTGGGGTTTCTCGCAGGCTTTAACCCTTCTTAGTTGTTGTGTTTTTCTGTATCCAGGGCACGGGCAGCTCACACCTTGGCACCCGGTACCTTCCAGACGGAGGTGAGAGGTGACTTTGCGTCCGGTTTTAGGGAGGAGGTGGTGGAGTGTTTTTGGATTGGCTTGGGAGGGAGAGCAAACAGAGGCTCAGCTCAGAGGTAGGAAACGCTGTGCATGTAATGTAAAGATATCCCTCCCATTCCATGCTGTGTAAGAGCCGTTTTGCCGGGATTATTAGGGAGGGATTGGCTGAGCTCATCGTGTTCATGGTGTTAATCTGATAAATAATGGGTTTCCAGCACGCTGCCCTCGTGTGTCTGTAACCTGATCACACCGGCCTGCGGATTAATAAAACTCCAGGGTTACAAGATAAAATCCCTGATATCAATTTTATGGCACAGACCGTGCGAGGTGCGGCTCATTAAATTATTCCCAGAGAGTCAAGCGCTGCCGCCGAGTAACCAGCTAAAGGGGCCAATCACAAAGCACCGGAAATGCATTTGATTTGGCCCATTTTGGAACAATTCGCAGATTCAATTTCAGTGAAAATCAGGTGATTTCGGTGCAATTTATCGTTCTGTGATTAGACGGATTAATAGCTTCCAATGAGACACTCGGTGCTGTTGAATTGCACCACATTTTGCCGTGAATTCGCCGCCAGTATTTGGCAAATTGACAGCTTTGTGAACAGACAAATTGGCTCGCAAATTAAAGTGAAATTCCCAGCCAGTGCAAATCGAGGCCAATTCAGAGGTTAGTGAATAATTCCTTAAACGTGGGCACTGTAACTGCACAACACTGAGAATCTTCCTATTCACTGAGACCCTGACAACCTTCCGACTCACTGAGACACCCGTGAACCTTCCAATTCACTGAGACCCCGAGAACCTTCCGATTCACCGAGCTCCGAGAACCTTCCGATTCACCGAGCCCCTGAGAACCTTCCAATTCACCTAGCCCCCGAGAACCTTCCGATTCACCGAGCCCCCGAGAACCTTCCGATTCACCGAGCCCCCGAGAACCTTCCAATTCACTGAGACCCCGAGAACCTTCCGATTCACCGAGCTCCGAGAACCTTCCGATTCACCGAGCCCCCGAGAACCTTCCGATTCACCGAGCCCCCGAGAACCTTCCAATTCACCGAGCCCCCGAGAACCTTCCGATTCACCGAGCCCCCGAGAACCTTCCGATTCACTGAGCCCCCGAGAACCTTCCGATTCACCGAGCCCCCGAGAACCTTCCGATTCACCAAGCCCCCGAGAACCTTCTGATTCACCGAGCCCCCGAGAACCTTCCGATTCACCGAGCCCCCGAGAACCTTCTGATTCACCAAGCCCCCGAGAACCTTCCAATTCACCGAGCCCCCGAGAACCTTCCGATTCACCGAGCCCCCGAGAACCTTCCAATTCACAGAGCCCCCGAGAACCTTCCAATTCACCGAGCCCCCGAGAACCTTCCGATTCACCGAGCCCCCGAGAACCTTCCGATTCACCGAACCCCCGAGAACCTTCCAATTCACCGAGCCCCCGAGAACCTTCCAATTCACTGAGACCCTGAGAACCTTTCGATTCACTGAGACCCTGAGAACCTTACGATTCAATGAGACCCTGAGAATCTTCCGATTCACTGAGACCCTGAGCAGTGGTGTAGCGTGGGGGGTGGCTCGGGGGTGGTCGCCCGGGTGCAATTTTCTTAGGGGGTGCAAAATTCCAAAAGAAATTTGAACCACTAATATTTTCCATCAGGGATCACCAAGGTGTCTGCTCACGGACACTGGTGTCCGTGAGAGGCCCTTGCATGGTGCCGGCAGTGACTTAGCACTCAGTGTCCGAAGACCAGGAGAGAAAATTCTGTCCTGACTCCTCCTTAACGCTGACATGAGTCACGTGAAGCTCTGCAGCATAATCCGATGGAACACCCTGTTCCATGCTTGTCAGCCCCCCTTGAAGCCCTGTGCCAGCCCCCCACTGGCAGCCCTGCAGCTGCTGTACAGGAAGGAGGGAGGCGCCTGCCCTGCAGCACATTTAAAATCCGGCCTCCACTAAGCCCCCTGAACAGCCCCTCCAGGCCACCAGCAACTCCTTGCAGGTAGACGACACTGTGCCACCAGAGCAGCGTGACCAACACACAGTGAGGGGGTACGGGGAGAGGGTGATTGGAGGTTCAGGAAGAGAATGACTGGGGATACTGGGAGAGCGTGACTGGGGGTACTTGGATAGATAGTTCAGAGAGAGAAAGTGTCTGGGGGTACTAGGAGAGAGTGACTGGGGGTACTGGGAGAGTGGAACTATGCTAGTGTATACTGGGACAGGGTGACTAGTAGCAGTGGCGTAGCATGGGGGGGCCATGTGTGTTTAATTGTCTATTATATCAGTATTTTGTTAATATACAATACATGTGCTTGTGGGGTAACGGGGTCAATACTCTACTGGTTGAAGGGAATCAGGGTGTGTTACTGTGTCCACAGGTTGGGGGGGGCAATTCTTGCCTTGCCCCGGGCGCTGACAACCCACGCTATGCCGCTGACCCTGAGAACCTTCTGATTCACTGAGACCCTGAGAATCTTCTGATTCACTGAGACCCTGAGAATCTTCCAATTCACCGAGACCCTGAGAACCTTCCCATTCACGGAGAACCTTCCTATTCACTGAGACCCTGAGAATCTTCTGATTCACTGAGACCCTGAGAATTTTCCGATTCACTGAGACCCTGAGAACCTTCCTATTCACTGAGACCTTGAGAATCTTCTGATTCACTGAGACCCTGAGAACCTTCTGATTTACTGAGACCCTGAGAACCTTCTGATTTACTGAGACCCTGAGAATCTTCCTATTCACTGAGACCCTGAGAATCTTCTGATTCACTGAGACCCTGAGAATCTTCCTATTCACTGAGACCCTGAGAATCTTCTGATTCACTGAGACCCTGAGAATCTTCCCATTCACTGAGAATCTTCCTATTCACTGAGACCCTGAGAATCTTCTGATTCACTGAGACCCTGAGAATCTTCTGATTCACTGAGACCCTGAGAATCTTCTGATTCACTGAGACCCTGAGAACCTTCCTATTCACTGAGACCCTGAGAATCTTCTGATTCACTGAGACCCTGAGAATTTTCCTATTCACTGAGACCCTGAGAACCTTCTGATTTACTGAGACCCTGAGAACCTTCTGATTTACTGAGACCCTGAGAATCTTCCTATTCACTGAGACCCTGAGAATCTTCCTATTCACTGAGACCCTGAGAACCTTCATATTCACTGAGACCCTGAGAACCTTCTGATTCACTGAGAATCTTCCTATTCACTGAGACCCTGAGAATCTTCCTATTCACTGAGACCCTGAGAATCTTCTGATTCACTGAGACCCTGAGAATCTTCTGATTCACTGAGACCCTGAGAATCTTCCCATTCACTGAGACCCTGAGAACCTTCCGATTCACTGAGACCCTGAGAATCTTCTGATTCCCTGAGACCCTGAGAATCTTCTGATTCACTGAGACCCTGAGAATCTTCTGATTCACTGAGACCCTGAGAATCTTCTGATTCACTGAGACCCTGAGAATCTTCTGATTCACTGAGACCCTGAGAATCTTCTGATTCACTGAGACCCTGAGAATCTTCTGATTCACTGAGACCCTGAGAATCTTCCTATTCACTGAGACCCTGAGAATCTTCTGATTCACTGAGACCCTGAGAATCCTCTGATTCACTGAGACCCTGAGAACCTTCCTATTCACTGAGACCCTGAGAATCTTCTGATTCACTGAGACCCTGAGAATCTTCTGATTCACTGAGACCCTGAGAATCTTCTGATTCACTGAGACCCTGAGAATCTTCTGATTCACTGAGACCCTGAGAATCTTCTGATTCACTGAGACCCTGAGAATCTCGTACTCACCCCAGATGTTGAGACGCTGGCGGTTAGAATAGTCGCTGTGTCAATGCATTTGGTCAGACAAACACAGTTATATATCTACATGCAGACAGATGCCATATAGATAAAAGGAGAGCTGTCCCTTTAAGAGGCTGCGGCAGAAAGTGCAGAGTCACGGTGCGCCCTGTGTATTGGTAAAGCCGTTCCTCATTAAGGCTGTCTGACGTGACACTGTAACAGGCATAGATCCAACATATGCCGTGAGTGACCTTCTACACATTCTGGGCTATAAAACAATCTTCACGCAAAAATGTAGACACTAAGGTGGATAATGCGCGCCTGCAGTAATGTGCGCCTGCAGGTAATTTGCGCCTGCAGATAATGCGCACCTGCAGCTAATGTGCGCCTGCATATAATGCGAGCATGCAGATAATGCACACCTGCAGATAATGCGCGCCTGCAGGTTTCTCCTTTGCATCCCCATTTTAGCGATATTACGGTACAGGCTTTAATCCAGCAGTCCGTAACCTGGTGCTAAGCCTCGGGATGTTCTTTGCAGCGCTAAGCGTCACCGCGAGCATCCTCTCCATGGAGTCAATAGGTCTCCATTTAGGCTAATGCTGCCGGTAACATGACCTGCAGGATCTCACCTAGCGAGATCCGGCAGGTCGGCGTAGTGATCTACAGAGGGAGACTGGGGGACTTTTTTCCCCAGTCTCTCTCTGCTGCCGGGGTGAAGAAGAGGCGATTGGAGCTGCGTTCTCACCGCGGGATGGGAGGTGAGTATTTGTTTTTGGGTATTTTTTTCAGCTGGTGCTGACGGATTCCCCAGAAGCCGTATCGCTGAGCACCACGTCCAGGCTGTGATTAACTTTTCAGTAACTGCAGCCGTACAGTAATTAGCTTTAATATATTGTAATCCTAACGCTAATTAACTCTTTGTGCTCCACATGTTAAGTATAGGGAGCGCAAAGTACAGTAACCTCGCGCTGAAAAACGCAAGATCCGAATCGCTAACGAGTTTTTTAACTATCCATTGTGATGTGCCTTTCACTTCATTCCAAATCAAAATTCGGACGAAATTTACCAATTCGCATTTCGGAAATATGAATCGGTTCTGTCCAAAAGGGTCTGAAACGGAACGAAAAACAAATCGATTCGGAACGAAACCGTAGAAAACAAATTGATTTAGTTTTTAAAGATCAATTCGTTATACTGTTTCGCTTAGACTCGATTCCCCATAGAGAAGCAAGGGTTAATCTATTCACATTGAATAGCAGAGAAATGTCAGTGAAATGTCCTGCTGTTCAGTGGTTTCATTCGACAGGTTTAATCAGGCGAATCCCATAGGTTTCAATGTTAAAAATATTCCCTTTTTAACCCAATATCTAATAAACCGTTTATTATTTTAATCTACAGCAAAAAGTCTCTTTAATGAGTTTTTTAGTACAAAAAAAATGCAGCTGGTACTACAATAAAAATACCTAAAAAACTAGACTTAATTTTTTTTGCTGCAAGTGAAAAGAAGAAACAGATTAATAAATATTTAATAAAAACAGGGAATATTTTTTACATTGGGATTCGCCTGTTTAAGCCTGTCAAACGAACCTGGGGGATCTTTTGCTCTGGAGCCCCGCGGAGCTGCTGTCCTTGGTACGAATAGGGATTTACAGCTTCTATAACACCCTGCATCTTATCCCTCTACTGACTGACACCCTGTATCTGTACTATACAGAGATTTACAGCTTCTATAACACCCTGCATCTTATCCCTGTACTGACTGACACCCTATATCTGTACTATACAGGTATTTACAGCTTCTATAACACCCTGCATCTTTTCCCTGTACTGACACCATATATCTGTACTATACAGGGATTTACAGCTTCTATAACACCCTGCATCTTATCCCTGTACTGACACCATATATCTGTACTATACAGGGATTTACAGCTTCTATAACACCCTGCATCTTATCCCTGTACTGACTGACACCATATATCTGTACTATACAGGGATTTACAGCTTCTTTAACACCCTGCATCTTATCCCTGTACTGACTGACACCATATATCTGTACTATACAGGGATTTACAGCTTCTATAACACCCTGCATCTTATCCCTGTACTGACACCATATATCTGTACTATACAGGGATTTACAGCTTCTATAACACCCTGCATCTTATCCCTGTACTGACATCATATATCTGTACTATACAGGGATTTACAGCTTCTATTACACCCTGCATCTTATCCCTGTACTGACACCATATATCTGTACTATACAGGGATTTACAGCTTCTATAACATCCTGCATCTTATCCCTGTACTGACATCATATATCTATACTATACAGGGATTTACAGCTTCTATAACATCCTGCATCTTATCCCTGTACTGACACATATATATATACTATACAGGGATTTACAGCTTCTATAACACCCTGCATCTTATCCCTGTACTGACACCATATATCTGTACTATACAGGGATTTACAGCTTCTATAACACCCTGCATCTTATCCCTGTACTGACACCATATATCTATACTATACAGGGATTTACAGCTTCTATAACACCCTGCATCTTATCCCTGTACTGACACCATATATCTGTACTATACAGAGATTTACAGCTTCTATAACACCCTGCATCTTATCCCTGTACTGACTGACACCATATATCTGTACTATACAGGGATTTACAGCTTCTATAACACCCTGCATCTTATCCCTGTACTGACATCATATATCTATACTATACAGGGATTTACAGCTTCTATAACATCCTGCATCTTATCCCTGTACTGACACCATATATCTGTACTATACAGGGATTTACAGCTTCTATAACACCCTGCATCTTATCCCTGTACTGACTGACACCATATATCTATACTATACAGGGATTTACAGCTTCTATAACACCCTGCATCTTATCCCTGTACTGACTGACACCATATGTCTGCACTATACAGGGATTTACCGCTTCTATAACACCCTGCATCTTATCCCTGTACTGACACTATATATCTATACTATACAGGTATTTACAGCTTCTATAACACCCTGCATCTGATCCCTGTACTGACTGACACTATATATCTGTACTATACAGGGATTTACAACTTCTATAACACCCTGCATCTTATCCCTGTACTGACACCATATATCTGTACTATACAGGGATTTACAGCTTCTATAACACCCTGCATCTTATCCCTGTACTGACTGACACCATATATCTGTACTATACAGGGATTTACAACTTCTATAACACCCTGCATCTTATCCCTGTACTGACACCATATATCTGTACTATACAGGGATTTACAGATTCTATAACACCCTGCATGTTATCCCTGTACTGACTGACACTATATATCTGTACTATACAGGGATTTACAACTTCTATAACACCCTGCATCTTATCCCTGTACTGACACCATATATCTGTACTATACAGGGATTTACAGCTTCTATAACATCCTGCCTCTTATCCCTGTACTGACACCATATATCTGTACTATACAGGGATTTACAGCTTCTATAACACACTGCATCTTATCCCTGTACTGACTGACACCATATATCTGTACTATACAGGGATTTACAGCTTCTATAACATCCTGCCTCTTATCCCTGCACTGACACCATATATCTGTACTATACAGGGATTTACAGCTTCTATAACACCCTGCATCTTATCCCTGTACTGACACCATATATCTGTACTATACAGGGATTTACAGCTTCTATAACACCATGCATCTTATCCCTGTACTGACACCATATATCTGTGCTATACAGGGATTTACAGCTTCTATAACACCCTGTATCTTATCCCTGTACTGACACCCTATATCTGTACTATACAGGGATTTATAGCTACCAAAATACCAAAGTAATCCTAACAAATAAATTAAAACAAAGGCTGTTTGCTGCAATTGAAAATAATAAATGGTTTAAGATATATTTAATAAACCGTTAATTACGGGGATTTTTTTAACATTGAAAGCTATGGAGGAGAAAAGCCTAGTTTCTTTAAAATAAGTTAGGAAACCTAAACTTTCACCCAAAAAATATAAATAAGTAAGGAGACTTTCATTTTATTGGTAGTAATCTGTTTAATATTCTGAAATAACCCATAAAAAACAAAATAACTCATAAACCTAAATACAATTAAATTACTCACAAAAATGGGAAAACGAAATAAACAAAATAACCCATTGAAACAGACTGCCGAATCGATATGAATCAACGAAACAAAAACCTGCCGAAAGACCTGAAACGAAAAGAAACATGGCAAAAAAAATTAACCGAAAAAACCCGCGTGCATATCTCTAATAACTCCCTCGAAACAAGTTATGACGGAATGGGCGTATCCGCCTGCGGTCCTGCTCTATCTGACCCCCTCGTTGGTGTTGCCAAGCCCGACTACCGAGTGGCACGGCACCCGGCGTCTCGAGCGGCTTGGGTAGAAGACCACGTGGCGGTGGACATCTGGAGAGTAGATGGGGCACCCACGGTGGAAATCCGCCCGACTACCGAGTGGCACGGCACTCGGCGTCTCGAGCAGCGGATCTACTGACCATTGAAGGGCTGGAGACGGTCTGCCTGGCGAACCGCGGTTCGGTAGAGTCTCCTTGCAGATGCAGGCACGGCGCTCAGCCGAGGTCCCGATTTGGGGAGGTTGCGGTATCCCAAGATACCGATTCAAGGTGGCGCAACGGCGCGGCGAATCGATGTTCTGCTGCGGAGTTAGGGTGACCCGTTCCTGGGTGGTGGTGATATGTAGCCGACGTGAAATGACAACACCAGGCAGAGCTGTATGTTTCAAACACTCAGATGAACTGAACTCTTTTAATCACACGCCACTATTTATGCTGAAGTACAGCAGTCACAATTTGCATACCCATACTAATGAGTTAGGTCAGGTATTTACAATCAACATTCTTCACATTCTCTTAGCCTTCAGCGCACACAACATTTGTATATCCATTGTTCCAGCCCATCAGATTAAACACACACTATCAGAGATCCCTTAAATTAAACATGTACCTAGATAATGGGGAAACTCCCTGACGCATATATTACACAGCAGCAAAACTTGTTTACTGGCTACAGAAAAACACATTTACCTACAGGAATATAAGTATGTTTTAAAACCAAAGCTATGTCATTTCACTAAACTAAATTAAACTAAAACCAAACGATGTAAAGTATATTTAAAATCACACAGGGTACATCTTAATACAGCACATCAAGCAAAACCACATCTAGCAAGGAAAATAAACTGTTCATACATTGAAACGCACACTGCAAACGTTCAAAGGAAAACAAGGTCCTTTTAAAAATGTCTTGGGTTTGAGTCCTGGGTCTCGCTGCGCCGAGCCCCTATGTCCCTTCCGTGACACTCCTCCCCCTTTCCAAAGTCCGACGAGCCCGGTTGGACCCACACGGGTCGTATAGGGGGAGTCGGTGCAGTCTCTGCGGCCCATAGTCCGTGGGCAAGAGGCGAGCCGCCAGGCTTCTCCAGTGGTGCTCGCGGCCGTGCCTGGCAGGTTGTAAGTCCTTCGGGGTACCCCCTCCAGAATAAGTGTCCCGTGGTTGGGGAGAGGTACCACCTGTGCCGTCTCCAGTGGTACCGTGCACCCGGGAAAAACGGGTGCCAAGTGCACGCGCCCCGAGTGTCCTGGTCAGCCGTTGGAGAAAACAGTGGCTGCATGGGGCCTCCGGGCCAAAGGGTTGTGGAGATGGGCAGAGGGGACCAGTCTCTGCCCCATTGCCAGCGCGTCGGCTGGGTGGTTCAAGGCCGAGAAAGGGTCCCCGGGCAGGAGAATGGCGTCCTCCAGCTCCGGTGGGGTCCGTGGCTGCGGGATAAGTAGCCCGAGGGTACCCCCCTTCTGCTCCTCGGGGCAGATGGTGGAGGATGGGCAGAGGCCAGCGGCCCTCTCTCCGTTGCCAGCTCTTCTGCTGGGGAGTGGGCACAGCAACAACGTCCAGGGGGTCAGATGGGGTCAACAGCTGCGGGCTAAGCAGCTCGGGTAAATTCTGCTGTTCCTCAGGGCAGACGACGGAGAGTGGGCAGAGGCCAGCGGCACTCTGCCCCGTTGCCAGCTCTTCTGCTGGGGAAGTGGGCGCAGAAATGACATCCCGGGTGTCAGGTGGGGTCAACGGCTGTGAGACAAGCAGCTCGGGTAAACGCGCCTGCTCCTCAGGGCAGACGACGGAGGGTGGACAGAGGCCAGATGCACTCTGCCCCGTTGCCAGCTCTTCTGCTGGGGAGGTGGGTACCGAACAAAGTCCAGGGGGTTGGATGGGGTAAACGGCTGCGAGATCGGCAGCGCGGGGTTATCCCCTTTCTGCTCCTCGGGGCAGCTGGGAAAAGGTGGGCAGAGGCCAGCGGCACTCTGCCCCGTGGCCAGCTCTTCGGCTGGGTGGGGGTCTCCTTGCGGGAGGGTGGCTTCTTCCATCCCCAGGGCGGTCAATGGCTGCGAACAACCCAGCCCGGGGGAACCATCTGTCTGCTCCTCCTGGCAGACTGTGGGCAGTGGGCAGAGGCCAGCGGCGCTCTGCCCTGTGGCCAGCTCTTCGGCTGGGTGGGGAATAACTTTCTCTGCTGCTGAGGGTGGGCAGAGGCCAGCGGCGCTCTGCCCCGTTGCCAGCTCTTCCGCTGGGCCCGCGGGCACGGACACCGTGTCTTCCTGCGGGTTGAAGGGGGTAGCTTCTTCTGCTGGGGCCCAACGGGGACCCATGGGAGCATCTCGGCCTCCCATACTTCCAAGTCCTGTGGACTGTCGGTTCCTTCCGCCGACCCGTCCCAGTACATGGGACTCAGACCCGACTGCGGAACGCTGTCCAACAATCTCCTGTAGGCCTTCTCGAGCTCCCACTCTCGCTCTGCTAGGAACTCCAGTTCCTCGAACTCCGAGTCCCTGCTGTCGTACGGGAGCTCCTGTTCCCGTCGCTCCAGTATCTCCTCCGACCGCTCTTCTGTCTCTTCTCCGAACCCAGGGTCTGTGGCCATGCTCTCGTAAAGCAGCCCCGTGCCACCATAGTGGGGCCCTGCGGTGGAGGCGCCGTCAATGGTGCGGGGTATCAGGGGGCCGGCTAGCCACCGGAGCGCGCGGTACGCGGCGTCCAGTGCAATTTCCTGCTGCACCAGGTACTGGAGCTCTGCCTCCCACTCCTCCGGAGCCCGATCTTGCAGGAACGCCGCTCGAGCGTCATACTGCACCTGGTGGATGACAGCGTCGGAGGGAACATAGACGTCATGGTAGTCCCTCTCATGGTACAGGGCTCGTACCAAAGTTCCTGGCGGATCTCGTCTCGCCACTCGTACCCGGTGGGCTCCACTGTGGACCCATGGTACCGGACCAGGCCCTCCTGCAGCCTTCTCGGGAATTCCGCCCTCGAGTCCGCGAGGGTGCTGAAACAGTGGCACTGCCACTCGCTGGGGGGTGTGGTGTCCTCGGATGCAGCTCCAGGCGAGCTGTAAGCCTCCACCCAAGGGTCGCTGGGATGTGCGTTTTCCCCCATACAGGCTCCAGGCGAGCTGTAAGTCCCGAAAGGGGTATCGCTGGGGGGGTAGGTTCCCGGGGTGAAGCTCCAGTCGAGCTGTAAACCTCGACCCAGGGTCCTACGGGTTTGGGGACGGGGTTAGAAAGTTCACTCATTCTTGCACTGAGCGCCGCCATCCGCAACTCGTGCTGATGGTCCTTCTCTTGCTCCTCGCGGTCCTTGTCCCGCTCCTCTTCCTGCCGGACCTCCTGGATCACCTTGCTTATGTCAGCCTCCGATGGGGCAGCTCCGAGTAGGGCGATCCGTTGCCGCGCCTTTCTGATGAAGGCATCTTCCGTTTCCTCTGCGAGGATAGGGGTGGGAGCGGGTGGCTTCACCGTCGCCGCGCCCACCCGGTCTAGGACCTGCAGCTCCTTAATCAAGGTCTTCTTGCGTTTAGAGCCTGGGGTACCTCCCCGATTCTCCAGCATGCCCCGCAGGGTGTCCCTGTTGTAATGGCTGTACACCGCCATGGTGTAGGTCTCCTCACTGGGGGGTTGCAGAGAGCGATCCCACCGCTGCCACCAGTATGACGGAATGGGCGCATCCGCCTGCGGTCCTGCTCTATCTGACCCCCTCGTTGGTGTTGCCAAGCCCGACTATCGAGTGGCACGGCACCCGGCGTCTCAAGCGGCTTGGGTAGAAGACCACGTGGCGGTGGAGATCTGGAGAGTAGATGGGGCACCCACGGTGGAAATCCGCCCGACTACCGAGTGGCATGGCACTCGGCGTCTCGAGCAGCGGATCTACTGACCATTGAAGGGCTGGAGACGGTCTGCGTGGCGAACCGCGGTTCGGTAGAGTCTCCTTGCAGATGCAGGCACGGCGCTCAGCCGAGGTCCCGATTCGGGGAGGTTGCGGTATCCCAAGATACCGATTCAAGGTGGCGCAACGGCGAGGCGAATCGATGTTCTGCTGCGGAGTTAGGGTGACCCGTTCCTGGGTGGTGGTGATATGTAGCCGACGTGAAATGACAACACCAGGCAGAGCTGTATGTTTCAAACACTCAGATGAACTGAACTCTTTTAATCACACGCCACTATTTATGCTGAAGTACAGCAGTCACAATTTGCATACCCATACTAATGAGTTAGGTCAGGTATTTAAAATCAACATTCTTCACATTCTCTTAGCCTTCAACTCACACAACATTTGTATATCCATTGTTCCAGCCCATCAGATTAAACACACACTATCAGAGATCCCTTAAATTAAACATGTAGCTAGATAATGGGGAAACTCCCTGACGCATATATTACACAGCAGCAAAACTTGTTTACTGGCTACAGAAAAACACATTTACCTACAGGAATATAAGTATGTTTTAAAACCAAAGCTATGTCATTTCACTAAACTAAATTAAACTAAAACCAAACGATGTAAAGTATATTTAAAATCACACAGGGTACATCTTAATACAGCACATCAAGTAAAACCACATCTAGCAAGGAAAATAAACTGTTCATACATTGAAACGCACACTGCAAACGTTCAAAGGAAAACAAGGTCCTTTTAAAAATGTCTTGGGTTTGAGTCCTGGGTCTTGCTGCGCCGAGCCCCTATGTCCCTTCCGTGACACAAGTTATAAATCTGCCAGCTTTATCAAGTCACCAGATTATGTGAATTTTGTAGAATATCGCCATATAACACCGCGTTCCGCCATGAGGTTCAACCGCTCCGCATGACATACGGGAGAGACCATTCTAGAATCAGATCAGGTCCGTATCTGACATCTCGTGCCAGTAAAACCCATCGACTCCCTCGTTCTACGAGACCATGAAGTGGTCTTTCCATTCGCCGCAGTTGCCTGGGGAACAAAGAGACTATTATTGCTTGTGGCCACCTTGAAGAAACAGGTTTAACGAGCTACAAAATCATGAGTTTCACTTTCGTTCTTCTAAATATCCCGCAGGGTTTCAAGGTAAAAGATAACTCCAACCATAAGGGAGAGCACCCTGGGATCTGATTGGCTGTTGGCAGGGCACGTCATTACCATTACAATGTTCACTCCCTGCTGAATGCCTTCAGACACCTCTCTGTGTATGGTCATTGACTGGTCAGCTCAGCAGTATTAGAGGACCACTCTCAAAAAAATTACCATATCTGTGCCCCCCCCCCCGTTTAAATATCTAGACAGATCCCGTTGGCAGCACCTGCCCAATTACGTTTTTCATTTAGCTGTAAATCCTCCCTGTTTCTCCCTCGGCACGCGCTGCTACTCCCCTCCGGCTCAGGACTTACAACATGCAGCCGTCCCTGGAACGTCTTATACAGTTTGCCCAGTGTACGCAACATTCTACGCACACAAATCTCATACGTTGAGAATATGCACACAAGATCCATAAGCGCATGCTCACGTTGTAATGTGTTACCAGTTCTAAGCAGCTTGTTTACAGTAGAGTTGGGATAATATATGGTTCTGGATAATTAAGGCTACAGGGAGGTCACGTTTTGTGTAATTGTTGTGTTAATTCCCCAGACAGACTCACCTCTAGCATGTCCGCATAGAACAGATACAAGATGTCCCTCTCTCTTCTTATTTTCCACCAGCCCTTCGCGTGAGTGACCCATGAGCCATAAGGAACTGGAAGAAATAGATCCATATTTAAGGGTTTTAGGTGGTGGGTGGTGTCATGTGGAGAGTTACAGTCAATCTATGGAAGGAGAAGCTGTAACCCAAATCAAGAAACTGTGCAATAATTATTTTATTCCATCATCTGTGCTGCAAACCTCTTACAATTTGCCCTGAATGTCTTCCTCATTCCCAACCATTTTTTCAGGGGTTTTTTTAGTTACAAAAACCTAATTTCCATGCACTGCACTGATCAGCAACATGAGCAGTGACTATGTATGGAGTTAAGGACTGACTCCTGTTGGTCTAGAAGGTATCACGGAGCCAGGGATATGGTTTGGACCTGCTGGTTGTGTTGGCATGTGCCATTTTGACTCTCATATTGGAAAGTGGCTAAAGACGCAAAAGGCAACATGACTCAATAAAGCTGTATAATTGTTTTACAAAACACTTTCCGTCCATGAATAAGTCGAAGAATTCCCCCCACGTTCCTGCCTCTGGGTACACAGTCGCGATGTGGTGGAAATAGTACGATACGGCCACATCCTTGCCATTGTGGACAACATAGATCATCAGGCAAAAGCTTTTCAGGGAGCACTGGTCTAGGTTCCACACAATGTGCGGAGACAGTGACTGGGACATGTTGGGGGTTTTAGTAAAGCGTGGGATTAATTTAACAAGGAGAAAGAGTCAGACACCGAATGACTACGAGACGTGTCTCCACATGAAGAACATTTTCTAGTGTGTAGGATAATTTGTCAAGATGATCCAGTGAGAGACACTCCCTGTCATGAGACTTAACTAAGAGAACGGAAAGTCATAGTGAAGATGAAACAAACCTGAAAAGGAGGAGGAAACTCAACTCCAGAATGAGTGAAGTCATTGGGGTGACCTCACCTTTACAACGATCAAACAGGAGAAAGCAGACTATCTGCTTCTAGAAGGAACAATAACAGAGGACTTATCTGGCCTCTAGAACTAGTGACCATGGGACGATCTCCTGCCTCTAGAGCGAGTGACCATGGGATGATCACCCGACTCTAGAACGAGTGACTGTGGGACAATCACCTGCCTCTAGAACAAGTGTTAGTGGGGACAGTCACCTGCCTCTAGATCAAGTGACCATGGGGACAATCACCCGCCTCCAGAATGAGTGACTGTGGGACGATCAACCGCCTCTAGAACGAGTGACCGTAGGGCCATCCCCCACCTCTAGAACAAGTGACCATGGGACGATCACCTGACTCTAGAACGAGTGACTGTGGGACGATCGCCCTTCTCTAGAACAAGTCACTGTGGGATAGTCACCCGTCTCTAGAACAATTCCCTGTGGGATAATCACCCGCCTCTAGAACAAGTGGCTGTGGGGACAATCACCTGCCTCTAGAACAAGTGGCCGTGGGACGATCACCTGCCACTAGAACGAATGGTTGTTGGAAGATCACCCGCCGAACAAGTGGCCGTGGGACGATCACCCGCCACTAGAACAAGTAGTTGTGGGAAGATCACCTGCCTATAGGGTGATGGGAGTAGGGAGGGAATAGTTTAGGAAGGGTGTCGTTCTTCTAGAAGCTCTGCATATTCACCACCAGTAAATGTGTCTTTGTCAGATGAGGAGGTTTCTGGGTACTGATGATCTTGATGCATGGAGAGAGACGCGGTTACAGGGGGAAGAGTTCCAGATTCTCTGAATACAGAGGAGACAGAGAGCACTTCTCTACTCCCTGTACCCGAGGATCTGGCAGAATCTGCAAACTCCAGAAAGAAGAGTCACTGGTGTATGGGGGCCTACTGAGCCTACTCCAGGTCTCCGTCACTCAGGATCAGCTCCACCATCTCTCTCGCCCAGGTGGTACCTGTGTGGGACATGTGGCACGAACACATATGGTCATTCAGTGATAATATCCATGCTTTCTGATTGAGTGAGGAGACCAGGAGATTAGAGCTGGGGCGTTCATAGTATTGTTAGGTTTTGTTTCTTGTGTTATTGTTGTATTAACACCTGTGTAACCCCTCCCCTCCCCCACACACTGAATATCATATTGTCCTCATGGGGAATCGCTGTGATAGTTCAGGCCCGGGTGAGCTGGAGGCTCCACTAACCATCAGCTCAAACCCCAAACCCCTGGACATGGAGTGGTGGATGTGTGTAGATAATGGCCTCGGAGAGGGTCACACGCATTGGTGTAGAAGCCCCTGGACATGCGGTGGTGGATGTGTGTAGATATCAGCCTCGGAGAGGGTCACACGCATTGGTGTAGAAGCCCCTGGACATGCCGTGGTGGTGGATAAATAATTTTTCGGTTACAGGGCGGCTCCCAACCAGATTTCAGGAATGCTGCAGTAAGAAGGTCGCTCAGGGACGGCAACCACGGGGAGGGGCGCACCTCGAATACCGAATATCTGTGCCCCTCCACAAGGAAAACAGACTTAAAGTAAACACAGTGTTTCCCGTAACATTGACTGGTCCCAAGAGCTCACACTTTATCTCAAACCTAACAGGAGAGTTCAATGGTTTTCATATAAATTTACAGAGCATTGTGGGAATCTGAGCATACTCCATATCACTATACGGTGCAGTGAGTTGCATTGAGATCAGTGCCTGGTTAGACCTCTCCTTTATCCTCAGTGTTCTTGTTCTTCTGCGCTCCACTACCCTCCATCCATCCCTGTATACGTGAACCACTGCATATTGAGCTCATAATCCTGCTGAGTTGGTATCCATCCTGTTACCACCCTGTTACCATCCCATTACCATCCCACCCACCCCGTTACCACCCCGTTACCACCCTGTTACCACCCCGTTACTATCCCGTTACACATGTGCTTTTTATTCAAGCCAGTCACATATTAGTTGTGTTGGGTTTGTTGCATTTCCTACTCACATTGTTATCTTCCTGTTTGTGCAAGACTGTTACTTAGACAGCCCTGAGCCTCGTGATGCTGCGCCCAGCCCAGGGGGTCCTGAGCCTCGTGATGCTGCGCCCAGCCCAGGGGGTCCTGAGCCTCGTGATGCTGCGCCCAGCCCAGGGGGTCCTGAGCCTCGTGATGCTGCGCCCAGCCCAGGGGTTCCTGAGCCTCGTGATGCTGCACCCAGGGACCCTGAGCTGTGTGATGCTGCACCCAGGGGTCCTGAGCCTCATGAGACTACACCCAAGGGCCCTGAGCCTCTTGATGCTGCGCCCATGGGCCCTGAGCCTCGTGAGGCTGCACCCAGGGGTCTTGAGCCTCGTGAGGCTGCACCCAGGGGCCCTGAGCCTTGTGAGGCTGCACCCAGGGGGCCTGAGCCTCGTGAGGCTGCATCCAGGGGCCCTGAGCCTCGTGAGGCTGCATCCAGGGGCCCTGAGCCTCATGATATTCGTCCAGGGGCCCTGAGCCTTGTGAGGCTGCACCCAGGGTCCCTGAGCCTTGTGATGTTCCGCCCAGGGGGTCCTGAGCCTCGTAATACTGCACCCAGGGGATTCTGAGCCTCCTGATGCTGCATCCAGGGGGGTACTTAGCCTCATGAGGCTACACCCAAGGGCCCTGAGCCTCCTGATGCTGCGCCCAGGGGCCCTGAGCCTTGTGGTGTTGTGCCCAGGGGGTCCTAAGCCTCGTGATGCTGCGCCCAGGGGGTCCTGAGCCTCGTGAGGCTGCCCCAGGGGCCCTGAACCTTGTGATGTTGTGCCCAGTGGGTCCTGAGCCTTGTGATCCTGTAGCCAGGGGCTACTCACTGTAATACTGTGACCAGGGGCCCTGAGCCGCATCCTCTGGTTCCGTGCAGGTGATGGAGCCTGGCGTTATGTAATGACATAGCTTTGTTAGACAGTGGTTTATTTGCACAGGGGGGGTATAAATCTTTTGCGTCCTGACCCCCATACTGTCCAGCCCGAGTTAATAGTGAGTGGGTGTGGTGGTTTGTCCTGGTTATATTGTAGCTGCCGTTCCTCCTCGGGCTGGGTACACGCAGGTCACGTTATGCCCGGAGAGCTGTGGACATGTTTTTGTGTGTTTTGTGAATTCACAATTCTCTGCTAATATCTTTCACCTACTCCCCACGACTCGACAACGAAGTGATTATCTGCACATTACACAACACGAGGAGGAGCGAATCAAGGGTTTTATATCCGTTATCAAACGGCGCGATCTGACGCCCGGCGAAACGACTGGAAAAACCCAGACAGGCACAGGAAGCCACATTCACACGTCAAGGTCTGTATATGTCTGTATTTATGTGTATATATTATATACACTATCTGACAGCAGCGAGTACAACCCGTCACATTGTTGTAAATATTTTAAATTGTTTCATGTGAAACATTGAAGAAATGACACTTTGTTACAATGTAAAGTAGTGATTGTGCAGTTTGTGTAACAGTGTCTCAAAATAACACAACACACACAGCCATTAATGTCTAAACCGCTGCCAACAAAAGCGAGTAAAGGGTCTGCACCCCTAAGAGAAAACCTCCAAATTGAACCCAAAGTGTCAATATTCTGTGTGTCCGCCATTATTTCCCAGCACTGCCTTAACCCTCTGGGCATGGAGTTCACCAGAGCTTCACAGGTTGCCACTGGAGTCCTCTTCCACTCCTCCATGACCACATCACCGAGCTGGTGGATTTTAGAGACCTTGCGCTCCCCCACCTTCCGTTTGAGGATTCCCCACAGATGCTCAATAGGGTTTAAGTCTGGAGACATGCTTGGCCGGTCCATCACCTTCACCCTCAGCTTCTTTAGCAAGGTAGTGGACGTCTTGGAGGTGTGTTTGGGGTCGTTATCATGTTGGAATACTGCCCTGCGGCCCAGTCTCTGAAGGGAGGGGATCATGCTCTGCTTCAGTATGTCACAGTATATGTTGGCATTCATGGCTCCCTTAATGAGCTGTAGCTCCGCAGTGCCGGCAGCCCCAGACCATGACTCTTCCACCACCATGCTTGACTGTAGGCAAGACGCACTTGTCTTTGTGCTCCTCACCTGGTTGCCTCCACACACGCTTGACAAATACGTTTATCTTGGTCTCATCAGACACAGGACGTGGTTCCAGGAATCGGTGTCCTTACTCTGCTGGTCCTCAGCAAACGGTTTAGAAGCGGCTTCCTTCTGGGGCGACAGCCATGCAGAGCAATGTGATGCAGAGTGCGGCGTCTGGTCTGCGCACTGACAGGGAAATACGCTGCAGTTCAGCAGCAGCGAAATTGTCCAATAGAAACCATTGAATGAATGTACAAATCTCCAAAGTGAACCATATTTCGCTGTCAAATGTCTTGAGGTGCTGAATCCAATAGATCCAATAGATTCAGCACCGCGCAGTTTAATTGACATGTGTGAATCGTCATAATGAATCGTTTTAACGTATCGCTCTGAATCGATTCATTACAAATCGTTCTGTTTCCAATGGGTTTCGGCTGAAATCGATTCGTTGTTCTAGAAGTACGAATGGGCGGAATCTCAGACGGAGTGTGAGGGAGTGTGTGTGCGTGTGCGTGCGTGTGTGTGCGTGTGAGTGTGTGTACAGGCATCAGCATCTCTTAAGTATAAATGCAGGGGACGAATCTAAAATAAAGAAGTGTGGGAACTCACCAAGATTTCTCTCCCTCAATGATCATGTATCGTCTCGCAGGTAACACACACACACAGATAGGATATATACTGTATGTGTGGATATGTGATAATTACTATCTTTATTGTGACGTAACAGGGAAAGATATGATTCATCGCCTGAATACAACAAGCTTCACAGTGTGTGGACCAATGGGAACTCAGCTCCCTCTGAAAAAATAGTGGAGGAACTGGGTTCCAAGGCGTTCCCCCTCAAATTGACTCCTGGACTCAAGGAAGACCTGAAGAAAATTTACACTTTTTGACATGGTTTTATTATTCTGATGGGACATGACGTATACACATAATAATGAGCTATTGGAATCTGCTGGAAAAAAGGTGATATAATGTGTCTGGGTCCTGCAACAAAACATGACTTCACATAGCGTTTATACGTGAGGAGTAAAAAAAGTGGTGAAAGTGAGCTCAGTAGTGAAAGGGTTAAAGCCAGGAAAATTGATTTGGGGAAGGTGGGGCAATTCCCAAATAGTCTATCTGCGCCTAAATGCTGGTGGTGTGCTCCTGAGTGCAGCCCTATACTCCGGGCTTATGAATATCGTTGCCAAATCGGCCATGTTTTCCTGTACACATAATTTATTCATGCTGATGGGCAAGTGCCACCCCGCAGCATGTATAATCCATACGCAGCAAGTGTGGAATCCCGGGTGACCTGCCTTGATTTCCTTCCTGCAGTGTATGAATAATACATGTTGCAGGGCAGCACTTTCCCTGTGCGCTGCATGGAATAGTGATATATATGTGTCCAGAAAAACATGGCCGACCCGGCAACATTGAGCAAAGAGAAACTTGAAAAAGGAACTCAGAAGGTTCACCAAGTGGTTGGGATGGAGCCAGGATAATCGTGTTCATAGATGTCGCCACCTTCTTATACCCCTCAGCACCATGAAGAGTGGACCACCCTCTCTAAACATCATGGACAGTGATGGAGACGCTTGGCACTACAGATGCATCAAAGTAAGGTGGTTCTTGACCATCAGGGTGTCAATGTTACCAATCAGAAGTCCACAGGAAGGACATTTTCCCAGATTACATGAGTACGAGCCATGGGAGGTCTTCAGGAAGAATGTGCAGCTCGGTCCTAGAAACGGAATGTGAGGTCTGTGTCCGCCATCTCCTTCCGGTAAAACGCATCAAACATCTCATTCTGAGCCACAGTGAAATGGTTCTTCCAGTCACCGCAGATCCCTGGAGAGAGAAACCAGAGAGATGGGTGGTGGCCCACGTCCTCTGAAGTCAACCTTCAGCCCTGCTCTTCTACCATGACCTCTGTCACGATCTCACTGCTCAACACATGGGTCAACTCAGAGGATCAGAAAAGCTCTTGACCATGTTTGGGTTTGAGGTTATTCAAGGTAAAGCGTTGCATTGTCCAAGCTTACACTAACAGGGTTATTCAAAGAGCACCAGAATTTTGGTGCTTTTTCACTTCCCGCTCTCCCGGGAGTCAAATTCGCCGACCCTGCGGTGAATCCAGCATTCCCCCCAGGGTCCCCGAAGTGCAGGGAAAAGCCACTGAACACATTAGAAAAACCACCAAATTAAATGGAAAAGCCGCCGAAAAAACATCGGATTGATCTGATAAGCCATAGAAAAACCGCCGAACACATCTGAAAACAGCCGAGAATCTGCCGACCAGCCGCCAGAAAAAGCTGCCGAACAGGGTAATAAAAAATACTGCAACTATTAAAATGAGTTTCCAAAAAACTACTGGACGAAAATGCCTGAAAACAATATGTCAGATTCTATGAATAATAATAAAAAGGTCTGTTACAGAAAAAAGAAAAAACATTAAACAAAAATCAGTAAAAAAAGTTGCTGAAAAATCCCGAAAAATACCTAAGGCTGGGGTCAGACGAACGCATTTTTAACGTGCGTTTAGGCGTACTTAATCACGGCCGCAGTAGCAGCAAATGACGGCCAATATACAAAGTACGGCCGCACGAAAGTTCGTTCGCGCAACGCAAGCGGCAAACAAACGCATTTTTTCGAGAACGCAGAATCGCTAGTACTGACGTGCAGAGTGCGCTGCGTCCGCATAGCGGCATGTGTGCGTGATTAGGAGACGTCAGACGCTGCTCATGTCCGGCCAACATAATGTCCAGACACCCAAAGTTTCCTGGTTTGGATCCGTAACAAATCACAGATGAAAATGCGCATCGTATGACCGCTATCGCGTCGTCTGTGAAAAAATGCGCCAATGCGTTCGGACGCACGTTTTGATGGTCGCTGAGAATAATGCGTTCGTTTGACCCTAGCCTAAAAAAATCCAAATAATGATGAGACTTTTTGCTGCAGATTAAAATAATAAACAGTTTATTAGATATTGGATTAAAACGGGAATATTTTTAACATTGAAACCTATGGGATTCGCCTGAATAAACCTGCCGAATTAAACCACTGAACATCAGGGCATTTCACTGACATTTCTCTGCTGTTCAATGTGAATAGATTAACCATTGCTTCTCTATGTGGGATTTCAATTCCGCCGTACAGACACCATATTTCACTGCTGCCGAACAGACACCGTATATCACTGCCGCCTAACAGGCACTGTATTTCACTGCCGCCGAACAGGCACCGTATTTCACTGGCAAATCCCCAATATTTGGCGATCGACCAGCTTTTTGAGTAGTCGAATGGCCCCCAAATGTCACCATACAGGGAAATTCACACCATTTGGTGCCATTTTGGAGCCAATTCGACGCTCTTTGAATAACCCCTATAGTCTACCTGGGAAAAATAGATCTACTGCAAACTGGACATACCTTTTCTCATAAAGGGGGAGACCGAATGGTCCATCACAGATCCGGGGACTGATGTGTAATTGGCCATCGGGTTGTTCTTCATGGCCTGGAAGCTGGTGGCTTGATGGATCTTCTCCACTTCGTCTTCAGACTCCTTCTTGCCCAGGAATTCAAACACTTTGTGAATCTCGCGCTTTGGGTTCTTCCATGTGAAAAAGAAAAAGATGACATTGACGATGGGACTTTAACCAAAACCTGTGAGTCTTCAGGAGATTTGTGACTAATGCCAGGGCTGGTGTGTCAATGGCCGCCCTCACCTCGAGCATGTCCTCGTACAATATATACAGGATGTTCTTCTCCTTTCGTGCATTCCACCAGCCCTTTACATGGTTGAACCATGAGCCAAATGCAACTGCAAGAGACAAATCAGGACTTATGACTTTCCGGGGATTTTATGAGGAGGAAACTAACCAGGGGGTCAACGAATAATAGACATGTGTCAGTCTGCTTGATGCGGAGTACAGTGTTGGCCACATTGAGACATTGAGATTCCTTCACCCTTATTCACACCCATGTTCATACAGCCAATCCTTGGCTATGTACCTCCCTGTGCCTTCACGCACACTTATGGGCAGATCTTCCATTCGACTCATGTAGCAGCAAACCTTCTACTCATTCACTGGTCCCCCATGAGATCGAGAAACATGCACTGAATTCCTGCATTTGCGCGTACTCTTACCTTTCCCCTCCATAAAGTTCTGCAGGAATTCTTCCCATGTGCCGGGCTCCGGGTGGACAATGGCCATACGGTAGAAGTGAAAATATGACACAACCACATCCTTGGCATTACGGGCAATGTATATGGTCTGAAAAGAGGTCAGTGGAGTTAAAGAGATATCTCGCTTCCCACATTGGTCGCCGGCAGATCACGAACATAACGACAAACCTTCCATGTGTATTAAATAACAAGAAATACCTCTATACACGGCAAGATGCGTCTCAGCCTATAGGAGGGGAGATATGATGGACTTTATGGTGGGACCCAGGCAGGGAAATCGTCTAGTCATTAGGACAACAGATATTTTGGCGTTGATACAAGATGACCACGAGGTGGAACCTCATGTTGGTAAGTCTATGAGTGGGTCTGATCTATGGCACCAGAGATTTCCCAAATCTATGACGATATCCAATCCAGTCCTTAGAATGGGATGCCATATAGTCTGCAGAACTGGAGATGGCACCACCATTATCATAAGAGATACTGCAGTGAGGAATCAGTATCCATTCCAGACTCCAAAGACTGTCACCTCTTTGTGATGAGAGGCGGGACAACCGGTAGAACCATAAACTGTACATCATGGAATTACAAATGGTCCAAGCAATGGGATGGGAGGGTGTTTACTCCACGGAACTGGAGAGAATCCAACCCAATCGATGTGATGGGAGAGTGTCTACTCGTTCACATATGGCAGTAGAGAGGTCCAATCATTGTGGTGAGAGATTAACCAGTATTTGGAGTCAGAGACCGATAAATCGATGGGATGAGTGATGCTCTAATCTCTGTCACAAGAGATTGTCCAATAGCTGAAGACCAGTCTATGGTTCTAGAGCCACAAGGAGAACTGGTCCATGTTGGCAGATGTAGTTATGTACGTTTAGGTGTTACCTTGCATTTCTCATCCCAGAAGCACTTGGGAAGAATCTCCACTGGGAGATGGGTCTTAACGACGCGTTGACAATCCAGAAGGTTTAGTCTCTCAGTGCCTGGGAGGGAAATGGAATGAAGTGAAGTGCAACCAAACCGTCATGACTTGATGCGTTATTTTTTATCAGACTTGTGTACATGTATGTGGCCTAGAAGTACCTGTGGGCATGTCCGGCACGGCGTACTCCAGGAAGGGAACGCGCTCGTATATTGCTCCTCTCTTGGTCCTTACTGTGTCTCCTTCACTGAGGATGTGATCCACAATCTCACTCATCCAGGTGGTACCTGCCACAGACATATACATGACACCTCTGGAGGACACGCTCATGGGTGTAATTACTAATGATCAGCAGAAGTTTACCAACTTTCAATAAACCAGAAAGTACGGAAGGTCATCACATGAAGCTCTCACTCACCTGATTTTGGATAGGTGGCGATCAGGATGTCATCTGCTCGAGCCTGGAAACGCTTCACGTTCTCCCAGTTTTCTGCAAAGTCTCCAAGGATGGGCATCCCGCTCACATACTTTATGGGGGGGCGGCTGGACATGGTGACGCTGGAAGAAGCACGGACGTTACTTGTCAGGCAGTTATTATTTACTGAGAAGAAACGTAACCTCCTCCAGGTCCTGTAACTCGTGACAGGCGGACGCCCCGGCCAGCGCCGAGACCCACAACAGAGAAAATCCTTAAAGTACAGAAAACTGCAGCCGCCTTCCCGGCGAAGCTCGTGTGCACATGTATTTTACACGTCTCTAATTAAACCAGCAGCGACACCAAACCCACAGCAATACACAGAGACGGAGCTTTGTCCAGACGCGCTCTCATCGCTCTCATCCCGTGTGGGCGCCAGCATGTGAAACGCATGAGTCTCATTCGGGAAGATCTCCCCCTCGTCTCATAGACGGAGCAGAATACGGGATGCGGGATGGTCGGTTACCTTGTATCGGTCTGTATCCCTCAGGCGCTCCGTGCTCCCTGTGTCCTGCAGTATACAGAGGCACCAGCCTGCAAAGAGCGTTATACAGAGGCACCAGCCTGCAGAGTGTGTTATACAGAGGCACCAGCCTGCAGAGTGCGTTATACAGAGGCACCAGCCTGCAAAGAGTGTTATACAGAGGTAATGTCAGGGAAGAGGGTTATACAGAGGTAATGGTCAGGGTAGAGCGTTATACAGAGGTAATGGTCAGGGTAGAGCGTTATACAGAGGTAATGGTCAGGGTAGAGTGTTATACAGAGGTAATGGTCAGGGTAGAGGGTTATACAGAGGTAGTGGTCAGGGTAGAGCGTTATACCGAGGTAATGGTCAGGGTAGAGGGTTATACAGAGGTAATGTCAGGGTAGAGGGTTATACAGAGGTAATGTCAGGGTAGAGCGTTATACAGAGGTAATGTCAGGGTAGAGGGTTATACAGAGGTAATGTCAGGGTAGAGGGTTATACAGAGGTAATGGTCAGGGTAGAGGGTTATACAGAGGTAATGTCAGGGTAGAGGGTTATACAGAGGTAATGTCAGGGTAGAGGGTTATACAGAGGTAATGTCAGGGTAGAGGGTTATACAGAGGTAATGTCAGGGTAGAGGGTTATACAGAGGTAATGGTCAGGGTAGAGGGTTATACAGAGGTAATGGTCAGGGTAGAGGGTTATACAGAGGTAATGGTCAGGGTAGAGGGTTATACAGAGGTAATGGTCAGGGTAGAGGGTTATACAGAGGTAATGGTCAGGGTAGAGGGTTATACAGAGGTAATGTCAGGGTAGAGGGTTATACAGAGGTAATGTCAGGGTAGAGAGTTATACAGAGGTAATGGTCAGGGTAGAGGGTTATACAGAGGTAATGGTCAGGGTAGAGGGTTATACAGAGGTAATGTCAGGGTAGAGGGTTATACAGAGATAATGTCAGGGTAGAGCGTTATACCGAGGTCTGCCGGTCTCCAGCGCTGCCTCCGGATCTCTGATGTTGGCAATGAAAGCACACGGCGCTGCCAGAGGCTGTAACTCCGCCCACATGGAAAGCAGGATTAACCGTTTATTACAGCGTTTGAAGCTTAATTTCTGCGTCTCAGATCACAGCAATCCTCCAATTACTCTGTAACCGAAATTCTGACTCCATGAGTTCTATACCTCCTTGTGTAACCGAGGGGTGTGTGTGTGTGTGTGTATGTGATGGGGGGTATAATGCCTCATTGTGTAACCCCGGGGTGTGTGTGTGTATGTGATGGGGGGTATAATGCCTCATTGTGTAACCCCGGGGTGTGTGTGTGTATGTGATGGGGGTATAACACCTCATTGTGTAACCCCGGTGTGTGTGTGTATGTGATGGGGGGGTATAATGCCTCATTGTGTAACCCCAGGGTGTGTGTATGTGATGAGGGGTATAATGCCTCATTGTGTAACCCCGGGGTGTGTTTATGTGATGGGGAGAGTATAACGCCTCATTGTGTAACCCCGGGGTGTGTGTATGTGATGAGGGTTATAATGCCTCATTGTGTAACCCTGGGGTGTATGTGATGGGGGGGGAGTATAACGCCTCATTGTGTAACCCCGGGGTGTATGTGATGGGGGTAGGGATGAGCTATTCGGTTCGATCGGTTAGGAGTTCGATTTGAACATCGCCTGTTCGCATGTTCACGAACTACGAACATTTCCACGTGTTCGCCGCATGTTCGCCCACAATGCACCACAATGGACCACAATGCACTTTTTCCACTGGCCTGAAGCTTGTAATTGGCTACAGCCTTGCACCTGACCACAGTTTAGATGCAAGACCGGTGCAAGACTATGCCAATCACGGCTCAGAGTCCTTGTTGGGCACAATTTGCCCAATCATGGGCTCACAGAGCAAAGTCCCGCAGCACACTATATAAGTCGTCCCTTGCAGCCCCAGCATGTGTTTTTTGAGAGGAGATTGTTAGTGTTTGTTCTCACTGCCAGTCTGCCAGCAGCTATTGGGGGGGTCTCATTTCTACAAAATATCTGGGAATTGTTCTAATCTGTGTGTTCTCACTGCCAGCTATCAGGGGGTCCCAAATACCTCTATCAGATTTCTGCGAATTGTAATCTGTGTCTTGTCACTGTTGCCAGCTATCAGGGTCCTATCAGGGGGTCTCACTGACTTGTAGGTGGTTTCTGGGAATTGTAATTTGTGTCTTGTCACTGCCACCCATCAGGGGGTCTCACTGATTTTATAGGAGGTTTCTGGGAATTGTAATCTGTGTCTTGTCACTGGCTGCCAGCTATCAGGGTGTCTCACTGAGTTATACCAGACTTCTGGAAATCTTTAATCTTTATACCAGAGTTGAATCAGAGTTCTGCATATCTCCAATTTTTATAACCGAGTTGAATCAGAGTTCTGTATATCTTTAATCTATATATCACTCACCATGTCAGAAAGACCAAAAAGGACAGGCAGACGCTCCCAGGCACAGATAAGAGGGAAAGCAGCCTCTGTGTCGGGAGGCTGTGCCTCTGGTCATTGTGGACGTGGTGCATCCTCTGCAGGGGCACGCTTGTCCTTTCTAAGTGGTGCTGGCCATTTTAAGCAGCAGCAACATACAGAGGATTTGGTGGATCGGCTAACCAGTCCATCCTCATCCTCCCAGTCCTCTGCCAGCCAGGCTTGTAGTGCTTTACAGTCCACCTCAGCTGCCAAAGGATCTATTGCAGCCTCCATGTCCACAGCTACTCCTGCCGTAGCCTCACTATCACACACAGATGAGTCAGCTGAATTGTTTGACTACAATGACAGTGACATGCTGCTTGAGGATGCGCAGCAACTTCAGTGCTCTGATTCAATCTCTGAAGTTGAGAAAGGGAGTATAATCAACCTAGAGGAAGGAGGTGCCAGTGATGACACACAAATAACTGGCACTCATGTTGCCCCAGCAGCTGCAGCATACTGCCAAGTTGGCTCCAGTGATGAGGAGTTAGGGGGTAATGACAATGGTGATGAGGTCACTGACTCCACCTGGGTACCTGATCGAACAGAGGAGTCAAGTGAGGAGGAGGAGGAGGCACAACAAACACGAGGCACAACGTCCTCTATGACCAACCGTAGCACTAGCCAGTCCAAGGCATCAGATGTAAGAGCTGGTCAGGTGCAGAGCACTGTTGTCTCAAAGTACACATCCAGGAACTCTGCTGTCTGGGAGTTCTTTAAGAAATGTGCAGCAGACCCCACCGTTGCTATTTGTAATCTATGTCAGATGAGGCTCAAGCGTGGGAAAGACACCGGACGCTTGGGTACCACGTGCTTGAGGCGACATATGACCTCCTGCCACACAACCCGTTGACGCAAAACTTTGCGTAGGTCCTCCTCACCTGTCTCTACCCCCACTATATGTCCTGCCATGTCATTGACTCCAACCTCCACTGACAGGGATGATGCTACAGTAATGGATGTACCAGGTCCTTCCTCACAATGTGACAACATCCCATCAGCTGAAGATTTACGCAGTCAGATTACGTTGCCCCAGCTGCTGCAGCATAAGAAAAAATATTGTCCCAACCATCCCCAAGCACGGCGTCTAAATGCCAGCTTAGCAAAATTACTCGCATTGCAGCTGCTGCCTTTCCAGCTGGTGGACTCTGCTGTTATCCGTGAATTTGCTGAATGTGCTGTACCACAGTGGCACGTTCCAAAACGCCATTACTTTTCACGGAAGGCCATTCCAGCACTATACCAGCACATGGAAGACCATGTTATGGAGTCATTGGGAAAGGCAGTCAGCAGCAAGGTGCATGTGACTTTAGACATGTGGTCCAGCAAGCATGGACAGGGCCGTTACATTTCCTTCACAGCACACTGGGTAAAGCTGATTGCAGCTGTGTGGGATCCAAGATGGGGCTCTGTGCTGGAGCTTGTTCATCCTCCAAGCCTCCAGAAAGCTGCTTGTATGAGGTCTTTCTGCTCCACCACCACCTCTGCCTCTTCCTCCTCCTCCTTCTCTGTCTCTGGCAAAATGGCAGTTAAACCGACGTGTGACAGGGGCTACGCAATGGCTCAAGCAAAAAGATGCCATACTGTGCTTGAGCTGGTTTGTTTAGGGGACAGGAGCCACACCGGGCCAAAAATTCTGTCAGCTCTGCAGGGGCAGGTGCAGAGATGGTTAACACCACGCCAGCTTGAGCTGGAAATGTTCTGTGATAATGGCAGCAACCTTCTCTCTGCCCTACGCCAGGGTAAATTGACGCATGTACCATACCTAGCACACGTCCTAAATCTGGTGGTACAGCGTTTCCTAACCAGGTACTAGGGATGTGCGTTTCGGGTTTCGGAATTTCGGAATTTTCACGAAATTTCCCAATTCGTGTTTTCGGATGCGGCCGATTTTCCGAAAATTTTTAGATCCGAAAATGGCAGATCCGAAAAGTTTTCCGAGCCGAAACGAAATATTTTCGGAATTTTCGAATGTACTTGAAATGTGTCAAATCGAAATTTATTGCTTTGAAACGAGGAGAACAGACGTTCCGAAAAAACGAAAATTTTCGAAAATACGAAAAGTTGATACAAAAACGAGCTAAGTGACACGAAAATACGAAAAATGGTCGATATTCCGAAACCATTTACAATTCCGAAAAACGAAAATTTCCGAAAATACGAAAAGTCGATACAAAAACGAGCTAAGTGACACGAAAATACGAAAAATGGTCGAAATTCCGAGAAACAATGTACACGAAAAACGAGTCGAGCCGAACCGAATCGAAACAGAAATCGGTCGAAATGAGCCGAATCGAAAAGTTTAAAAATCCGAAAAATCGAATCGAATCGAACCGAAAAAAAAATCGGTGCACAAGCCTACCAGGTACCCAGGGCTGGCAGAGCTTCTCAGCCAGGCCAGAAAAGTCTGCAGCCACTTCAGACGGTCATTCCCAGCAAGTGTTCGCCTGGCAGAAATTCAAAGAGAATTCCACCTTCCCACAAACCGTCTGATCTGTGACATGCCCACCAGGTGGAACTCGACATTAGCAATGCTGCAGCGTCTGCACAAGCAGCAGAGGGCCATCAACGAGTACCTGTGTGAGTATGGCACAAGGACAGGTTCAGGTCAACTTGGTTTTTTTTTTTACCCCCGCAGTGGCTGATGATCAAGGATGCATGCACTGTACTGTCACCATTTGAGGAGGCAACAACGATGGTGAGCAGGTACAGTGCATGTATCAGTGACACAGTTCCTTTAGTGTTCCTGCTGGAGCACACTCTGCGGGGAATTATAGATGTGGCTCTAGAGGCAGAGCAGCGGGAGGAAGAGGAGGCCTTCCCTGGCTCTGAAGGCCCCATTCTTTCTGCAGACAGCATTCCAGCGGGTCCTCCTCAGATCAGACAGGAGGAGGATGAGGAATATTTAAGTAGTGGGGGCATTGAAGGTGGGGATTCCTCAAGGGAGGGTTTTGTGTGCCCAGAAATCCAAGGACTATTACGTGGCTGGGAGGAGGAAGTGCACGATGGGGTCATCCTCATTGACCAGGAAGACTCGGAAGCTAATTCCACCTCCAACCTACGCTGCATGAGCTCCGTTATCCTGCAAAGCCTGCTAAAGGACCCCAGGATTTGTGCTATGAAGGAGAGGGATCATTACTGGTTGGCAAGCCTTCTTGATCCACGATACAAGGGTAAAGTTGCAGAGCTCATCCTGCCCGCACAGAAGGAGCACAGGATGAAACAACTTGAGTACGCTCTAAAGCGACACTCGTGTAACACCTTTCCAGGCACTGGTAGGTTACCAAGTGATGACACAGGTGCTTCTGAGACTGCGGATGATCAGAGGAAGAGCGGTGAAGGCCGGGGCCGCTTGACTGATGCCTTTTAAATTTTTTTAGTCCACGCCGCCCAGGGACGTCAAATGTAGGCACCCATTGCCAGCGTCTTCACCATATGGTGCAGGACTACCTAGGGGCAAGGGCAGACATGGATACCTTTCCATCAGATAATCCACTGGCATACTGGGTGTTGAGATTGGATCACTGGCCAGAACTTAGCCAATATGCTATGCAGCTACTAGGTTGCCCTTCATCCAGCGTGCTTTCTGAAAGGACGTTCAGTGCCGCTGGAGGTTTTGTCACAGACAAAAGAGTGCGTCTGTCCACCGACTCTGTAGACCGGCTGACATTTATAAAAAATAATCAGTCCTGGATCAGCAGCTATCAATCCCCTGAGGCTGACGTAACGGAATAGATCGGGGATGTCTTCTGCATTCACAAAACCTCCACCACTGCACTCTTCCACAATACTTCAAAGGGGTTATGGTATGAAGGCACTTGCTGCCACCAAAGGCACAATATTTGGGTGCACTGACGCCTTTACCAGATTCATATCTTTTTAATATAGAAGCGCATGGTCCAACCCTGCACTCTTCCACAATACCACAGAGGGGTTACTTACGGTGTGAAGGCACTTGCTGCCACCAAAGGCACAATATTTGGGTGCACTGCCACTGACGCCTATATCCGATTCATATCATTTAAATATTGGACCGCTTGGTCCAACCCTGCACTCTTCCACAATACCACAGAGGGGTTACGGTGCGACGGCACTGTTGCCGACACTAAAGGCCCAATTTTAAAGCACCTATTGTTACTTTCATCCAAAGCCTGCATAAGTTTCACTATAATTTAGCCCAAAAAAACACTAAACTTACTCTGTGTGTCCTAAAATGTTTCCTCTTTTTATACAGGCTGCCGCCCCAAGCAGTTGTTTATGAATAGATTAAAGGAAAACCATTTATTGTCATTTGAAATTTAATTTTTTCTGTTTTTAAATGTTTCTATACATCATAGAAATCCGCCACTTCACGGGCAGGTTATGGGGACCTCCTAGGCACGATATTTGAAGGAATTTTTCGTTTTTATTTTGAACCCTTATTTCATGGAAAACTCACTGTTCCTTTAAAACCTTTTTTTTAAAACCTTTTTTTCCTGGTTTCCTGTCCCCCAGGGCACTACCCGGACCCCCAAACACCTTTTATGGCAAATATCTAGCATATATGCCCTCTTGCAGGGCACTTTAAAAACCAAACTTTTGAGTCCCATTAACTTGCATTGAGTTCGGTTCATGTTCGAACTCGAACTTTTGAAATTGTTCGAGTTCGAATGCGACCCGAACACGGGGGTGTTCGGCTCATCCCTAATGGGGGGTATAACGCCTCATTGTGTAACCCCGGGGTGTGTGTGTATGTGATGGGGGGTATAACGCCTCATTGTGTAACCTCGGGGTGTGTGTATGTGATGGGGGGTATAACGGCTCATTGTGTAACCCCGGGGTGTGTGTGATGAGGGTTATAATGCCTCATTGTGTAACCCCGGGGTGTGTGTGTGATGAGGGGTATAATGCCTCATTGTGTAACCCCGGGGTGTGTGTGTGATGGGGGGTTTAATGCCTCATTGTGTAACCCCGGGGTGTGTGTATGTGATGGGGGGTTTAATGCCTCATTGTGTAACCCCGGGTGTGTGTGTGATGAGGGGTATAATGCCTCATTGTGTAACCCCGGGGTGTGTGTGTGTATGTGATGGGGGTATAACGCCTCATTGTGTAACCCCGGGGTGTGTGTGTGTGTGTGATGGGGGGTATAACGCCCCTTAATTACAAAGTACACGGGGAGGCGTGCGCACGTTATAAAATCTGAAGAGGAAAGGAGGCGGATAATTACCCTGAGATATCAGAGTCTGTGCACAGGGCGACCAATGAGCAGAGGCGGACTTAGGGTATTTGGCACCCGGGGCAGATACTCCCCTTTGCACCCTCCCTCCCAAAGCAAAAAAAAAGCCGCTGAATGATGCGATGAAAGGATTTTAATTTTATGTAAAGCACAAATAACTTAAATAAAATAATAATTACAGGATTATTCAGAGAGAGATGACCTGGCCCCGAAATGTCACCGAACAGTGAGTTTCCCCATACGGTGACATTTCGGGGCCATTCGGCTACTCAAAAAGCTGGCGTTTCACCAACTTTTGGCGATCTGCCAGCCAGTACGGTGTCTGTTCGACGGCAGTGAAATACGTTGCCTGTTCGATGGCAGTGAAATATGGTGCTGTTTGATGGCCGTGAAATACGGTGCTTGTTCGACGGCAGTGAAATACGTTGCTTGTTCGACAGCAGTGAAATACGTTGCCTGTTCGACAGCAGTGAAATACGTTGCCTGTTTGATGGCCGTGAAATATGGTGCCTGTTCAGCGGCAGTGAAATACAGTGCCTGTTCGGCGGCAGTGAAATACGGTGCCTGTTCGGCGACAGTGAAATACAGTGCGGTTCGGCGGCAGTGAAATCCCCCATAGAGAAGCAATGGTTAATCTATTCACATTGAACAGCAGAGAAATGTCAGTGAAATGCCCTGATGTTCAGTGGTTTCATTCGACAGGTTTATTCAGGCGAATCCCATAGGTTTCAATGTTAAAAATATTCCCGTTTTATTCAATATCTAATAAACCGTTTATTATTTTAATCTGCAGCAAAAAGTCTCTTTATTTTTGTTTTAGGATCTTTTAGGCATTTTTGGGGATTTTTTCAGCAATTTTTTTTTCGTTTTTCTTAAAGTCTTTTTTCTGTAACAGCCCTTTTTATTATCATTCATTGGATTTTATGTGTAAATTCCAGAGATTCTTGTTTAGTAGTTTTTTTGCAAACAGCGTTTCACTTTTGACACTTTCGAGTGTATTGTTTTTGTTTTTTTTTTACCTCGTTCGTCGGCTTTTTAAGTCACCTGGTCTGCACTGTGTTCGGCAGCTCGGTGACTTTTTCCGGCGTGCTTTTTGCGGGTTTTCGATGGGTGTTCGGCGGGTTTGCGGGGTGATTGTGGCGGGTTTTCCCTGCACTCCGGGGACCCTGTGATGAATGCTGAATTCGCCGCAGTGTGGGGAACAGGAGAGCACTGAAATGATGGTTGTGGATTGATGGTGCCCATGACAGAGTTGGATTCTGGCGTGTCGGTATAGGCCTGGATTTCCTGCACCTGTGCCTGCAGGGATTCATGGTTCTGCCGGAGACCCTCTATTATTTCGGTGAAGGTTCTGACCTGAGCGACAAGGGCGGTGATCACAGAAACAACCCCTGGAGATTCCATAGATGGATTGGCGACACGTGGAGCTGGCAATGTCTCAGCAGTTGTCCTCTTGACAGGTGGGACTTCTCCTTGTGCAGGTGCCTCAGACTCCCCAGGGTTGTTGTGGAGGGAGCCAGGTCAGCGGCATTGGCAGCAGCAGCATAGTGACCCGGATCACCCTGAGGTTGCTGGGTCACCAGCACTGCTGGAGTGACACCACTGGTAGCACTTGATGCAGGGGCCACGGTGGAATCACACTGGTATGGGTGAAGGAAGGTGAGCAGACTGAGACTGACCAGAGATTGTGGATGATGGGAAATGTAGTTGCTGGAGCAGGAACCTTAGGATACATTGGGTACTTGGCAGATGGGGAGCAGGAAACACACAGGAGCGGGTTGTTGGATCGGGGGGTCACGGTAGGGCTGGGGTATCACAGCAGGTTAAGGTATCAAAGCAGAGCACAGACCTTCACTCTGCGAGGGGTGGAGCAGCAACCATGAAGCACAGGTAGCAACGGGGTGTAGCGCTTTATTCAGGTCAGTCTGTGTTTAGGTGTCATGGGACTGGGTGTTTGTTACCGAGATCCCACAGCTGATGAGCTAAAGCAGGGGTCACCAAACTCGGCCCCCCTGACATTTCGGAACTACATTACCCCTAAGGCTCAGTGAAGCTAATGGTTGGTTGCGCACCATGGGAGATGTAGTTCCAAAACATCTGGAGGGCCAAGTTTGATGAACCCTGAACTAAAGGGTTAAGCCCAATCACACTGGTGCTGCAGATGAGTAGTACAGGAACAGGGCTGCCAAGGGATCTTTCATGGCAGGACATCACCAGCCCAGCCCTTCCTGCAGTGATCCTGACTTGAGGCCTGACACCCTCTCATTTGTTGTATTGTTGTGTCATTGTGGCTGCCTCGGTGGAGGTACATGTGACAGACTCCGCTGCCTCTGGGGCAGTTGGAGGAGCCTGGGGGCTAACCTCCTGCCTATGGACCAAGATGCTACCTGGGGTTTGCTAACTGGATTGCCCAGGGAATCCAGGATTTATTTTGACTGTGTTTCTGTATAGTGTACCTCTCTGTATTAGCTGTCCTGTCTGTACATTGTACATCTCTGTATTAGCTGTCCTCTGTCTGTATATTGTACATCTCTGTATTAGCTGCCCTCTGTCTATATAGTGCACATCTCTGTATTAGCTGTCCTGTCTGTATAGTGCACATCTCTGTATTAGCTGTCCTCTGTCTGTATAGTGCACATCTCTGTATTAGCTGCCCTCTGTCTGTATAGTGCACACCTCTGTATTAGCTGCCCTCTGTCTATATAGTGCACATCTCTGTATTAGCTGTCCTGTCTGTATATTGTACATCTCTGTATTAGCTGCCCTCTGTCTATATAGTGCACATCTCTGTATTAGCTGTCCTCTGTCTGTATAGTGCACATCTCTGTATTAGCTGTCCTCTGTCTGTATAGTGCACATCTCTGTATTAGCTGTCCTCTGTCTGTATAGTGCACATCTCTATATTAGCTGTCCTGTCTGTATAGTGCACATCTCTGTAGTAGCTGTCCTGTCTGTATAGTGCACATCTCTGTATTAGCTGTCCTGTCTATATAGTGCACATCTCTGTATTAGCTGTCCTGTCTGTATAGTGCACATCTCTGTATTAGCTGTCCTGTCTGTATAGTGCACATCTCTGTATTAGCTGTCCTGTCTATATAGTGCACATCTCTGTATTAGCTGTCCTGTCTATATAGTGCACATCTCTGTATTAGCTGTCCTGTCTGTATAGTGCACATCTCTGTATTAGCTGCCCTCTGTCTGTATAGTGCACATCTCTGTATTAGCTGTCCTCTGTCTGTATAGTGCACATCTCTGTATTAGCTGTCCTGTCTGTATAGCGCACATCTCTGTATTAGCTGTCCTCTGTCTGTATAGTGAATACCTTCACTTGCTGTAAGAAGATTCCTTTGTTTTCCTGCTTCCCTCAACCCCCCCCCCCCTCCTGCTAGGACCTAGCAGACTGTTTAAGATAAGTTTGCATGTGTTGAATGTCTCCTCCTATTGTTCTGTACTGAAGTTATCTGATCCAATCTGTAATGTATTCTGGAGGGGGGGGGGTTGTGTCTCAACTGTGTTTTAGCTGTGATTTTTAAATAAAGAGTCAGTCTTTGTTTTGCTGCTCTACAACACTGGTCCTGCCTGGGGAGTGCAGAGAAGTTTTGGGGGCTGCTAAAGATGGATTTCAGTGTCCAGCTCGCGCTTGACAGAGGCACACGGTCAGCATGACAGGTGGTCTGTCACAGTACATACAAATAATGACCGGTGTGGGATGTCCTGACCCTCTCGTTGTTGTGTAATAAGCGAGCAGGCGGTGGTAACGCAGTGTGAGGGTGATACCGTTGGCTTGGCGGTGACAATCCTCCCAGCAGACGGGGCTGGATGTAGGAGATAAGTGTGACATCACATCGTGGCTCTGGGGTTTATTCATTTCTAGGAGAAGATACTCAGGAGGACGTGGAATATTCTATCCCTGCGCTCTCACTTCCAGCCGCGCTGTCACAATGTTGTGTTTTCTGTGTAAGATCTGCTAGAATGTAACTATTTAATGTGATGTCAATCCGTGCCTCGAGCTGAGCCTGGAATTCACCCCCCCCCCGTTTAATTTCATGGGATCTGTGCCTGCATCACGTGAGTCACGGAGGCGTCTGCTAATGCTTCTGTCCAAGAAAGATTTCGCTAACAATGTTTTTAATTCCGCGTTAAAGAATGAACAGAATGTTCTGGATAAATATTTAACCCCCTGTATCCTGGTAAGAATCGCAAATAAAGATAACTCCGTCCAATGAAATAACAGCCAGTAATCCCAATTTATTCTTCCAGGTGGGACACAGCCCCGTAATGCCTGGTGGGACACAGCCCGTATGTAGTGATACGCTCATACACACAATGCACATTACTGTGAGTTTTATTGCTGTGGAGCTCTGTGATACGCTCACAGGAATGTGCGGTGTGTATGAGCGTATCACAGAGCTGCACAGCAATAACACTAACAGTAATGTGCGGTGTGTCTCAGTGTATCACAGACCTCCACAGCAATAAAACTCACAGTAGTGTGCGGTGTGTATGAGCGTATCACAGAGCTGCACAGCAATAAAATGCACAGTAATGTGTGGTGTGTATGATCGTATCACAGAGCTCCACAGCAATAAAACTCACAGTAGTGTGCGGTGTGTATGAGCGTATCACAGAGCTTCACAGCAATAAAATGCACAGTAATGTGCGGTGTGTATCAGCGTATCACAGAGCTCCACAGCAATAAAACTCACAGTAATGTGCGGTGTGTGAGCGTATCACAGAGCTGCACAGCAATAAAACTCACAGTAATGTGCGGTGTGTGTGAGCGTATCACAGAGCTCCACAGCAATAAAACTCGCAGTAATGTGCAGTGTGTATGAGCGTATCACAGAGCTGCACAGCAATAACACTAACAGTAATGTGCGGTGTGTCTCAGTGTATCACAGACCTCCACAGCAATAAAACTCACAGTAGTGTGCGGTGTGTATGAGCGTATCACAGAGCTGCACAGCAATAAAATGCACAGTAATGTGTGGTGTGTATGATCGTATCACAGAGCTCCACAGCAATAAAACTCACAGTAGTGTGCGGTGTGTATGAGCGTATCACAGAGCTTCACAGCAATAAAATGCACAGTAATGTGCGGTGTGTATCAGCGTATCACAGAGCTCCACAGCAATAAAACTCACAGTAATGTGCGGTGTGTGAGCGTATCACAGAGCTGCACAGCAATAAAACTCACAGTAATGTGCGGTGTGTGTGAGCGTATCACAGAGCTCCACAGCAATAAAACTCGCAGTAATGTGCAGTGTGTATGAGCGTATCACAGAGCTCCACAGCAATAAAACTCACAGTAATGTGTGGTGTGTGTGAACGTATCACAGAGCTCCACAGCAATAAAACTCGCAGTAATGTGCAGTGTGTATGAGCGTATCACAGAGCTCCACAGCAATAAAACTCACAGTAATGTGCAGTGTGTATGAGCGTATCACAGAGCTCCACAGCAATAAAACTCGCAGTAATGTGCAGTGTGTATGAGCGTATCACAGAGCTCCACAGCAATAAAACTCGCAGTAATGTGCAGTGTGTATGAGCGTATCACAGAGCTCCACAGCAATAAAACTCACAGTAATGTGTGGTGTGTGTGAACGTATCACAGAGCTGCACAGCAATAAAACTCACAGTAATGTGCGGTGTGTGTTTCAGTGTCACAGCTTTATAACTCTCTGATGTTGTCGCTGGGTCTTTATTCTCATTAAATAACCAGTTGATTTTAGTTTTTTGATCCAGGTTGAATTCGGACGGTATCGTCCCATGATCTGCTCATGCACCTCCAGCATGACCTTCACGTGGAGGAAACTTGCCATTCTTCCAGGAACCTTCACAAGGTGTGTTATGGCTCTCCCTGGTGGTGGGTTCTGGGCACTGCAGGCTCCGATCCCAGCGTGCGCTTTATAAAGAGACATACACTGTGATTCGGAGAGCAAAGCTTTTGTTCCCCGCACTTCAGGGAATCGCTCTGGGATCGCCCCCGCCCCTGCGATGAATTCAGTATTCCCAGCAGGGTCCCCGACGTGCAGGGAAAAGTCGCCGAATGCATCCAAAAATCTGCCGCAAAACCGCCTAATCGAACGGAAAATCCGAATGTGACGCCTGACTCGTGTTTATTCAATGTGGTAACGGTCATGTTTTAACGGGACGCATGGGGAGGCACAGGGTCTGGCTTTGCTTCTATTTGCTGAAAGGGCGAGATCTGTGACCCCCTCCCCCACCCCGTGTCCGGCTGCTTCTTTCTGGGCTATTCGTGCAGCGCTGCGTACAATGTCCCCCTTATTCTCCGTTAAACACCTCTTATGTTTGCCCCTCCCCCCTTATTATTCCTGGAGGCAGAATGATTCTCGCTGTAACTGATGGGGAGTGCATGAATAGTGCTGCCCTGTGTATTGTGCCGCACTGCACTATGATCTCTTCTCCGGTATATTTAATGGGTTAAGTTCGTCCCTATAGGCTGCAGCACATACACTGTACACACTGAGGGGCAGCACTTTTCATGTGACACCGCACTGTGACAGGAAGGCAGCTCTCCGTGTGTGGCCCTGCGCACAGATTAATGACACTGACACGGCGTAATGGGGCATATTCACTAAACAGGACATTGAGGGCTCTATTCCCCAGTGAACACTAACTGCAACGTTTGGATATGTAAGGGTTAACGCCAGGATAAGTGACTTTAACACATGACCCCCATATTACCCTCCTAATGCTAAACCCCTGAAAAGCCCATTAGCACATTGGAGCTTCCTGTACTTTGCGCATCCTATACTTAACATGGGGAGCCAATCAGTAATTAGCGTTAGGATAGGTAAGGTATTACAGAGTGTGATAATTATTGCATTGATGCAGTGTCACAAGCAAAGGGTTAATACATCGCTGTGTGCATTGAGTTGGAAGTTCTCAGTCGCTGATGGGTCGCCACTGAGTCACCTTTCAGATGCCATTTGGACTCTTTTGGGTCACCATTAGGTCACAGTTGGGACGTCAGATGGTTGCCGTTGGGTTTCTATTGGGTCATCCTTTGGTTGCCATTGGTTTACTGTTGAGACACCATTTGATCTCCTTTGTGGCACCATCTGGTCTCCATTGGGTCTCTATTGGAACACTATTCAACCACTGTTGGGTCATTATTCAGGCACATTTGAGTCGGCATCCAGTCAGCATTGGGACACCATTTGGTCTCTGTCGGGTCGTCTTTAGGTAAACGTTAAGATGCCATTCAGTCTGCGTTAGGTCGCTATTGGGTCACCATTGGGTCACTGTTGGGACACTATATGATCGCGGCTGGAACACCATATGGTTTCTATTGATTCTCATTGAATTCCATTTGGTTACTGTTGGGTTGTCATGCAGTCTCTGGTCGCCATTCGGTTGCCAATCAGACACCGCTCATACTCTGTGAAGCCGCCAGTCAGTTTGCTGGTAATTTTCCATCCACCGAGCAGTAAACAGGACAGGAGTCGGCGAGATAAAGCTGCGTCTGATGGAGGATGGATTTTCTTGCGTTAAGTTGTGGCTTCCTCTTGACTCAGTAACAAAGAGGAACCATTGCCCAAGACTCGCAATCCTCTCGCTCTGCGGGGAGGGGGGGGATGTAACTGGTCAATAATGGATTATTACATCACCAGAAGTCGCACAAACAGGAAGAGGGTGCCGGCGGGTAAACGAGGAGTGCGGCCGACATTGCGCAAACCTCCAGGTTACACAGAACATACTCAGTGACAACATTGTCTGCCGCGGCGCAGTGCAGTAACATACAGGAGGGGGGCGCCACTCAGCTCACTGCTTAGTGAATAAACCCCTGGCAATGCGGGAGTAAATGGCCAAGGTTTACCACTGTCTGGTAACTAATATGGCCTACAAATGAGCGTAACCTCCTAGGGCTCAGACTGGGATCATCTTAAAGCCGCATGTCCGAGGTGCTCTGTGCAGAAGAGCTGACACTCACTAGCTCTCCACGTGCCGGGTGTAACCAGCGCATTCATATTTGTGGAATGGGAATTCAGTCAATCACACGCGAAGCAGGAGGCGAGATGTACACGCTTCAATGAAGGGGTCAAACGGCAGAATGACTGTAACCTGGAGCATTCGGCATCATAATGACGCATCATTAATAACAGATTGAGCGGCCCTGCCCTACCCCGTATCTGCCCCCAGGGGGCGCCGTGACACCTGAGCACCGGCTGCTCCTCATTCTGACAATACTGGCGCTGGGGGGGGCTGTGTGAATGTGACTTTGTGTGTGTGTGTGTGTGAATGTGTGACTGTGTGTGTGTGAGCGCAGGCTGTGTCCGGTGTCGCTTTTGTATATTTTTTGCACACTCTGGTCATTTCCACTTTGCTGCTTTCCAGTTTTTTCCCCCCAAATAACTTTTCTGGTAGGTGATCTCACTCGTGTTTATGCAGAGGCAGAGACACAGACTGAGAGAGACACAGACTGAGAGAGACACAGACTGAGAGAGACACAGACTGAGAGAGACACAGACTGAGAGAGACACAGACTGAGAGAGACACAGACTGAGAGAGACACAGACTGAAAGAGACACAGACTGAGAGAGACTGAGACACAGACTGAGACATAGAGACTGAGAAACACAAACTGACACAGACTGAGAAACACAAACTGACACAGAGACTGAGAAACACAAACTGACACAGACTGAGAAACACAAACTGAGACACTGAGAAACACAAACTGACACAGAGACTGAGAAACACAAACTGACACAGACTGAGAAACACAAACTGAGACACTGAGAAACACAAACTGACACAGAGACTTAGACACACAAACTGACACAGACTGAGAAACACAAACTGAGACACAGAGACTGAGAAACACAAACTGAGACACAGAGACTGAGACACACAAACTGAGACACAGAGACTGAGAAACACAAACTGACACAAAGACTGAGAAACACAAACTAACACAGAGACGGAGAAACACAAACTGACACAGAGACTGAGAAACACAAACTGACACAGAGACTGAGAAACACAAACAGACACAGAGACTTAGACTGAGAAACACAAACTGAGAGACTGAGACACAGAGACTGAGAAACACAAACTGAGAGACTGAGACACAGAGACTGAGAAACACAAACAGACATAGAGACTGAGAAAGAGACTGAGAAACACAAACTGAGACTGAGAAATACAAACTGAGACACAGAGACTTAGACTGAGAAACACAAACAGAGAGACAGAGAGACTGAGAAACACAAAACTGAGACAGAGACTGAGAAAGACAGAGACTGAGAAACACAAACAGACACAGAGACTGAGAAACACAAACTGAGACACAGAGACACAAACAGAAACACAAACTGAGAGACAGAGACTGAGAAAGAGACTGAGAAACACAAACTGAGAGGCTGAGACACAGAGACTGAGAAACACAAACTGAGACACTGAGACACTGAGAAACACAAACTAAGAGACTGAGACAGAGACTGAGTCACAGAGACCGAGACACCGAGACTGAGTCACAGAGACTGAGAGACTGAGACACAGAGAGAGACACACAGAGACTGAGAAAGAGACTAAGACAGAGAGAATGAGACAGAGAGACTGAGACCGAGTCTGAGACACAAAGACTGAGACACAGAGACTGAGACCGAGACACAGAGAGTGAGAGAGACACACACAGAGCCTGAGAAAGAGACTAAGACAGAGACAGAGACACCGAGACTCAGTCACAAAGACTGAGAGAGACACACAAAGACTGAGACACAGAGACTGAGACACAGACAGAGAGACTGAGAGGCAGAGACACAGAGAGACTCAGACACAGACTGAGAAACATAGACTGGGAGAGACACAGAGACTGAGACAGAAACCGAGACTGAGACAGAAACAGAGACTGAGACATAGTGACTGAAAAACACAAACTGAGAGAGACAAGGAGACAGAGAGACTGAGACACACAGAGACTGAGAGAGACAAATAGAGATAGACAGAGACTGTGATACACACACAGACACATAGAGCCACAAAGAGAGAAACAGACAAATAGAAGCACAGACAGAAACACAAAGAGAGACAAGGAAAGAGAGAGACGTAGAAAAAGATAAAGGTCAAAAAAAGGGGAGTCCAGGCGTCCAACATCAGAGATTGGATAAACTTTGACAGCGGAAACGTTTAGGCCAAGTCCTGTCTTTGTGCACAGAAACAGAGACACAGAGAATCGCAAAAACAAAGATAGAGAGACACAGACACACAGAGAGATAAAGGCACAAAAACACAGAGAGAGAGACACAGAGAGAGATAAAGGCACAAAAACACAGAGAGAGACACACAGGCACAAAGACACAGAAACATACACAGACCGAGGCACAGACAGAGACACAGACACAAAGACACAGAAACAGAGACACAGAGACAGACAGAGACATAGGCATAAAGACACAGAAACACAGGGAGAGACACAGAAACAGTGACACAAACAGAGACACAGACATAGAGAGAGACCCAGGCACAAAGACACAGAAACAGAGACACAGACAGAGAATGAGGGAAAGGGAGAGAAGGAGAACCACAGAGACAGTCACACAGAGAGAATGGAGAGAGAGGAAAACTCTGGAGAGACAGTCATTGTGACAGGAAGACTTTATGAGAAACACTGTCTCTGTTTTGCTGATTCTGGTGAATTTGTCGGTAAAACACAAAGTTTGGGTCCAGATTTTTGCTATGTGGGGGGGCAGGGATGGTGGGGCAGGGACGGGAGGGGGGCAGAGATGGGGCAGGGACGGGGCAGCAGAGACGGGATGGGGGCAGGGATGGTGGGGCAGAGACGGGACGGGGGCAGAGACGGGACGGGGCAGGAATGGTGGAACAGGGACGGGACGGGGGGGTCACAGGGTGAATCACTTGACTTTGTCTTACAATGTCCTGTGAAGCATTAACCATTTCTCCAGCAAGTCCCCTCGCTCTGCAGGACTTTAACCCCTTCTATGCCACTGCCCTGCAGCCCCACATTCACCATAACATGTGAAACATCCTTCTGTTAACCTCTTCATTGCCGCACACCTGCATGTCATCCTTTATTAACCCCTTCCTGTGGCATGGGCAGATTAGCTGAAATGGCAAACACTGTTTCCAGCCTGGTAGCGTTAACCCCTCATTGACCAGGAGACATCTGTTAACCTCTCCTTTGCACAAGAAAACTTCCATTAACCCCTCCTGTGCAGTAAAGGAGAAGACGCACGTTTTGGTTTCCTGCCCACCCCCTCTTTCTTTCAGAAGATGTTACAGTAAAAGCAGAACTTCAATCAGGAGGCAGGAAACTGACACTGAGCCTCACTCACCGAGACGCCGAGCCTCACTCACCGAGACGCCGAGCCTCACTCACCGAGACGCCGAGCCTCACTCACCAAGACGCCGAGCCCCACTCACTGAGCCACCGAGCCTCACTCACCGAACAGCCGTGCCACCGAGCCTCACTAACCGAACAGCCGTGCCGCCGAGCCCCACTCAGCACTCACAGGTAAGGGCTGAGCACAGGAACAGGGGGCGCTCCCAGAGTCAGGGTGCAGGGGAAAACTGTCAGCTTATGGGACCCTCCTGAGTGAGGGTCCTGACCTGCTGCCACTTTGCTGCCCTGTCAATCCCACTCACTGCCTGCACGCTACTTTCATCTCCCCTCTCACCCCTGCACTCTCCCCTCTCACCCCGCACTCTCCCCTCTCACCCCCGCACTCTCCCCTCTCACCCCCTGCAACTCTCCCCTCTTACCCCCTGCACTCTCCCCTCTTACCCCCTGCACTCTCCCCTCTCCCCCTGCACTCTCCCCTCTCACCCCCTGCACTCTCTCCCTCTCACCCCGCACTCTCCCTCTCACCCCCGCACTCTCCCCTCTCACCCCCTGCACTCTCCCTCTCACCCCTGCACTCTCCCCTCTCACCCCGCACTCTCCCTCTCACCCCCGCACTCTCCCCTCTCACCCCCTGCACTCTCCCCTCTTACCCCTGCACTCTCCCCTCTTACCCCCTGCACTCTCCCCTCTCACCCCCTGCACTCTCCCCTCTCACCCCTGCACTCTCCCCTCTCACCCCCTGCACTCTCCCCTCTCACCCCTGCACTCTCCCCTCTCACCCCTGCACTCTCCCCTCTCACCCCGCACTCTCCCCTCTCACCCCGCACTCTCCCCTCTCACCCCCTGCACTCTCCCCTCTTACCCCCTGCACTCTCCCCTCTTACCCCCTGCACTCTCCCCTCTCACCCCCTGCACTCTCCCCTCTCACCCCCTGCACTCTCCCCTCTTACCCCCTGCACTCTCCCCTCTTACCCCCTGCACTCTCCCCTCTCACCCCCTGCACTCTCCCCTCTCACCCCTGCACTCTCCCCTCTCACCCCGCACTTCCCCTCTCACCCCCGCACTCTCCCCTCTCACCCCCTGCACTCTCCCCTCTCACCCCTGCACACTCCCCTCTCACCCCGCACTCTCCCCTCTCACCCCGCACTCTCCCCTCTCACCCCCTGCACTCTCCCCTCTCACCCCATGCACTCTCCCCTCTCACCCCTGCACTCTCCCCTCTCACCCCTGCACTCTCCCCTCTCACCCCCTGCACTCTCCCTCTCACCCCATGCACTCTCCCCTCTCACCCCTGCACTCTCCCCTCTCACCCCCCACTCTCCCCTCTCACCCCTGCACTCTCCTCTCTCACCCCATGCACTCTCCCCTCTCACCCCTGCACTCTCCCCCGCACTCTCCCCTCTCACCCCTGCACTCTCCCCTCTCACCCCATGCACCTCCCCTCTCACCCCTGCACTCTGCCCTCTCAACCCCGCACTCTCCCTCTCACCCCGCACTCTCCCTCTCACCCCCGCACTCTCCCCTCTCACCCCCGCACTCTCCCCTCTCACCCCGCACTCTCCCCTCTCACCCCCGCACTCCCCCTCTCACCCTATGCACCCTCCCCTCTCACCCCTGCACTCTCCCCTCTCACCCCCGCACTCTCCCCTCTCACCCCTGCACTCTCCCCTCTCACCCCCGCACTCTCCCCTCTCACCCTATGCACTCTCCCCTCTCACCCCTGCACTCTCCCCTCTCACCCCATGCACTCTCCCCTCTCACCCCCTTCACTCTCCCCTCTCACCCCATGCACTCTCCCCTCTCACCCCCTGCTTTATGTTCTCACTTATCTCCCCCTCCTCCCCAGGCTTCCTTTCATTCATTCTGCCCTTTCTCCTCTTTACCCCCTGCAGCTTCACCCCTCTCCCCCCATTAGAATCTGTCACTCTCCCCATCTTCTGTCTCTCACATTCACTCATTCTCTGCTCCGCTCTCTCACTGACCAAATATCATTCCTATTTACCCCAATGACCTGATACCCCGTGTCTCACCCCGCTGTGACTCGCTCTGACAAGCTTCAGTCTGTTTCTAGTCATTGTCCCTCTCCGTCTCATTCCGTGTCCCTCCCTTTGCCCTCAACCCCATCATCTTCTCTCTATTTACCCCATTCCTCCACTCACCTTTGTGCCTCTCCTCCCCCTTTTCGCTCTGTACCTCCTTCCCCCTCGCACCCTATACCCACTTCCTTCCCCCTGTGCCCAATCCCGTTACTTCTCCTGTGCCCAATCCCCGTTACTTCTCCTGTGCCCAATCCCCGTTACTTCTCCTGTGCCCAATCCCGTTACTTCTCCTGTGCCCAATCCGTTACTTCTCCTGTGCCCAATCCCCATTACTTCTCCTGTGCCCAATCCCCGTTACTTCTCCTGTGCCCAATCCCCGTTACTTCTCCTGTGCCCAATCCCCATTACTTCTCCTGTGCCCAATCCCCGTTACTTCTCCTGTGCCCAATCCCCGTTACTTCTCCTGTGCCCAATCCCCGTTACTTCTCCTGTGCCCAATCCCGTTACTTCTCCTGTGCCCAATCCCCGTTACTTCTCCTGTGCCCAATCCCGTTACTTCTCCTGTGCCCAATCCCCGTTACTTCTCCTGTGCCCAACCCGTTACTTCTCCTGTGCCCAATCCCGTTACTTCTCCTGTGCCCAATCCCGTTACTTCTCCTGTGCCCAATCCCGTTACTTCTCCTGTGCCCAATCCCGTTACTTCTCCTGTGCCCAATCCCGTTACTTCTCCTGTGCCCAATCCCCGTTACTTCTCCTGTGCCCAATCCCCGTTACTTCTCCTGTGCCCAATCCCCGTTACTTCTCCTGTGCCAATCCCCGTTACTTCTCCTGCCCAATCCCCGTTACTTCTCCTGTGCCCAATCCCCGTTACTTCTCCTGTGCCCAATCCCCGTTACTTCTCCTTTGCCCAATCCCCATTCCTTCTCCTGTGCCCAATCCCGTTACTTCTCCTTTGCCCAATCCCCATTCCTTCTCCTGTGCCCAATCCCATTACTTCTCCTGTGCCCAATCCCCGTTACTTCTCCTGTGCCCAATCCCCGTTACTTCTCCTGTGCCCAATCCCCGTTACTTCTCCTGTGCCCAATCCCGTTACTTCTCCTGTGCCCAATCCCGTTACTTCTCCTGTGCCCAATCCCATTACTTCTCCTGTGCCCTCGCCAGCCTTGTCTCTTCTGCTTTGTTACTTTGTGTCATCCCACTGACTGATCTTACATCTTCCTCCTCACACCCTGTGTCTGTGCACTGGGCCCTCTTCCTTCCCCTCCTCTCCCCTCACTATTCTCCTCCTCACCCCTCTTTCCCTCCTCGCCCTCACTATTTCCCTCCTTTCCCCTCTTCCTTCACCTCATCTCCCCTCTTCCCCCTCACTATTTCCCTCCTCTTCCTTCACCTCCTCTCCTCACTATTTTCCTCCTCTCCCCCTTCACTATTTCCCATCTGTCCTTCCTGTGTGTTTACCTTACCTTGTTTTTATTTCCTCCCCACGTTTGCAGTTCTTGGCTGCCATCTCTTCCCATGAGGCCTTCCCGGTATCTTCATTGTGACCCTTTCCCCTCTGCCTTAAATACTTCCTGCACCACGTCCTTCTCCATCTCTTTATCTCCCAATGTTCATAACTGCCCTTCCATTCCTTCCTTTAGACTGTGAAATCCTTCTGCCCTCATTCCTTCCTTTCCGGCACCCAGACTCCATTCCTTCCTTCCTTTCCTGCACCCAGACTCCATTCCTTCCTTCCTTTCCTGCACCCAGACTCCATTCCTTCCTTCCTTTCCTGCACCCAGACTCCATTCCTTCCTTCCTTTCCTGCACCCAGACTCCATTCCTTCCTTCCTTTCCTGCACCCAGACTCCATTCCTTCCTTCCTTTGTTGCACCCAAACTGTTCCTTCCTTCCTTTCCTCCAACTAGACTCCATTCCTTCCTTTCCTGCACCCAGACTCCATTCCTTCCTTCCTTTCCTGCACCCAGACTCCATTCCTTCCTTCCTTTCCAGCACCCAGACTCCATTCCTTCCTTCCTTTCCTGCACCCAGACTCCATTCCTTCCTTCCTTTCCTGCACCCAGACTCCATTCCTTCCTTCCTTTCCTGCACCCAGACTCCATTCCTTCCTTCCTTTCCTGCACCCAGACTCCATTTCTTCCTTCCTTTCCTGCACCCAGACTCCATTCCTTCCTTCCTTTCCTGCACCCAGACTCCATTCCTTCCTTCCTTTCCAGCACCCAGACTCCATTCCTTCCTTCCTTTCCTCCAACTAGACTCCATTCCTTGCTTTCCTGCACCCAGAATCTGTTCCATCCTTTTTTGCACCCAGACTATATTCCTTCTGCTCTTTCATACACCCAGGTTCCATTCCTTACGTAATTTCCCGCACCTAGACTCCATTCCTTCAGTCCTTTCCTCCACCCAGGTTCCATTCCTTCCATCCTTGTTTGCACCCAGACTATATTCCTTCTCTCCTTTCCTCCATACAGACTCCATTTCTGGTCCTCTTTTTTCTTCCTATATGTTCCTTCTTTACCACCTGTCCTATGCTTCCCCCCCTTACAATTTCCTGTGTGTTGCTGTTTTCTCTCGTTCTTTCCTGCTTGATTTCACTCCTCCAGTCCTACGTGTCACACTCTCACTCAATCCTTGCTGACTACCATCTCCACACTCCTTCTTTTCCTCTTGGCACCGTCTACCCACTCCTTCCTTCCTAGCACTCTCTCCCCATCCCTTTCCTCCTCTTCCCGCTCATTCCTTCCCACCTGGCACCTTTTCCTCACTCCTCCTTTCCCGCTGGGCATTTGTGCCAAAAGGGAAGGAAAAAACATGGAAATCTCCCCACTCCTTCCTGGGTAGAGACCTCCCCCCCTCCAACTTCCAACCCTTTTGGGACCATCTCAACACTCCTACCTTCCTAAAAAAAAACATTTCACACCTTTTCTTCCTCTTGGTAATGTCTCCCCACTCTTTCCTTCCCAGCTCCCGCTCTTTACTCCTTCCATTCCTCTTGGCAATGTCTCCTCACTCCTCCCTTCCTAGGACCTTCTCTTCACTCCTGATAATGTGTCCCAGAAAACACATTAGAATTTGCTCGGTTTGCTCTTCTCCTCATTCCGAATCACTTAGGACCAGCCGGGAATAAAGGATGCAGACCCCCTATGTATCGATCCAGTATTCCGAGACTATGAACCATAAATCTTCCTTTTATACACAAATAGTGTGAGGAGCAACAGGTGGTGAGGAGCAGCAGGTGGTGAGGAGCAACAGGTGGTGAGGAGCAACAGGTGGTGAGGAGCAACAAGTGGTGAGGAGCAACAGGTTATACATTAATAAGGGAATTAATGAGTAGGTTGAGCAGTTATTTTCCATCAAGGGAATTAATATCAATAGTATCATTAATACCTTACAAATCCTTCCATCCCTCTTTTACAACCCCCCCCCCCCATCATTCCTTCCAGCTATGGACCTGCTGTTCACTCCTTCCTTCAGCCCGGCCCCCTTTCACTTCATTGCTTTTTTGTCCCTTCCTTATCTCTAAAGTACAGGGTCTGTGTTTTTAACCCCCGCAGTCCCAGCCATGAGCAGGAAGGTGGTCCGCAGCAGTAAGTTCCGCCACGTGTTTGGCCAGCCCCTGAAGGCGGATCAGTGCTACGATGACATTCGTGTCTCTCAGAACACATGGGACTCCAACTTCTGTGCTGTGAACCCCAAGTTTCTGGCCATTGTGGTGGAGGCGAGCGGCGGAGGCGCGTTTATGGTGCTGCCTCTCTCTAAGGTGAGTGCTCACTCATTGCTGCAGCCTACAGGCAGGAGAAGGCTCTGCGCGAGTTTCGTCGTATGCGCATAGATATGTCCGTGCTAGAGTGGTGTGCAACCCGAGTCCGTGCTGTGTGTCTATGAGTCAGGATATGTGTGTGTCTCTATGACCCAGGTTCTATGTGTTTGTGTCTCTATATGTGTGTCTTTGAGCCGGTTCTATGTGTGTGTCAGGATGTTGTGGTTTGGTGACAGGATGTGGCCGCTCAGGCACAGGTGTAGACGTGATCAGTTTGCAGTGAATGTGTGTCTGTAAGGCTAGTGTGCGGGACGTGTTCGGGTCGGATCACACTCAGGACGTGCCCGGGTCGGATCACACTCGGGACGTGTCCGGGTCGGATCACACTGGGGACATGTCCGGGTCGGATCACACTCGGGACGTGTCCGGGTCGGATCACACTCGGGATGTGTCCGGGTCGGATCACACTGGGGACGTGTCCGGGTCTGATCACACTGGGGACGTGTCCGGGTCGGATCACACTCGGGACGTGTCCGGGTCAGATCACACTCGGGACGTGTCCGGGTCGGATCACACTCGGGACGTGTCCGGGTCGGATCACACTCGGGACGTGTCCGGGTCGGATCACACTCGGGACGTGTCCGGGTCGGATCACACTCGGGACGTGTCCGGGTCGGATCACACTCGGGACGTGTCCGGGTCAGATCACACTCGGGACGTGTCCGGTCGGATCACGCTCGGGACTTGTCCGGGTCAGATCACACTCGGGAGGTGTCTGGGTCGGATCACACTGGGGACGTGTCCAAGGTCGGATCACACTGGGGACGTGTCCGATCACACTCGGGAGGTGTCTGGGTCGGATCACACTCGGGACGTGTCCGGGTCGGATCACACTGGGGACGTGTCCGGGTCGGATCACACTCGGGACGTGTCTGATCACACTCGGGACGTGTCCGGGTCGGATCACACTCGGGACGTGTCCGGGTCGGATCACACTCGGGACATGTCCGGGTCGGATCACACTCGGGACATGTCTGGGTCAGATCACACTCGGGACGTGTCTGGGTCGGATCACACTCGGGACATGTCTGGGTCGGATCACACTGGGGACGTGTCCGGGTCGGATCACACTCGGGACGTGTCTGATCACACTCGGGACGTGTCCGGGTCGGATCACACTCGGGACGTGTCCTGGTTGGATCACACTCGGGACATGTCCGGGTCGGATCACACTCGGGACGTGTCTGGGTCGGATCACACTCGGGACGTGTCCGGGTTGGATCACACTCGGGACGTGTCTGGGTCGGATCACACTCGGGACGTGTCTGGGTCGGATCACACTCGGGACGTGTCTGGGTCTGATCACACTCGGGACGTGTCCGGGTCGGATCACACTCGGGACGTGTCTGGGTCTGATCACACTCGGGACGTGTCCGGGTCGGATCACACTCGGGACGTGTCCGGGTCGGATCACACTCGAGACGTGTCCGGGTCGGATCACACTCGGGACGTGTCTGGGTCGGATCACACTCGGGACGTGTCCGGGTCGGATCACACTCGGGACGTGTCTGGGTCTGATCACACTCGGGACGTGTCCGGGTCTGATCACTCGGGACGTGTCTGGGTCTGATCACACTCGGGACGTGTCCGGGTCGGATCACACTCGGGACGTGTCCGGGTCGGATCACACTCGAGACGTGTCCGGGTTGGATCACACTCGGGACGTGTCTGGGTCGGATCACACTCGGGACGTGTCTGGGTCGGATCACACTCGGGACGTGTCTGAGTCGGATCACACTCGGGACGTGTCTGGGTCGGATCACACTCGGGACGTGTCTGGGTCGGATCACACTCGGGACGTGTCCGGGTCGGATCACACTCGGGACGTGTCTGGGTCTGATCACACTCGGGACGTGTCTGGGTCTGATCACACTCGGGACGTGTCCGGGTCGGATCACACTCGGGACGTGTCTGGGTCGGATCACACTCGGGACGTGTCTGGGTCTGATCACACTCGGGACGTGTCCGGATCGGATCACACTCGGGACGTGTCCGGATCGGATCACACTCGGGACGTGTCTGGGTCTGATCACACTGGGGACGTGTCTGGGTCTGATCACACTCGGGACGTGTCCGGATCGGATCACACTCCGAATACAGACTCGCTCGCTGCACAATGGCCCCTGTGTGTCCCCGTGACGTCCGTCTGTGTGTGACCTCAGGGAGACTATCTCATGATCAGGAATAAAGCAGGGCTTGCAGCATTAACCCCAAGTCACTGGCACATCACATATTAACCCCCGAGTTACTGGCACGTCGCATATTAACCCCCGAGTCTCCAGCACGCTGCATATTAACCCTCAAGTGACCAGCATTCTGCATATTAACCCCTTAGTGAGAGGCACCAGAGCTCAGCATATCGTCAGCTGTCCCCAATCTGTTAGTCCTCCACTCGCCCGGCTCTCTTCAGTAAATGTGCCCACCGTCCTGTGCCCCCTCCAGTATATGAACCCTCCAGTCCGTGTCAGGCTGAGTTCGCCATGTGACCTTCGGCTGTGTTACTGTGTGATTGTACTGTTTGTGTGTTATTGTGTCACATCTTTGTGTGTGTGTCTCTGCGTGACATGGTGTGTGTGTAATCTATACGTTGTGTACATATCACTAACTCAGAGTGAAGGGGCAGACTCTTAAAGTGAGTCACAGAGAGATTTGTGAGGGTCCTGAGAATCAGCACCGGAGCTAATGGCCTGCTCTGCGGTGGCGCCGTCTCTGGGACCTGCTCTGCGGTGGGGCCAGCTTTACAGAGGGGCCTGCTCTGCGGTGGGGCCTGCTGTGCGGTGGGGTCATCCCTGTACAAGACATGCAGCAACCTCCAACGATCATTTCAGCCTCGTCAGGCGGGTTTAACTGACACCCCTCTAGGCACAGAGCGAGATTCTTAGGTGAATGGGCAGAGTCTCCGGGTCTCGGTGTGGTTGTGGTTTGACAGATTATTGTGGTCTCATGCAGCATTTTTGTTGTTTTTTTGGGGTGGCACAGTATGCTGGGTTTTTGGGGTGGCACGGTATGCTGGGCTTTTGGGGTGGCACAGTATGCTGGGTTTTTGGGGTGGCACGGTATGCTGGGTTTTTGGGGTGGCATAGTATGCTGGGTTTTTGGGGTGGCACATTATGTTGTTTTTTTTGGGGTGGCACAGTATGCTGGGCTTTTGGGGTGGCACGGTATGCTGGGTTTTTGGGGTGGCACAGTATGCTGGGTTTTTGGGGTGGCACAGTATGCTGGGTTTTTGGGGTGGCACGGTATGCTGGGTTTTTGGGGTGGCATAGTATGCTGGGTTTTTGGGGTGGCACATTATGTTGTTTTTTTTGGGGTGGCACAGTATGCTGGGCTTTTGGGGTGGCACGGTATGTTGTTTTTTTTGGGGTGGCACAGTGTGCTGGGCTTTTGGGGTGCACAGTATGCTGGGTTTTTGGGGTGGCACAGTATGCTGGGCATTTGAGGTGGCACGGTATGTTGGGCTTTTGGGGTGGCACAGTGTTGTTTTTTTGGGGTGGCACAGTGTGCTGGGCTTTTGGGGTGGCACAGTATGCTGGGCTTTTGGGGTGGCACGGTATGCTGGGTTCTTGGGGTCACAGTGGTATTATATGCCGGATTCTCGGGGGTGGAGCGGTTTGTGGGTTCTCAGGGTGATCCCTGTGCTGTGTGCCAGTTCCCGCGCACCCGTTAGGTCGCGGCAGGGCGTCGCTGTCACCGCAGTTGACTTTTGCCCTTATTTGGAAGCCAGTGTGAGCGAGCGCTCGCTGCATTTCCTGCTCGCAGAATGAGGCGTGACAAGACGAGCAGATCTTCCTGCTCCCGCTGACGTTTCACTCTGCCTTCTCTTCACCAGCAAAGCATCCGCATGTGCTGCCTGCCATAGAGCTGAGCGCCCCCTGCTGTCTGCACACCCTCACTGAGGATGCTCTGCGTTGGCCTCTGCTGCACCGTGACCCTTCTGGGCAAATAATCCAGATTACGCACTCACCGGTAGGGATGTGCGTTTCGGGTTTCGGAATTTCGGAATTTTCACGAAATTTCCCGATTCGTGTTTTCTGATGCGGCCGAATTTCCGAAAATTTTTAGATCCGAAAATGGCAGATCCGAAAAGTTTTCCGAGCCGAAACGAAATATTTTCCGAATTTTCGAATGGACTTGAAATGTGTCAAATCGAAATTTATTGCTTTGAAACGAGGAGAACAGACGTTCCGAAAAAACGAAAATTTCCGAACTTACGAAAAGTCGATACAAAAAACGAGCTGTGACACGAAAATACGAAAAATGGTCGAAATTCCGAAAAAACCAGTACACGAAAAACGAATCGAGCCGAACCGAATCAAAACAGAAATCGGTCGAAACGAGCTGAATCGAAAAGTTTAAAAATCCGAAAAATCAAACCGAATCGAACCGAAAAAAAATCGGTGCACAAGCCTACTCACCGGACACTTTATTAGGTACACCTTGCTGGTACCGGGTTGGACCCCCTTTTGCTTTAACTCTTCGTGGATTCACATGGTGTTGGAAACATTCCTCCGAGGTGTCGCTCCATATTGACCTGATGACGTTGCGCAGTTGCTGCAGATTTGTCGGCTGCTCCTCCATGATGCAAATCTCCCGTTCCACCACATCTCAAAGGGGCTCGATTGGATTGAGATCTGGGGACTGTGGAGGCCATTGGACCACAGTGACCTCATTGTCACATTCAAGAAAGCAGTGTGAGATGATTTGAGCTTTGTGACATGGTGCATTATCCTGCTGGAAGGAGCCATCAGAAGATACAGGGGACACTGTGCTCATAAAGGGATGGACATGGCTCCTTCCAGCAGGATAATGCACCATGTCCATCCCTTTATGAGCACAGTGTCCCCTGCATCTTCTGATGGCTCCTTCCAGCAGGATAATACACCATCAGAAGATACAGGGGACACTGTGCTCATAAAGGGATGGACATGGTGCATTATCCTGCTGGAAGGAGCCACCAGAAGATACAGGGGACACTGTGCTCATAAAGGGATGGACATGGTGCATTATCCTGCTGGAAGGAGCCATCAGAAGATACAGGGAACACTGTGCTCATAAAGGGATGGACATGGTGCATTATCCTGCTGGAAGGAGCCATCAAAGATACAGGGGACACTGTGCTCATAAAGGGGTGGACATGGTGCATTATCCTGCTGGAAGGAGCCATCAGAAGATACAGGGGACACTGTGCTCATAAAGGGATGGACATGGTGCATTATCCTGCTGGAAGGAACCATCAGAAGGTACAGGGGACACTGTGCTCATAAAGGGATGGACATGGTGCATTATCCTGCTGGAAGGAGCCATCAGAAGATACAGGGGACACTGTGCTCATAAAGGGATGGACATGGTGCATTATCCTGCTGGAAGGAACCATCAGAAGGTACAGGGGACACTGTGCTCATAAAGGGATGGACATGGTGCATTATCCTGCTGGAAGGAGCCATCAGAAGATACAGGGGACACTGTGCTCATAAAGGATGGACATGGTGCATTATCCTGCTGGAAGGAGCCGTCAGAAGATACAGGGGACACTGTGCTCATAAAGTGATGGACACGGTGCATTATCCTGCTGGAAGGAGCCATCAGAAGATACAGGGGACACTGTGCTCATAAAGGGATGGACATGGTGCATTATCCTGCTGGAAGGAGCCATCAGAAGATACAGGGGACACTGTGCTCATAAAGGGATGGACATGGTCAGTAACAATACTCAGGTAGGCCGTGGAGTTTAAACGATGCTCAATTGGTACTAAGGGGCCCAAAGTGTGCCAACAAAATATCCCCCACACCGTTACACCATCACCACCAGCCTGACCCACTGATACAAGTCAGGATGGATCCAGCTTTTATGTTGTTTAGGTCAAATTCTGACCCATCTGAACGTCACAGCTGAAATCGAGACTCATCAGACCAGGCAATGTTTTCCAATCTTTTATTGTCCAGTTTTGGTGTCTGTGTGAATTGTAGCTTCAGTTTCCTGTTCTTATTGACAGGAGGCACCCGGTGTGATCTGCTGCTGTAACCCATCTGCTGCTGCTGTAGCACATCTGCTGCTGCTGTAGCCAATCTGCTTCAAGGCTGGACGTGTTGTGTGTTCAGAGATGATATTCTGCAGACCTTGCTTGTATCGAGTGGTTTTGTGAGTTACTGTCGCCTTTCTATCATCTCGGTCCAGTCTGCACATTCTCCTCTGACCTCACAAGGCGTTTTCGTCCACACAGCTGCCGCTCACTGGATAGTTCCTCTTTTTTTTCGGGTCATTCTCTGTAAACCCTAGAGATGTTGAGTGAAAATCCCAGTAGATCAGCAGTTTGTGAAATACTCAGACCAGCCCGTCTGGCACCAACAACCCATGCCACGTTCAAAGTCACTGAAACCCCCTTTCTTCCCCCATTCTGATGCTCGGTTTGAACTTCAGTAAGTCGTCTTCACCGCGTCACGAAGCCGAAATGCATTGAGCCGCTGCCATGTGATTGGCTGATTAGAAATTTGTATTAACGAGCAATTTATTTATTTATTTATAAAGGATTTTACCAGGAAGGATACATTGAGATTTCTCTCGTTTTCAAGTATGTCCTGGGTTCAAGATTGCACAGGTGTACCTAATAAAGTGGCTGCTGAGTGTAGACGTGACTGTACATCTAATACCAGAGGGGGATATTCACTAAACACTGCACTTTCACCAAAATCACAAAGAACACGACAAATCACCATGGTTACTGCAATGGAGCTGGTCTGCCGGGCAGCCACCAGAATTCTCGGGGCCCCTTACTGCAGCACTATTTGGGGCCTCTCTGCTTGCCATCGCTGAGATTTAACGTCACCGCTGGGTCCGGTCGTTTCGCTGTCATAACCTGCAGAATTCCCACCGAACGCGCTCCAATTCCACATCGTGCAGGGCAGCACTTTTATCATACTGCGTGACAGCGTGTGGGAGTATTAGGAGTCCAGGGATACACGGATGAGCTGGCAGCCTGTGCTTAGCATGTGTACCCTGAATGTTCATGCCACGTGTAACTGGTGCAGGACTCCTGCAGGTATACAGTTGTGTTCAAAATTATTCAACCCCCACTGAAATTGAGTGTTTTGGCCAGTTTGACATTGATTTTGATCATTCAGTCATCTTGCTTACAATTAAATCAAAGAGGCACGTGTAGGTCAGACAAATATAACATAACATTTATAATGAAATAACCACAAATGTCTTTTCTGTGCTCACATCATTATCAGTTTTATTCAACCCCCAAGTGACATTCAATCTTAGTACTTAGTACAACATCCTTTTACAGTTATAACAGCTTTTAAACGTGAAGCATAGCTTGACACAAGTGTCTTGCAGCGATCTACGGGTATCTTCGCCCATTCATCATGGGCAAAAGCCTCCAGTTCAGTCACATTCTTAGGCTTGCGCACTGCACCTGCTTTCTTTAAGTCCCACCAGAGGTTCTCAATCGGATTTAAGTCAGGTGACTGCGATGGCCACTCCAAAATGTTCCAGCCTTTAATCTGCAACCATGCTCTAGTGGACTTGGAGGTATGCTTGGGATCATTGTCCTGTTGAAAGGTCCAACGTCTCCCAAGCCTCAGGTTTGTGACGGACTGCATCACATTGTCATCCAATATCTCCTGGTACTGAAGAGAATTCATGGTACCTTGCACACGCTGAAGCTTCCCTGTACCTGCAGAAGCAAAACAGCCCCAAAGCATGATTGACCCCCCGCCATGCTTCACAGTAGGCAAGGTGTTCTTTTCTTCATAGGCCTTGTTCTTCCTCCTCCAAACATAGCGTTGATCCATGGGCCCAAACAGTTCTAATTTTGTTTCATCAGTCCACAGAACACTATCCCAAAACTTCTGTGGTTTGTCCACATGACTTTTGGCATACTGCAGTCGACTCTTCTTATTCTTTGGAGACAGCAAGGGGGTGCGCCTGGGAGTTCTGGCATGGAGGCCTTCATTACGCAGTGTGCGCCGTATTGTCTGAGCTGAAACTTCAGTACCCACATCTGACAAATCTTTTCTCAGTTCCTCAGCAGTCACACGGGGACTTTTCTCCACTCTACGCTTCAGGTAGCGCACAGCAGTCGAAGTCAGCATCTTCTTTCTGCCACGACCAGGTAGCGTTTCAACAGTGCCCTTTGCCTTGAATTTGCGAATGATGCTTCCTATGGTCTCTCTTGGTATGTTTAACATCTTTGCAATCTTCTTATAGCCATTGCCCTTCCTGTGAAGAGTAATCACCTCTTCTCTTGTCTTCCTGGACCATTCTCTTGACTTCACCATGTTTGTAACCACACCAGTAAATGTCTAGAAGGAGCTGAGTATCACAGTCATTTTAAAGCTGCCTAATTGGTGTTTATTATGCTTTATTGCTGCTCCGTGACCTCCACAGGTGTTTTCAATACCTGATTGAAAACACTTGAATGAACCTCTGTTCTTCAGAGTGGTAGTCTTTAAGGGGTTGAATAATTGTGTCAATGAAGAATTCACAAAAGAAACATTTACTACTGTATTACAAAACCAATTGATGTCATTTTAGTTGCATATGGTTCTTTAAAAAGTCCTTGTAGGATTTCATTCTGAATACAATTACAAATGTCACTAAATTCCCTAAAACCCTTTACAGCATTGGGGGTTGAATCATTTTGAACACAACTGTACTGTGCGTCACATGTCCATGGAGTCAGGATGGGCTTTATTCACCAGCTCAGCCCTATGTAGCTCTGAGGTGCTTTAGCGAGTGAGTGCGGTGCCTTAGCAGGTGAGAGTGGCTCTGCGGTGCCTTAGCAGGCGAATGCGGTGCCTTAGCAGGTGAGTGCAGTGCGGCTCTGCGGTGCCTTAGCAGGTGAGTGCAGTGCGGCTCTGCGGTGCCTTAGCAGGTGAGTGCAGTGCGGCTCTGCGGTGCCTTAGCAGGTGAGTGCGGTGCGGCTCTGCGGCAGCAGGTGAGGCGCAGCGCTCAGGTCAGGAGGGTGAAGTCCGGGGGAAGAACTCGCTAGAGGTAATGAGGCGCGTTTTAACATGGAAGCCGCGTTACACGTCACGTGTTGTGTCTCCCCAGACAGGACGCCTGGACAAGTCACAGCCATTGGTCTGCGGCCACACGGCTCCGGTGCTGGACATTGACTGGTGTCCCCACAACGATAACGTCATCGCCAGCGGCTCAGAGGACTGCAGCGTAATGGTAAGGATCGGGGGCGCATGTCAAATGCCCCTCCCCCACTGTGACTTTACATGGCCAAGTGATATGTAACACGGGGTCATTGGCTGTCTCTTAACTACATGTCCCATGATCCCCCACATGCAGTAAGGCCGGCGTCATGACAGGGTAACATGGGGGGGGGTGACAGCCAGGCACCCTCTGAGACTCGGCGACGATGACAGTGCTAGCCCTGATCTTGGACCCTTGGGGTGTAACCCTGTCCCTGTGGGGTGTGACCCTGTCCCTGTGGGATGTGACCCTGAGGGATGTGTCCCTGTGGGATGTGACCCTGTCCCTGTGGGGTGTGACCCTGACCCTGTGGGATGTGACCCTGACCCTGTGGGATGTGACCCTGACCCTGTGGGGTGTGACCCTGACCCTGTGGGGTGTGACCCTGACCCTGTGGGGTGTGACCCTGACCCGCGCCTGGGTGCAGGAATCCTCACACAGAGTATCGGTACAGGGACGCACACTGCGCGCGTGAATGTGGAATAACACGTCTCTCCCCCTAAGGTTTGGGAAATTCCAGACGGGGGGCTGACACGCTCCCTCTCAGAGCCCATCGTCACACTAGAGGGACACACAAAACGAGTGGGCATCGTCACCTGGCACCCGACGGCCCAGAACATTCTGCTGAGTGCAGGTATGGAGTGCGGGGAGAGGGCTGTGCGGAATGAACATGTGCAGGTATACGCTAGGAGCAGGGAGCACACCACCACGGTGTACGCCGGGTGCAGGGAGCGCGCCTGCATGGTGTACGCTAGGAGCAGGGAGCACACCACCACGGTGTACGCTAGGAGCAGGGAGCGCGCCACCACGGTGTACGCCAGGTGCAGGGAGCGCCCCAGCACGGTGTCACTGGGTGCAGGGAGCGCGCCAGCACAGTGTATGCCGGGTGCAGGGAGCGCCCAAGCACGGTGTCATCAGGTGCAGGGAGCGCGCCAGCATGGTGTACGCCGGGTGCAGAGAGCACGCCAGCACGGTGTACGCTGGTTGCAGGGAGCGCCCCAGCACCGTGTCGCTGGGTGCAGGGAGCACGCCAGCACGGTGTCACTGGGTGCAGGGAGCGCGCCAGCACGTGCATGCCGGGTGCAGGGAGCGCGCCAGCACGGTGTATGCCGGGTGCAGGTAGCGCACAAGCAGTGTCACTGGGTGCAGGGAGCGCCCCAGCACCGTGTCACCGGGTGCAGGGAGCGCCCCAGCACCGTGTCACCGGGTGCAGGGAGCACCCCAGCACCGTGTCACCGGGTGCAGAGAGCACGCCAGCATGGTGTACGCCAGGTGCAGAGAGCACGCCAGCACGGTGTATGCCGGTGGCAGGGAGCGCCTCAGCATGGTGTATGCTGGGTGCAGGGAGCTCGCCAGCATGGTGTACGCCGGGTGCAGGGAGCGCGCCAGCATGGTGTACGCCAGGTGCAGGGAGCGCGCCAGCATGGTGTACGCCGGTTGCAGGGAGTGCCCCAGCATGGTGTATGCTGGGTGCAAGGAGCGCGCCAGCATGGTGTACGCCGGGTGCAGGGAGCGCGCCAGCATGGTGTCACTGGATGGAGGGAGCGCGCCAGCATGGTGTACGCCGGGTGCAGGGAGCTGTAGATGCAGTGAGGTCTCGCTCTCCCCTCAGGCTGTGATAACGTGGTCCTGATTTGGGACGTGGGGATTGGTCAGTCCGTGATCTCGCTGGAGGACACGCACCCGGATCTCATATACAGCGTGGCCTGGAATTGGGACGGGAGCCTAATCTGCACCTCCTGCAAGGACAAGAAGATCCGGGTCATCGAGCCCAGGGCCGGGACCATCATCACAGTGAGTTTGATATTAATGCGACAGGTCGTGCCGGTCACCGGCTTAATGTAGCAGGCCCTGCTAGTCCCCAGCTGAGTGCGACGGGCGCTGCCGGTCACCGGTATTAAAGTCGCTGCCGTTGTCCCGGCCTGTCGGCGCGGAGCTAAATGTCTGCATTTCTGTCACAGGAAATAGAGAAACCCCATGAAGGCAGCCGGCCGGTGCGCGTCATCTTCGTGTCCGACGATAAAATACTCAGCACGGGATTCAGTCGGATGAGCGAGCGACAAGTGGCCTTGTGGGACCTGGTGAGACAATCTGGGAGAGCGTGGCAGGAGCCGGGGGGGGGGGGGTGGAAAAGGGCCGCCCGCACATAGCAGGTCCATACAGCACTCGCAGCCCCCGCTGACACCGGTACTGTGTTTCCTTAACCCGTAGAAGTCTCTGGAGGAGCCGCTCACCCTGCAGGAGCTGGACACCAGCAGCGGAGTCCTCATCCCCTTCTATGATCCAGACACCGGCATCGTGTACCTCGGGGGAAAGGTAAGAGGCGGATCACGTCTGCCCGCCTACTGGGTGTGTCGCTCATTGGATGGAAAGGATTGAATGGGGCGTGAACCTTGTGTCGCCCTCCAGGTGAGCCAAGGGCGACATGAGAGGATCACATGGGGTGTGTGACATCGTGTCGCCCTCCGGGTGAGTTGAGGGATAGAGGATCACATGGGGTGTGTGACATCGTGTCGTCCTCCGGGTGGGTCATCAGGTAGGTTGAGGGATACAGAGGATCACATGGGGTGTGTGAAATCGTGTCGCCCTCCGGGTGGGTTGAGGGATAGAGGATCACATGGGGTGTGTGACATCGTGTCGCCCTCCGGGTGGGTTGAGGGATAGAGGATCACATGGGGTGTGTGACATCGTGTCGCCCTCCGGGTGGGTTGAGGGATAGAGGATCACATGGGGTGTGTGACATCGTGTCGCCCTCCGGGTGGGTTGAGGATCACATGGGGTGTGTGACATCGTGTCGCCCTCCAGGTGGGTTGAGGGATACAGAGGATCACATGGGGTGTGTGACATCGTGTCGCCCTCCGGGTGGGTTGAGGATCACATGGGGTGTGTGACATCGTGTCGCCCTCCGGGTGGGTTGAGGGATAGAGGATCACATGGGGTGTGTGACATCGTGTCGCCCTCCGGGTGGGTTGAGGGATAGAGGATGGAATGGCAGGATGCGGAGCAGATGGGGCGCATTTCTCTGGGAGAGATACAGAGTATCCTGTGCTGGACACGCGATGCACCCGACGCCTTTTATTAGACTTCATTCCAGTATACAGGTCACTTATCGATAATACTGACCCCAAGTCTGAGGAATCAGGGCGTCATCCATGGACTCCTAACACCCCGTCCTCTCTGTATTACAGGGCGACAGCAGCATCAAGTACTTTGAGGTGACGGACGAGGCGCCCTACGTGCACTTCCTGTCGCAGTACGGCAGTAAGGAGTCTCAGCGGGGGATGGGGTACATGCCCAAACGAGGCCTGGAAGTCAATAAGTGCGAGATAGCCAGGTAAGTGTATCATGTGATCCAACGCAAGCGAGTCCTGCTGCTTCCCCTCCCACCAGGAGCCACCGTTATCACTCCAGAGCGTCCAAGGGTCCCGATCGCCTCCATGTCCGGCGCACAGCGTGGCTCGTCCGCCTCTGACCGGCCAATATGTTTCAGGTTTTACAAGCTTCACGAGAGGAAGTGTGAGCCCATCATTATGACCGTTCCTCGCAAGGTGAGGTAACCACCAAGCAGTGGCTCCGCAGGGGCGGGTTCTGGATGCCTGCGTCAAGTACTGACCCCTCCCTCTCTCTCTCAGTCGGACCTGTTCCAGGAGGACCTGTACCCGGACGCGGTGGGACCAGACCCGGCCCTCACAGCTGAGGAGTGGTTAGGAGGGAAGAACGCGGGCCCCATCCTGATCTCCCTGCGTGACGGATACGTCCCAAGCAAGTCCCGGGAACTCAAAGTGACAAAGAACGTCCTGAGCGGGCGAGTCCCGAAGCGCAGCCACTCCTCCAATGACGGGAAGGGAAGCACGGTAAGGGGCTGGTCCAGATAGTCCGGGCTGAGCGCGTGGTCGAGTCCTGGCTGTGAAGCTCGTCACGGGGCGCCATTAATACTCTGGTACCCGAGCCCCTTAGCCGTACAATGTGCGCGTCACGCAGCGATATCCGCCCCGGGAGCCGTGCTAACCTTCACACGTCTTGTCTGTAGGACCTGGTCATGGAGCAGCTCCTGGAAGATATAAAGCAGCTGAAGGCGACGGTGTCCGCCCAGGAGAAGCGCATCGCTCAGCTGGAGAGGGCGGCCAACTAACAGACTTTGCAGGCAGTTGGCCGCGCACGGTCCTTCTCTCCTCCAGGAAATCCACGTGGAGGGAGAGCTGAATTCTGCCAAATCCAAGCCATCGCGCCTCTCTTTGCCCGTCACACCCGTCTGTGCCAAGGGGAGGAACCAGGACTAAAACCAAAAGGGAGGGGCTTGCCGCTTGTCTCCTGGGATAAGACGCTGGTGTCACGTCAGAGCCAGTGGTTTCTTGTGGCAGGAGGTGGGCGTGTAGGTGCACCGTGCCAGGTGCAGGTTCATCCCCCGATATTCAGGTACGTCATTATGTCACAGGGGGTGATAACCACGAGCCAAGGCGTTCATTGTCCCAGGAGCCGCAAGCTCTTCTGCCGCCGCTTCCTCCCGGGAGGAAATAAAGTGATTCCAAACCAGCTTCCGCTGCTCAATCCCGACTTCCAGGCCTGGTTTTATTTCACCACAATAAAAACTCGGCAACGAGCCGGGAGACAACGCGTTCCTCGCCAAGACACCAGGGCGGATTCAAAGCGCACCGTACCCGAGGGCAGGAAACGTTGCGGGGTTTGGTCACGTTTGATCCGGGCTGGGGAATTGTGCTCCAGGGACGTCAGGTTTGGGATCCTCTCCCCGAGCTGGTACATACAGGGGGCGCTATAACATTAACGCAAGTTTTAACGCGTGCGCAAAAACCCTTTGCGCGGAACGTCGTATTACTAGGTCCGCGAAAAAAAATGCGCGTTAACGTTTAACGCGGGTGAACCTGCGCGAACCCTTTGCGAGCGTAATGTACTTTACACTGTGAGCGCTAATGCGTTGGTACGCGGACGATATTACAATCTATGCGCAGTGTTTAACGCACAGCGTTTGCGCGCATAATTTTAACGTCTTTTAAAAGCTGGTGTTAATGACAAATCTGAACGTTCTGGCCGAAACCAAATACACCAGCACGAAAAAAAATATGCAGCACAGTATAGTTACACATTCTACACATACCCAAACAATAAAATGGAGAAGCTGTGTGGGTTTTTATTATTGCTGCAGCATATATACTCTGATTTTGACAGGCACAAAAACTGAACGGGAGACAATTGTGGTTCTTAATTCTGATTGGCTGAATCGCGTGGAAAAAAAAAGGTCCGCACACTGATTTCTGAGCGCAGCGTTAATGCGCGCGCGTTATTTTTTTAACGGATTGAAAAATGCGCTTGGATTGTAATAACGCGAGTAAATTAACGCTGGTAACGTTTAACGCACAAATTAACGCACTGCGCAAGGATTGTGATATAGCCCAGGGTGTCTTATCGCTCTGGCCGAGATTCGGCGCTCTGCTCGCTGCTGGACGTCCAGGTGCGGATAGGATGGAATCCAGGGTTTGACCGCGTCACATCAAATCATCCCCCGGTCACTACACCAAATATAAAAACAGGACAGGCGTCCCTAAAACATCATCCCACGAGTAACAGCACAGCCCAAACCAGCACGCCGGACCCCAGGGACCCCGTGCCGACTCACAATGACACAGGCTGACAGCCCAAACCAACACAGAGCAGGAGTTCCCCGTGGACAAACCGGCACCCACACAACCCAACACCCACACAACACTGACACGCCGGCACCCACACAACACCGGGAGGCTTTGGACGACGCACAGCACAGGTATATTTATGGCAATTGTTTAGGTGTCTCATGGGGGAGGAGAGGGTCACGTGGGGGGGGGCAGCAACAAGAGTACAAGGCCGGGCAGACTGGTTCCCCCCCCCTCCTGAAGACAGAAGACGTGTCATGCAGAGAGAGGTAACGCTTTTATTGGGATCATTGCGAGAGGCACAGACATGCAGGGAGCCGTGCTCACCCCGTGGGGTCAGGAGGGAGCCGTGCTCGCCCCGTGGGGTCAGGAGGGAGCCGTGCTCGCCCCGTGGGGTCAGGAGGGAGCCGTGCTCGCCCCGTGGGGTCAGGAGGGAGCCGTGCTCGCCCCGTGGGGTCAGGACGGAGCCGGCCCGATCCAGTAAGAAGTCCCAGGTTTAGTGCAGCCCCCTCTGCCAGATCTGGACGCCCCTGCGGGGACGGTGACCTCATTTCTGCTTCTCTTGCGCCCACTGAGACGGCGTCAGGGTCTTCTGCTCGAACGCGTGGATGAGTTTCATCTCCTCAGACAGGCAGCCGTTCACCAGCCTGTGGGGGGCAGACAGCGTCAATGAGCGGGGGGGAGACAGCGTCAATGAGCGGGGGGGAGACAGCGTCAATGAGCGGGGGGGAGACAGCGTCAATGAGCGGGGGGGAGACAGCGTCAATGAGCGGGGGGGAGACAGCGTCAATGAGCGGGGGGAGACAGCGTCAATGAGCGGGGGGGAGACAGCGTCAATGAGCGGGGGGGAGACAGCGTCAATGAGCGGGGGGAGACAGCAGCGTCAATGAGCGGAGGGGCGACAGCGTCAATGAGCGGAGGGGCGACAGCGTCAATGAGCGGAGGGGAGACAGCGTCAATGAGCGGTGCAGCGACAGCGTCAATGAGCGGGGGGGGCGACAGCGTCAATGAGCGGGGGGGCGACAGCGCCAATGAGCGGGGGGGCGACAGCGTCAATGAGCGGGGGGCGACAGCGTCAATGAGCGGGGGGGCGACAGCGTCAATGAGCGGGGGGCGACAGCGTCAATGAGCGGGGGGGCGACAGCGTCAATGAGCGGGGGGGCGACAGCGTCAATGAGCGGGGGGCGACAGCGTCAATGAGCGGGGGGCGCGACAGCGTCAATGAGCGGGGGGAGACAGCGTCAATGAGCGGGGGGCGACAGCGTCAATGAGCGGAGGGGCGACAGCGTCAATGAGCGGGGGGAGACAGCGTCAATGAGCGGGGCAGCGACAGCGTCAATGAGCGGGGGGGCGACAGCGTCAATGAGCGGGGCGGCGACAGGGTCAATGAGCGGGGGGGCGACAGCGTCAATGAGCGGGGGGGCGACAGCGTCAATGAGCGGGGGGCGACAGCGTCAATGAGCGGAGGGGCGACAGCGTCAATGAGTGGGGGGGAGACAGCGTCAATGAGCGGGGGGAGACAGCGTCAATGAGCGGGGGGAGACAGCGTCAATGAGCGGGGGGAGACAGCGTCAATGAGCGGGGGGAGACAGCGTCAATGAGCGGGGGAGACAGCGTCAATGAGCGGGGGGACAGCGTCAATGAGCGGGGGGAGACAGCGTCAATGAGCGGGGTCTGACCAGCACGGGAATGCAGCACACACACACACACACACACAGACACAGACACACACACAGACACACCACACACACCTGTGTCGTTGCAGAAGAGGCTTCCCTTCAAACTGGGGGGACACAACCAGGACCCTGAAACTGGTGGAGCAGTGACTGGGCGAAGTGTCCTCCACCTCCTGCATGATAAAAAGAAAGGAAGAGCGATGACTGTTACAAGAAGAGACATCACATGTCAATCATCCTGTAACCCCGCCCAGAAACCAATCATACTGTAACCCCGCCCACCATTACAGGTATTTATAGTGCCAACAAGTTCTGTAGTGCTGTACAATGAGAGAGACAGAATAACAAATACATACACAGAACGGTAGGAGAGGGGACCCTGCCCCAGAGCTTACAATCTAAGAGGAGAGGGGACCCTGCTCCAGAGCTTACACTATAAGAGGAGAGGGGACCCTGCCCCAGAGCTTACAATCTAAGAGGAGAGAGGACCCTGCTCCAGAGCTTACAATCTAAGAGGAGAGAGGACCCTGCCCCAGAGCTTACAATCTAAGAGGAGAGGGGACCCTGCCCCAGAGCTTACAATCTAAGAGGAGAGGGGACCCTGCCCCAGAGTTTACAATCTAAGAGGAGAGGGGACCCTGCTCCAGAGCTTACAATCTAAGAGGAGAGGGGACCCTGCCCCAGAGTTTACAATCTAAGGGGAGAGGGGACCCTGCCCCAGAGCTTACAATCTAAGAGGAGAGGGGACCCTGCCCCAGAGCTTACAATCTAAGGGGAGAGGGGACCCTGCCCCAGAGCTTACAATCTAAGAGGAGAGGGGACCCTGCCCCAGAGCTTACAATCTAAGAGGAGAGGGGACCCTGCCCCAGAGCTTACAATCTAAGAGGAGAGAGGACCCTGCTCCAGAGCTTACAATCTAAGAGGAGAGAGGACCCTGCTCCAGAGCTTACAATCTAAGAGGAGAGGGGACCCTGCCCCAGAGTTTACAATCTAAGAGGAGAGGGGACCCTGCCCCAGAGCTTACAATCTAAGAGGAGAGGGGACCCTGCCCCAGAGATTACAATCTAAGAGGAGAGGGGACCCTGCCCCAGAGCTTACAATCTAAGAGGAGAGGGGACCCTGCCCCAGAGTTTACAGTCTAGAGGGATTGGGGTTGAGGAAGACGAGGGGAATGTTACTGGACGGCAGGATCATTAGTGGTTCAGGAATGGTGGGACCATAGAAGCAGCTTCAATCCTATGTGAGTAGTTGAGCAGAGGGATGAGTAGCGTCAGTGACGTGGTACAATTATCTGAAGAGCTGGGTATTCTTGAAGGCCTGAGGATTTGGGGAGAGTTTGATAGGACGAGGCAAGGCTGCGTTAATGAGGCCAAACGTGGGATCCAGGTCCCAAAGCACAATAATAAATTATATTAGAAAAATTATAAAATGTAAATATAGAAAAAAGTCACACCAAAAAAAGCATAAAAAACGTAGAAATGAGAAACTGTAGCGGAGCACCAAGATCACTGGCCGAGCGAAGTGGTCAGGAGTAGATGTAGGCAGCGGTGCGGTTATGGAGGAGATGTAGGCAGCGGTGCGGTTATGGAGGAGATGTAGGCAGCGGTGCGGTTATGGAGGAGATGTAGGCAGTGGCGCGGTTATGGAGGAGATGTAGGCAGCGGCGCGGTTATGGAGGAGATGTAGGCAGTGGCGCGGTTATGGAGGAGATGTAGGCAGCGGGCGGTTATGGAGGAGATGTAGGCAGCGGCGCGGTTATGGAGGAGATGTAGGCAGCGGCGCGGTTATGGAGGAGATGTAGGCAGCGGTGCGGTTATGGAGGAGATGTAGGCAGTGGCGCGGTTATGGAGGAGATGTAGGCAGCGGCGCGGTTATGGAGGAGATGTAGGCAGCGGTGCGGTTATGGAGGAGATGTAGGCAGGGGCGCGGTTATGGAGGAGATGTAGGCAGTGGCGCGGTTATGGAGGAGATGTAGGCAGTGGCGCGGTTATGGAGGAGATGTAGGCAGCGGCGCGGTTATGGAGGAGATGTAGGCAGTGGCGCGGTTATGGAGGAGATGTAGGCAGCGGCGCGGTTATGGAGGAGATGTAGGCAGCGGCGCGGTTATGGAGGAGATGTAGGCAGCGGCGGGTTATGGAGGAGATGTAGGCAGTGGCGCGGTTATGGAGGAGATGTAGGCAGCGGCGCGGTTATGGAGGAGATGTAGGCAGCGGCGCGGTTATGGAGGAGATGTAGGCAGTGGCGCGGTTATGGAGAGCTTTGTATGTGACCAATATAAGGAATTGGATTCTAAAAGGAAACAGGGAGCCAGTGTAGAGATTGACAGAGGGACGAGGTGAGAGAGGAGAGAGGAGAGAGAGGAGAGGTGCGAGAGATGCGAGAGGAGAGATGCGAGAGGAGAGAGGAGAGGTGCGAGAGATGCGAGAGGAGAGGTGCGAGAGATGCGAGAGGAGAGGGGAGAGGTGCGAGAGGAGAGGTGCGAGAGGAGAGATGCGAGAGGAGAGGAGAGAGGAGAGAGGAGAGGTGCGAGAGGGGAGAGGTGCAATGGATGAGTCTGACACAGGCGTTCATAACAGACTGCAAACTCTTCAATCATACTGTAACCCTGCACAGAAACCTGTCAATCATTGTGGCACCACCCAGAAACCTGTCAATCATACTGTACCTCCATACACAGAGCCTCCCGCCCCTTTATACACAGGCCCCGGGTCTCACCACATGCTCGGCCTCCAGCACCTGCCGGAGTTTCTCCCTCAGAGCCTCCGCACTGACGGCACTATCTCCGGCCATCATTAACTCGCCGCCGGCTCTGCGCATGTGCAAATCCTGCCACAAGGCTGCTATCTTCATACTATGCTGTGATTGGGCAAACCATCTTCAACTACCACGCCCACTTGCAGAAACCGCCCAACGAGATCTCCCCTACCTGACGGACAGCTTCACTGTCCAATCAGAGGCCGGGAAAGATACAAATATATCCAATCGCATCTTTCACAAAAATGAGGCCCCTACCTTGTTATTTAGTTGTCCCAGTTGTGCCTGAAAGAAATAAGCTAAAAAATAAACCTTTTACTCAGAAACGCTGGATTCCCGCCATTTATTGATCGCGGTTATATAATTTATATGTATGAAATAGGATTTGGTTGTTATTTCCCAAATTCCTAATGTCGGGATCACCTGAATCCTACAGGCGGTATCTGGGGCCGCCATGTCACCAGGGAAGCGGGACCCTCCTACTCTGTAACCAGGAAGTGAGGGAGAAGCGACCGGAGGGGGGGGGATATTTAATACAGCCCGAGGACTGTGCTCCCCCACACTGCACCGCGAGTCCGGATTCCCGAGGAGGCCCCCACCGGTGCTACTGGTACAGGGGCGAGATGCAGACCCCCCGGATAGCCATGTAACCCCCCCCCCCGGGATAGCTGGGCTCCATACCCCCCCCCAGACACCCAGGATAGCTGGGCTCCATACCCCCCCCCCAGACACCCAGGATAGCTGGGCTCCATACCCCCCCAGACACCCAGGATAGCTGGGCTCCATACCCCCCCCCCAGACAACCCAGGATAGCTGGGCTCCATACCCCCCCCCCCCAGACACCCAGGATAGCTGGGCTCCATACCCCCCCCCCAGACACCCAGGATAGCTGGGCTCCATACCCCCCCCCAGACACCCAGGATAGCTGGGCTCCATACCCCCCCCCCCCAGACACCCAGGATAGCTGGGCTCCATACCCCCCCCCCCAGGATAACCAGGCTATATATATATATATCCCCTATACCTCTGAGACCACAGGATGGCCAGGCTCTACATAACCCCCTCCCCATACCTCCCTGAGAACCCCCCCCCCCCAGGATGGCCAGGCTCTATATAACCCCATCCTCATATCTCCTTGAGACCTGTGCATGAAAAGTGCTGCCCTGGACAGCTGGGATACGCGCAGCAGCTCCCTATGCTTTACACATATCTGGGGCAGCACTTTTCATACTCTGCCCCTCGGCATGCACATATAGCTTTGTATGACATGTGTGAGAGCTGCCAGATCATGTAAACAACCCCCTATATACCCAGTTATGTCACCATGCAGATTATCCTCCCGGCGTTCCCTCATGCCGTATCTCTTGGTGCAGTCCACCGGTCCCGCCATGTTTGTACCCGCTGGTTTCCTGCGTAGGTCACGCTCTCCCTCCCCATACATTGTGACTCTCCCTTCTTTTCTCACAGGCCGGTGGATCGGTGTGATGGTAGTGGAGGTGGAAGGCTTTTATGGCGTCTACATGCTGTACTGCACCAACCCCAAATACAAAGGCCGCATCTACATCGGTTTCACCGTGAACCCCCAGCGGCGCATCCAGCAGCACAATGGTGGCAAACACAAAGGGGGGGCCTGGAAGACCAGCGGTCGGGGCCCCTGGTGAGTGCATGAGGCAGGACCGGTCACGTAGCTGCTGTATCCAGTGGGATGAGAGCGGAGACGTGTCGCGGTCCTGAGTGTTTCCAGATTGTGTCTCCTCCGCACAGCCTGACCCTCTCTGTCTCCACAGGGACATGGTGCTGATCGTCCACGGATTCCCCAATGACATCGCGGCATTACGGGTAAACCGCCCTCATCACCTCTCACTCGACGTGCGGCCTTCTTTCTAGCGGGTCGATTCATGAATTCGAGTCCAGTTTTGGTGCTTTGCACGTCGGTTCACTTCAGTGACTCCATTTCAGTGAGAAGTCGGTAGAATTAACTATCAAACGGTCACCGTATTTTGCCGAGAAGCTGATTCTAGCAACATGGGAAGTCTCCTCCTAATCCAATAAAAATGTATTAAAACGTGTCTAATAAACAGGGCGGGTTAATCAATGGGAGCAGAAATGCACCGAACAGTGAGGTTTCCCCGTACGGTGACGTTTTCGTGGCCATTCGGATATTCAGAGCAGGCAGTTTGCCAAATTTTGGTGAATTGCCTGTGAAATCTGGTGCCTGTTCGGCAGCTTTTTACAGCGGTCTGTTGAGCAGGTTGTTGGTCAGTTTATCGGATGCGTTCGGCTGAATGAAAGGGCACCGACCGACATTTGCTCTTTGAATAACCTTTTATAAATGTTTTTTTTATCTCTCTCGTGTGGGATTTGGTGTTTAAATTTCTCCCGTTTCGCTGCGTTTCAGGGTCTGTGAATAGATAAGTCGCTCGTTCTGTTGCTTCCGGTGTCGCTGAATCGCTGTAAAATGCCGGTGTTTCTGCCGATTCTCCTGGATTTGATGAATTGCCCTGAATTTGCAGATCCGGTGAGATTCACTGGTTAAATTCAGAGCGGAATGAATGAGCCGCTAAGTCTCGGCTTTCTTGTCGCCTCTGCAGTTTGAGTGGGCCTGGCAGCACCCCCACGTGTCCCGCCGCCTCACACACGTCCCCCGCAAGACCAAGAAGCAGTCCAGCTTTGACTTCCACCTCTTCGTCCTGTATCACATGTTACGTGTGGCCCCGTGGAACCGGCTGCCCCTGACCCTCCGCTGGCTGCGCCAGGAATACCACCGGGAGCTCCCCCCACTCCTGCAGCCCCCCCTGCATATGCCACTGGTGTTTGGGCAAGTGCGAGCCAGACCGATCCCTAAATCCCAGGGCCGAGCGGCAGAGAAGGGTGAGGGTGGTAACCTGCAAGATGTCGCTCCCCAGAGGTGCCGGGTCTGCTACCACGAAGTGCAGGTACGTGGCAGAGCTTCGGGGGGGGGGGGGGGCGCATTATAAAGCATTAACCAATTGATTGAAAGTGTTTTCTGTCTGTGCGGCGCCGGGATAAAACCCCACCATAAACTGATTATTACATGGAGAGCGACACCGGTTACGGATCTGATGCGCCGAGGCCCGAGCCTCTCCCTCTGCTGTGTCTGGTCAGTCTCCCAGGGGCGAGAGGAGGGGTCTGTGATTCGGGGAAAGTGACCGATTCCGCTGCTGCTGTGGTTGACATGCGGTGCTGGATAGTGCTTATACCCGGATAGACCTGTGTGACAGCAGGCAGGGGGTATTAACCGGCTGTGCCGTTGCAGGATGACTGCCTTCGCTGCTTCCATCCCGGCTGCACTCTCACCGCGCACATCCTCTGTCTTGCCAAACTCTTCCTACGAAACGAGCCGGGGAACCTCATCCCCGTGGAAGGGGTCTGTCCCAGGTAAGAGCCGCGCTGTCACCCTGTTGAGTCCGGCGCCTGCAAGACGCGATGAAACGCAAGCCAGGCAGCCGGATTTGTTGTTTTTCCTTGAGGGGGAGAGGTTGTTGTACTTTGTTACATACGGTTTCTGTCCCAGCAGCTGTGATCGCTCGGTGCTGTGGGGAGACCTCGTCCGCTACAAGAAGGGCTGCTACGGGGACCTGGAAGACATCTCCACCTCCCAGGTGAGGCCTGCACCGGCACCTGCTCTGATCCATCTAATGCCGCACATTCATTATCGCAGGTTCAGCAGATTTTGCCAAAAGGAGCTGCCGCCGTTGAAGCCGTTACCGGATGTTGATGAAAAGTGCTGAGATTCAGCAAATTCCACCGAATGAGGGAAATCATTTTTATAATAAAAGCCAGAGGATTTAAACCCGACCAGTAGCCGGCACTGATAGTTCTGTGGGAGAGTTTTGGTGCCGAATCGCCTGTATTTGGTGCATAGCTTCGATAATTGTCAATACGGTGAAACGTGCTGTGCAATTCAGATGTTAAGTGAATAAACCCCTATCTGACATGGCTTCTTTCACGCCTTTTATCTCCCACAGACGCACTGGGCGGACGCGTTACACAGCGATACCTGAGCCGCGTCTGCCACGTGGACGATGTGCCGTGGATTCCCAGCAGCATCTCCCACTAATGAACTTTCTCTGCAAGTCACGTCCATGAAACGAGTCGCCAGACACGCGTATAAAATGTTATTTATTCAAAACGCAAGACAGATTTTAACCCTTTGTGATCATGTCCTGTGCATCAGATGGAAATAATAAAGTGTTACAGTCCAGATGTGCTACCTTTCCTGTACAGCAGGGGATTCTGGGAGTTGTGGTTCAGTAAGAGGGAGGCGCTGCACCTCTTCACATGGAGGAGGTGGGGGGGGGGGGCGGCTCACCAGGATGCAATGGGTTAATACAGGCTCTGAAGCTTCATAAACCGTCTGCAACGGGGGGAAAAAAACAGCCCAAAAGGTATCCACAAAATATAAAAGTGTCCAGGCAGGTCGAGATGTGATGAGGCGCAGAGTCTCCCCCGGCACAGCGAGAAGAGGCGCAGAGTCTCCCCCGGCACAGCGAGAAGAGGCGCAGAGTCTCCCCCGGCACAGCGAGAAGAGGCGCAGAGTCTCCCCCGGCACAGCGAGAAGAGGCGCAGAGTCTCCCCCGGCACAGCGAGAAGAGGCGCAGAGTCTCCCCCGGCACAGCGAGAAGAGGCGCAGAGTCTCCCCCGGCACAGCGAGAAGAGGCGCAGAGTCTCCCCCGGCACAGCGAGAAGAGGCGCAGAGTCTCCCCCGGCACAGCGAGAAGAGGCGCAGAGTCTCCCCCGGCACAGCGAGAAGAGGCGCAGAGTCTCCCCCGGCACAGCGAGAAGAGGCGCAGAGTCTCCCCCGGCACAGCGAGAAGAGGCGCAGAGTCTCCCCCGCACAGCGAGAAGAGGCGCAGAGTCTCCCCCGGCACAGCGAGAAGAGGCGCAGAGTCTCCCCCGGCACAGCGAGAAGAGGCGCAGAGTCTCCCCCGGCACAGCGAGAAGAGGCGCAGAGTCTCCCCCGGCACAGCGAGAAGAGGCGCAGAGTCTTCCCTGGCACAGCGAGAAGAGGCGCAGAGTCTCCCCCGGCACAGCGAGAAGAGGCGCAGAGTCTCCCCCGGCACCGCTCACTTTTTCTTTGGCTCTTTACACGCGACGACGTAACGCTGCGCCACATTCAGGGGCGGCGAATAACCGTCAGCGTAGGAGGTGTCCTCGAACAGCACCGAGTAATCATCCTGAGGCTGAAGGACAAAAAAAACAGACGTGAAGACTTGTAATGGTGAACACAGACTCCCCCTCTCGTCATACAGCTCAGCACCCACAGCCGTCACCCTCCCCGGGCCATGCAACAAATCAAGCTGCCCCGGGCTCTGCATGTGCACTCTCACCCTCCCCGGCCTCTGCATGTGCACTCTCACCCTCCCCGGCCTCTGCATGTGCACTCTCACCCTCCCCGGCCTCTGCATGTGCACTCTCACCCTCCCCGGCCTCTGCCTGTGCACTCTCACCCTCCCGCCGCCTCTATCCCCCCAGTCCTGGGCGCAGACTCATCGCGTCCCTTCCAGCTGCTGACACTTTTTTTCAAATTACCTTTTAAGTCCAAGCTTCTGCTCCTTCTCTTGCAATTCCTGCTCTATTCTTTCTGGCCGCCAGCTCCACGCTCCCCCTGCTCCCCTCAGATTGTAAACTCACAGGGTGTCTGGCTGAGCTTGTATAAAGTGCTAATGGATCCTACAGGCACGTCCGTCTGTCCTCCCTCATTGTAAAGCGCTGCAGATTCTGTTGGCGCTATATCAGTAACTGCATTGTGTTGGCTCTGTATGCGTAACGTAGACATAGCAATAAATCCCAGACTCCCTGTATTGTGTCCGTGACACGTAGGAGTCACTCAACACCACATTCACTGTCCCACAATCCTTTGTGTTTTACAGCCAGCACGTATCATACAGACCATAAAAAGGGAACAGCGAGAAAAAGACAGCACAGTCTCCCACATCCCGCCCAGCACAGGCGCACGGTCGGTCCGTCCGTCCGTCCCCCCCCCCCACTGCACAGGCGCACGGTCCCGCCCCCCTGCACAGTCCCGCCCCCCCCCCACTGGACCCGTACGCTGCACAATACAGGTGTACAGGTGCAGTCTGCCAGACGCTGCACAGTACCCGTGTCCAGCCTCCCCCCCCCCCTCCCCAGCTGCACTCTGTGCCAGGTTGCAGACGATGCGCGCTCACCCGTTGTGGTGGGGTGTGGATCAGAGCCCGGTAGAAACACGTGGTCTGGGGATAGAGAGCCAGGACCAGCTGATCTTTCTGGAATAACGCCTCAGGGTCCGTCTCCGGATTGGCCTTCCACTGCGGCAGCGGGATGATGCGGCGGCGGCTCAGCGTGTGACGTCTGCACAGCAAGAGAACATACAAAAAGGTATTCAGCGAAAAAGACGCATGAGAGGAGCCAGAGAAATCCACACTTAAAGGGGACCATCCTCTAAACCACTCCCTGGAGCGCGAGCGCGGCACAAGCTTCCCGGAGGGGCCGGCGACTGGACACACTGCTCATGTCGCACCGTGCTCACACAGACCCGCCTGGCTCTGCCCCACGCCAGAGAAGTACATACACCCCCCAAAAGGGGCCGCCCCCTCGCAGACGACGGCCCACCCCCTCGCAGACGCGCTGGTGTTTGCAGACATGTCTCCCGGCACGCCAGAAGTGAATTTACTGCGGCCTCGGGTTGGCGCACGCTGATCACTTACTCTTTCCCTTCCTCGTCAATGTCGTCCACTTCATACCTAAAATAAATAAATGACATTAGTGAAGCCGTGTGACATCATCGCAGTGACCTCACATAGCACAGGATACGCACTTGTTAGCCGCGTGGCTGTAGCTGACCACCTCTGCGAGAATCCACTGCTCGTCTCCATCCACAGCCTTGACACGAGCCGCCACCTTGTCTCCAGGCTTGGCCACGTAGTCGCTGGATGCTGGGATTGCGCCACACAGAGGGGGCGGCCTGGAGAGAGAACGGGGGGGGGGGGTCAGGTATACAAGTGGAGGCAAGAGCTGCCGATTCTGCCGTCTGGAAAAGCCATGAACATGTGGCGTCTGCGGACACGGAGCTTCCCAGCGCGCAAAGGCCCGCAGCGCGCAAAGCAATGGTGCATGCACCGCCGGACAGGATATGAGTCAGGAAGACGTTTTAGGGCGTCCACATAAAGGGGTGATACTGAGCGGCGCGCAGGGCGACAGTCTATGAGGGTCATTCACCAACGTCTGGAATTGCCACCGAATTGAATTTTTATCGTGTCTAATTTCGGGACAATCGGTTTATTCACTAAACTGTATTTTCACGAAATAAAAGGAGAATTGACAGAAAAATACGGTGCGATTTGTTGTGATTTGGCGGCACCGAAATTACGCAATTGTTCACAAAACGCTGAATTGCACCAAAATTACCCGATTTCAACCGAACCGGCGAATCCAATAGGTTTTAATGGAATAAACGAGCTTTGGTTTTTGTGTTTATTTCTATTGATTTAACCCCTTGTTAGGAGAATCGGAGACTTCCTGGTTTTCCTCCATTCGGTGCAATCCGGCACTTTTCTCAATGGCTTCGGTGACTCAATTTCCGGCAAATTACGGTAAACATTCAATAGTAAAGTCAGCGAGTTTGCCGGAATTTAATCACACGAATGGAAAGAGCCGGAATGGAGTTACACATGTGTCCTTTGTGATTAACCCCTTCGTATCTGCTCACTTTTCTGTCACTCACTTCTCGCCGGGTTTCCCGATCCACAGCGGCAGCGTCATGGCGGATTGTTGTAACAGCGTCATCAGTACCCCGCGCCTCATGGTCTTGCGGGGCGGCTCAGAGTCATGGTACTGCCCGGCAATCTTGGCGGCTGTGGGAGGAGCGAGAGTCCCGTGTGGTGAATGAAGTCTGTGTGGCACCGGCGGGGGAGGGGGAGATACTCACCAATGCGCCGCTCCTCTAGAAGGGACTTTATCTCGGCGATTTTATCCAGAGATCTGCGCAGGATGCTGCAACGAGAAGAGAGCGGTGACACCGGTTGCGCCGCCTTCAAAGAGCGCCAAATGATGCGGCAAGGAACCGCGTGCCAAATCTGAGAGGGCGGAGCCTGCCAGATATTAATATCGGGACATAAAGGGGGTCAGTGAAAGGGTTAATGTCTGATTAACCAGGAGGATCCTCGTGGCATGTGCCGGAAGCATATACATTGTGGCAGGAGCCGCAGGGGATTGGCTGGGAGGTGATCACATGGGACAAAGCTCCCGCACTCACTTGCACTCTGCCTCGGCATCAGCTTTGGCCGTGGTGTACAGACCCCGGAGCTTGGTGCGGTAATATGGAGAGACTGTGAAAAGAAGCTGCGGTTACACAGAGCCACGACCCCCCCCCCCCCCACAGGCTCAGAGCCGCACCGGGGGCCGGCAGAATACGGCTCAACACACACTTACTCTTGTTCTCGGTCTGCATGCGCTCGTGCGTTTTCTGTATATTCACCAGATTGTGTTCACTCCGCGAGCGCTCCTCCTGCAAAAGAGAAACACCACGTGAGGAGCCCCCCAAAACGTGGCATCACTAGGGGAGGGGGCACAGCATTAGTACTGTGTGAGTCTTGAGGGGATCTGAAAGCCAGTGACGGGGGGCTCACCGATGGGGACATGCGACACTGGGGGAGGGGGGAAAGCTCCGTGACATGTTGAGGCGCAACACCAGGAGGAGCTCAGCGACGGGGACGCGTTGAGGCGCAACACCAGGAGGAGCTCAGCGACGGGGACGCGTTGAGGCGCAACACCAGGAGGAGCTCAGCGACGGGGACGCGTTGAGGCGCAACACCAGGAGGAGCTCAGCGACGGGGACGCGTTGAGGCGCAACACCAGGAGGAGCTCAGCGACGGGGACGCGTTGAGGCGCAGGCGCGACACGGGGGGGGGGCGGACTCAGATGTGGAGACGCGCAGACTCACCTGGGTTTGTTTGATGAGCTGGTGGAGCTCACTGAGTAACTCTGATATCCGAGTGTCGGCCGACACCAGCGCCATCCTCGCCTCCTTTATCGTCCTGCCAAACCAAGACACCGGGTCAGCGACAAGACCCCAGAGTCCCCACCACCACGCCCCCAGACTCTCCACCCCTCCCAGACCCCCCACTGCCATGCCACCCCTCCCCCAGCGTCCACCGCCACGCCACACCCCTCCCGCGATCCCTCTCCCAGAGACCCCACCGCCACCCCTCCCCCCAGCCCTCTACTGCGATCCCTCCCCCGGAGTCACCACCGCCACGCCACCACTCCCCCCCAGACCCGGAGTCACCACCGCCACGCCACCTCTCCCCCCAGACCCGGAGTCACCACCGCCACGCCACCGCTGCCCCCAGACATAACCACCACACCACCGCTCCCCCCCAGACCCACCACTCCCACCGCTCCCCCCCAGACCCACCACTCCCACCGCTCCCCCCCAGACCCACCACCCCCACCGCTCCACCCCAGACCCACCACACCACCGCTCCCCCCCAGACCACCACCCCCACCGCTCCACCCCAGACCCACCACCCCAGACCCACCACCCCCACTCCCCCCCAGACCCACCGCTCCCCCCGACCCACCACCCCCACTGCTCCACCCCAGACCCACCACCCCCACTCCCCCCGACCCACCACCCCCACTGCTCCACCCCAGACCCACCACCCCCACTCCCCCGACCCACCACCCCCACTGCTCCACCCCAGACCCACCACTCCACCCCCAGACCCACCACCCCCACCGCTCCACCCCAGACCCACCACCCCCACCGCTCCACCCCAGACCCACCACGCCCACCGCTCCACCCCAGACCCACCACCCCCACCGCTCCCCCCCAGACCACCACCGCCACCCCCCAGACCCACCACTCCACCCGACCCACCACCACTCTACCCAGAAGTCACTACCGCCACTGTGCCCCCCCAGACCCCAGCGTCACCACCGCCACGCCACCACTGCCCCCAGACATCACCGCCATACCACCACTCCCCCGACCCACCACCCCCACCGCTCCCCCCCGACCCACCACCGCTCCCCCCCAGACCCACCACCCCCACTCCCCCGACCCACCACCCCCACTGCTCCACCCCAGACCCACCACCCCCACTCCCCCGACCCACCACCCCCACTCCCCCCGACCCACCACCCCGACTGCTCCACCCCAGACCCACCACCCCACCGCTCCCCCCCAGACCCACCACCGCTCCACCCCAGACCCACCACCGCCACCCCCAGACCCACACCCCCACTCCCCCCGACCCACCACCACTCTACCCAGAAGTCACTACCGCCACTGTGCCCCCCCAGACCCCAGCGTCACCACCGCCACGCCACGCTGCCCCCAGACATCACCGCCATACCACCACTCCCCCGACCCACCACCGCTCCCCCCGACCCACCACCGCTCCACCCCAGACCCACCACCGCTCCACCCCAGACCCACCACCGCTCCCCCCCAGACCCACCACCCCCACTCCCCCGACCCACCACCCCCACCGCTCCACCCCAGACCCACCACCACCACCGCTCCCCCCCAGACCCACCACCGCTCCCCCAGACCCACCACCGCTCTACCAGAAGTCACTACCGCCACTATCCCCCCAGACCCCAGCGTCACCACCGCCACGCCACCGCTCCCCCCCGACCCACCACCGCTCCACCCCAGAAGTCACTACCGCCACTATCCCCCCAGACCCGAGTCACCACGCCACCCCTCCCCCAGAGTACGCTTCCTCATTCCAAGAACTGATTGCGCCCCTGAACCCCCAGTGTCCCCTCAACAGGGGGCGGCTCGTGACTCCTCAATCTGTAAAGGGGGGGGGCACTGCCTGTATATCAAAACCCCCTCCCGGAGACATCACACAGAACCAGCACCGCCAATCCATCATGTATTACCCATAATGCTCGGCCCCCCCGTCACACGCATATCGCGATACATACAGCACCATGGTAACTCCCAGGATACACAGCGCGGGCGCGCCCTCACTATCGCAATAAATAGAAGCTGGGGAGGGGAGGGGCCAGAGTAAACTATATGTCGCGACATAACCAAGCGCGGACTCTTTATATCGGCGGAGCCTCTCACCCGCACACAGCAGCAACAGCGGGCGCAGGGAAGTGACGTGGCGTCACCATGGAGACCGCAAGGGGCGGGCGCGCTGCATGACGAACCAGGGAGGCCTCATAGAGCGGGGGATTATGGGGAATTGAGGCCCAGATTACACAGGGATGGGGCGTCCAATCAGCATCCAGAGCCCGCCCATACAGCCCTCACCGTGGTTCCTCCATATATTCAGGGTGTGTTTTTAGGGGTTCCTCCATATATTCAGGGTGTGTTTTTAGGGGTTCCTCCATATATTCAGGGTGTGTGGGTGTGTTTTTTAGGGGCTCCTCCATATATTCAGGGTGTGTGGGTGTGTTTTTAGGGGTTCCTCCATATATTCAGGGTGTGCGGGTGTGTTTTTAGGGGTTCCTCCATATATTCAGGGTGTGTGGGTGTGTTTTTAGGGGTTCCTCCATATATTCAGGGTGTGCGGGTGTTTTTTAGGGGTTCCTCCATATATTCAGGGTGTGTGGGTGTGTTTTTAGGGGCTCCTCATATATTCAGGGTGTGGGTGTGTTTTTAGGGGTTCCTCCATATATTCAGGGTGTGTGGGTGTGTTTTTAGGGGTTCCTCCATATATTCAGGGTGTGCGGGTGTGTTTTTAGGGTTTCCTCCATATATTCAGGGTGTGCGGGTGTGTTTTTAGGGGTTCCTCCATATATTCAGGGTGTGTGGGTGTGTATTTAGGGGCTCCTCCATATATTCAGGGTGTGCGGGTGTGTTTTTAGGGGTTCCTCCATATATTCAGGGTGTGCGGGTGTGTTTTAGGGTTTCCTCCATATATTCAGGGTGTGTGGGTGTGTTTTTAGGGGTTCCTCCATATATTCAGGGTGTGCGGGTGTGTTTTTAGGGGTTCCTCCATATATTCAGGGTGTGTGGGTGTGTATTTAGGGGCTCCTCCATATATTCAGGGTGTGCGGGTGTGTTTTTAGGGGTTCCTCCATATATTCAGGGTGTGTGTGGGTGTGTATTTAGGGGCTCCTCCATATATTCAGGGTGTGCGGGTGTTTTTTAGGGGTTCCTCCATATATTCAGGGTGTGCGGGTGTGTTTTTAGAGTTTCCTCCATATATTCAGGGTGTGTGGGTGGTGTTTTTTAGGGGTTCCTCCATATATTCAGGGTGTGCGGGTGTGTTTTTAGGGGTTCCTCCATATATTCAGGGTGTTGGGTGTGTATTTAGGGGCTCCTCCATATATTCAGGGTGTGCGGGTGTGTTTTTAGGGGTCCTCCATATATTCAGGGTGTGTGGGTGTGTATTTAGGGGCTCCTCCATATATTCAGGGTGTGCGGGTGTGTTTTTAGGGGTTCCTCCATATATTCAGGGTGTGCGGGTGTGTTTTTAGGGGTCCTCCATATATTCAGGGTGTGTGGGTGTGTTTTAGGGGTTCCTCCATATATTCAGGGTGTGCGGTGTGTTTTTAGAGTTCCTCCATATATTCAGGGTGTGCGGGTGTGTTTTTTAGGGGTTCTCCATATATTCAGGGTGTGTGGTGTGTATTTAGGGGCTCCTCCATATATTCAGGGTGTGCGGGTGTGTTTTTTAGGGGCTTCCTCCATATATTCAGGGTGTGCGGGTGTGTTTTTAGGGTTTCCTCCATATATTCAGGGTGTGTGGGTGTGTTTTTAGGGGTCCTCCATATATTCAGGGTGTGCGGGTGTGTTTTTAGGGGTTCCTCCATATATTCAGGGTGTGTGGGTGTGTATTTAGGGGCTCCTCCATATATTCAGGGTGTGCGGGTGTGTTTTTAGGGGTTCCTCCATATATTCAGGGTGTGTGGGTGTGTATTTAGGGGCTCCTCCATATATTCAGGGTGTGCGGGTGTGTTTTTTAGGGGTTCCTCCATATATTCAGGGTGTGCGGGTGTGTTTTTAGAGTTTCCTCCATATATTCAGGGTGTGGGTGTGTTTTTTAGGGGTTCCTCCATATATTCAGGGTGTGCGGGTGTGTTTTTGGGGTTCCTCCATATATTCAGGGTGTGGTGGGTGTGTATTTAGGGGCTCCTCCATATATTCAGGGTGTGCGGGTGTGTTTTAGGGGTTCCTCCATATATTCAGGGTGTGTGGGTGTGTATTTAGGGGCCTCCATATATTCAGGGTGTGCGGGTGTGTTTTTAGGGTTCCTCCATATATTCAGGGTGTGCGGGTGTGTTTTTAGGGGTTCCTCCATATATTCAGGTGTGTGGGTGTGTATTTAGGGGCTCCTCCATATATTCAGGGTGTGTGGGTGTGTATTTAGGGGCTCCTCCATATATTCAGGGTGTGCGGGTTGTGTTTTTTAGGGGTTCCTCCATATATTCAGGGTGTGTGGGTGTGTATTTAGGGTTCCTCCATATATTCAGGGTGTGCGGGTGTGTTTTAGGGTTCCTCCATAATTCAGGGTGTGCGGGTGTGGTTTTAGGCTAGGGTCAGAGTGGGGCAGTCGGAACGCGCGTGCAGGCGCACTAAATCACGGCGGCAGTAGCAGCACATAACGGCCAATGACGGCCAATATACGCAGTACGTGCGTACGAAAGTGCGCCGACACCACGCAACCGGCAAATGAACGCATTTTTCTCAGAACGTGAAACCGCTGCTACTGACGTACAGAGTGCGCTGCGGCTGCATGGCAGCGTGTGTGCGTGATTAGGAGACGTCAGACGCTGCTAGTGTGCGGCTAACATAACGTTCAAACAGCCGGATTTCCCTAGACTTCTTTTTCACCCCACCGTCATGAAATACGTCCAGAATTGCGCATCGTCTGACCACTTAAGCGTATTCCGTGAAAAAATGCGTGCGCACGCATCGACGTACATTTTGACGGTGGCCGCAGAAAATGCGCTCATCTGTCCCTAGCCTCAGGGGCTCCTCCATATATTCAGGGTGTGCGGATGTCTTTTTAGGGGTTCCTCCATATATTCAGGGTGTGCGGTGTGTTTTTAGGGGTTCCTCCATATATTCAGGGTGTGCGGGTGTGTTTTTAGGGGCTCCTCCATATATTCAGGGTTTGCAGGTGTCTTTTTAGGGGTTCCTCCATATATTCAGGGTGTGCGGGTGTTTTTAGGGGTTCCTCCATATATTCAGGGTGTGTGGGTGTGTTTTTAGGGGCTCCTCCATATATTCAGGGTGTGCGGGTGTGTTTTTAGGGGTTCCTCCATATATTCAGGTGTGCGGGTGTGTTTTTAGGGGTTCCTCCATATTCAGGGTGTGCGGGTGTGGTTTTAGGGGCTCCTCCATATATTCAGGGTGTGCGGTGTGTTTTTAGGGGTTCCTCCATATATTCAGGGTGTGCGGGTGTGTTTTTAGGGGCTCCTCCATATATTAAGGGTGTGTGGGTGAGTTTTTAGGGGCTCCTCCATATATTCAGGGTTTGCAGGTGTCTTTTTAGGGGTTCCTCCATATATTCAGGGTGTGCGGGTGTGTTTTTAGGGGTTCCTCCATATATTCAGGTGTGTGGGTGTGTTTTTAGGGGTTCCTCCATATATTCAGGGTGTGTGGGTGTCTTTTTAGGGGCTCCTCCATATATTCAGGGTGTGCGGGTGTCTTTTTAGGGGCTCCTCCATATATTCAGGGTGTGTTTTTTAGGGGCTCCTCCATATATTCAGGTGTGCGGGTGTCTTTTTAGGGGGTTCCTCCATATATTCAGGGTGTGTGGGTGTGTTTTTAGGGGTTCCTCCATATATTCAGGGTGTGCGGGTGTCTTTTTAGGGGCTCCTCCATATATTCAGGGTGTGCGGGTGTGTTTTTAGGGGCTCCTCCATATATTCAGGGTGTGTGGTGAGTTTTTAGGGGCTCCTCCATATATTCAGGGTGTGTGTGTGTGTATTTAGGGGTTCCTCCATATATTCAGGGTGTGCGGGTGTTTTTAGGGGTTCCTCCATATATTCAGGGTGTGCGGGTGTCTTTTTAGGGGTTCCTCCATATATTCAGGGTGTGCGGGTGTGTTTTTAGGGGCTCCTCCATATATTCAGGGTGTGTGGGTGTTTAGGGGTTCCTCCATATATTCATATTGTGGGTGTGGGGTGTCTTTTTAGGGGTTCCTCCATATATTCAGGGTGTGCGGGTGTGTTTTAGGGGCTCCTCCATATATTCAGGGTGCTGTGGGTGAGTTTTTAGGGGCTCCTCCATATATTCAGGGTGTGCAGGTGTCTTTTTAGGGGTTCCTCCATATTATTCAGGGTGTGCGGGTTGTTTTTTAGGGGTTCCTCCATATATTCAGGGTGTGCGGGTGTGTTTTTAGGGTTCCTCCATATATTCAGGGTGTGCGGGTGTGTTTAGGGGTTCCTCCATATATTCAGGGTGTGCGGGTGTCTTTTTAGGGGCCCTCCATATATTCAGGGTGGTGGTTTTTTAGGGGCTCCTCCATATATTCAGGGTGTGCGGGTGTCTTTTTAGGGGTTCCTCCATATATTCAGGGTGTGTGGGTGTTGTTTTAGGGGTTCCTCCATATATTCAGGGTGTGCGGGTGTCTTTTAGGGGCTCCTCCATATATTCAGGGGTGCGGGTGTTTTTAGGGGCTCCTCCATATATTCAGGGTGTGTGGGTGTGTTTTAGGGGTTCCTCCATATATTCAGGGTGTGTTTTTAGGGTTCCTCCATATATTCAGGGGTGTGGGTGTCTTTTAGGGGTTCCTCCATATATTCAGGGTGTGTTTTTAGGGGCTCCTCCATATATTTAGGGTGTGCGGGTGTTGGTTTTTTTTGCGCACGTTTTTGTTTCACGCGTGAAGGTGACCCAGACATTACACGTGTGAAAACACCCGTCGCCCCGTGCTCTTGCACACACACACAGATAAGGGTCTGATAGTGGGTTCAAGGTGAGGCCGCGCTCGGTGCTGTGTTCTTGGAGCGCTGCGCAGGTTCTGTCCCTGTGGACACTGGTGGTGGTGGTGATGGTGGTTGCTGGAGATACTCCTGGGGATTGTGTTGAAGTGATTCGATAATCTGATTATTGTCACAAGGTGAGATTTTTGCATTTCCATAATCGCGCTGCAAACTGCAGGCTGTGCACGTAGAAACGCCATGATTTAGGGTCTGTGTATCTGGGTACTGGCTGTTCTCTTCACGTCCCAAATGAAAGGTAAAGATTGCTGATTGGCTGCGGCCGGACACGTCACCGCCTCGCTACGTTTAGGAATCCAGTGCTTTCCACGTGTTGCTCAGAGAATAAACAAACCCAAAGCCAGTTACTCATTCCCCCCTCCCTCCTCCCTCCCAGCCTCGTGATGTTTTCTCCTGTGTTTGCTGTGGATGTGCGCCACGTGCCGCAAGAACCTTCTGGAAATTTACAGACACCTCTCCCAAAAATGACCAAAACCTCTGGAATCCCTAATAAAAACCCAAAGTGACGGAGTAGCGGCGCGGGGACGGAGTAGCGGCGGCGGCGCGGGGACGGAGTAACGGCCGCACGGGGACGGAGTAGCTACTAAACACGGCTTCCACAATAACAAAGCCTGGTCGACATTGTGTCGCTGCTCTGTGAGCGCGTCCTGTGCGGCTGCTACTCCGTCACATGAATCATCAGAACAGATTGTGATTTATTGATCCGTCGCTGATGGACGCGCTTCCGGGGTTTATATTCATACGCGGGGGAGGGGCATCTGTCCTTATTATGTTATAACTATAGATTTCTACAGACTTCAATAGGTCGGTGTCAGAAAAAAGCACCTTAAAATTAGGCTAAGTGTAATGCGCACCGCATGGTCAATTTGTGTGATTATAGGGTTAAGTCTGTGAGGTGCCAGAGCAATGCTTGTATCACAGAGCTCCACAGCAATAAACCTCAGAAATGTGTGAGCGTATCACAGAGCTGCAGAGCAATAAAACTCACAGTAATGTGCGGCGTGTATGAGCGTATCACAGAGCTGCAGAGCAATAAAACTCACAGTAATGTGCGGCGTGTATGAGTGTATCACAGAATCCACAGCAATAAAACTCAGTAATGTGCGGTGTGTATGAGCGTATCACAGAGCTCCACAGCAATAAAACTCACAGTAATGTGCGGTGTGTATGAGCATATCACAGAGCTCCACAGCAATAAAACTCACAGTAATGTGCGGTGTGTATGAGCGTATCACAGAGCTGCAGAGCAGTAATGCGCAGTGTGCCCTCCCTGGTGGTGAATGTGGAGGCTGTTGTTGTGTGCCGCAGGGTGTTTATTTACATCACGTGTGAGCAGTGACAGCTCGGGTGTTAGTTACAGGGAGGTGAATGTGATGACACGTCTCGGCTGTTTTGTTTCAGGTCACTGCGTATCATTACATCATACATAGCGATGAGATACCAGCATAATGCTCTGAAGTTCTAGCAGGATATGAGAGACCGGTGCGATGCTCTGCAGTTAATGCTGCACGTCCTGATTCTCAGATCTGACATGTTTTCTGTAATAAACCTGGTTATAATTTGGGTGAATCTCTGGGATTTCCCCATTTTAACGGCGCGCAGCATAACACAGGGATGCGAGGCTCTGCAGGTAATCCGGCCACGGGGCGACAGTCTGCAGGCCATGGCGTAACATGATGTAAACAAACCCCAGGGATCTGATGCAACAGGAGGAGGGGACGGAGGGAGGAGGAGACGGAGGAGGTGGTGACAGAGGGAGGAGCGCAGCCGCCTATAAAAAACTCCGACAAAGGACAAGAGCAAAACACACCGACAGGAGAGATCACCGCTTGCAGCACAGAGACCCCGCGCCGCCGTGACATCACCACCACAGAGACCTCCACGCCGCCGTGACATCACCACCACAGAGACCTCCACGCCGCCGTGACATCACCAGCACAGAGACCCCCACGCCGCCGTGACATCACCAGCACAGAGACCCCCACGCCGCCGTGACATCACCAGCAGAGACCTCGCGCCGCAGACATGACCTCATACACCGACGTGATGAAGCTGCAGCCGACTAACTTTGAAGATCGATATTTTGATGAATACGAATATTACAACCTGACTGACCGCTACGCACGTAAGTGACCGCCCGTGCGCGCGCAAGTAAACGCCCGCTATGCGTGTAAGTAACCGCACGCAAGTGACCGACCACTACGCACGCAAATGATCACTCGCCCCCACTCCCATCACACTGTGCTATCGCCCTGCATGGCCAGGATGGTATACCCCCCCCCCCCTGTTTAGCATGTGAGAGTCTGCCACGTCCAGACTAACACTCAGGCTCTCATCACTCCCAGCCAGGCTGGTCATAGAATAGATCCTGTCAGTGGGTGTCACCCTGTAATATGCCCATCATAACCCCATTCCCTGCTCTGTCCCCAGTGCCCGCCGCTGCCAGGAAAGGCCGCACCAAGAAGGAGGCCAGAGAGAACACCAACCGCCCCAACCCAGCCGGCCACGAGCGGAAAATCACTGACAAACTGCAGCGCACCGAGGACAAGCGCAAAGGCAAGCCTGGCAAGGAGTGAGCGGCAGGTAAGACACCAGCCTGGGATGGCATGGAGGGGCTGGCAGCAGGTGACTGGGCAGGGAGGGATGGCATGGAGGGGCTGGCAGCAGGTGACTGGGCAGGGAGGGATGGCATGGAGGGGCTGGCAGCAGGCGACTGGGCAGGGAGGGATGGCATGGAGGGGCTGGCAGCAGGTGACTGGGCAGGGAGGGATGGCATGGAGGGGCTGGCAGCAGGTGACTGGGCAGGGAGGGATGGCATGGAGGGGCTGGCAGCAGGTGATTGGGCATGGAGGGGCAGAGACAATGGAAACACCAAGGGCAGCATTGCTGTGTTAATCTAGTGAGGGGCACATGGTCAGGGTGAGGGGGGTGTTACTTGGGAGCAGAGCGCCAAAGGGGGTGTTTTAACACGGGAGCAGAGCGCGCTCTCCTGTCCCCGCACTCACCCCCAAGACCCTGGAAGCGAGTCGAGCGCGGCAGAATCAGGGGTTTATCTGCTAAGTGAAGCACCCGCGTGCAGGTCCTGGAGGAGACGTGACCTTATTCCAGTCAGTGGAGGTTTAGCAGCGCGCGCCGCTCGCCCCAGTGACCCCGCGTTTCATTCAGCTGCCGCCTCTCCCCCTGAAGGTTTCACGCTGGACGGGCCCCGGACACACAGACTGACGGCAACGTGACGGACACCGAATTGCGAGGAGCAACGGCGAGACAGGAGCAGAGCATCGCGCCTCCCATCCTGCAACTGTGAGCAGCAGAGCATCGCACCTGGCAGCCGTATGGGAGCAGAGCAGCAGAGCCTCACACATGCATCTCTACAGGAGCAGCAGAGCATCGCACATCTCCGCCCAGGACTTGTCAGCCCCTTGTTTTAACCCCATCATTGCTGGCCTGCATTAAGGCCGGCTGGTGGAGGGGGCGCTGAGGTTTGGGACAAAGATAAAAATATCGAATAAAAAAGGTTTTTCTGGAGTTTTGTGTTTGTGATTTCAGTGTAACAGCGCAATACCGGCCCCAGCCACAGGGGGACCTCCGCACAATGAACACAGGGGGGCAGCACCTCCGCATAATGAACACGGGGGGGGGGGGCAGCACCTCCACATAATGAACACGGGGGCAGCACCTCCGCACAATGAACACGGGGGGGGGCAGCACCTCCACATAATGAACACAGGGGGGGCAGCACCTCCACATAATGAACACAGGGGGGGCAGCACCTCCACATAATGAACACAGGGGGGGCAGCACCTCCACATAATGAACACAGGGGGGGCAGCACCTCCACATAATGAACACAGGGGGGGGCAGCACCTCCGCACAATGAACACGGGGGGGGGCAGCACCTCTACATAATGAACATAGGGGGGGCAGCACCTCCACATAATGAACACGGGGGCGCTCTGCACCCCTCACAGCAGGCCTGTCACACCCAGAAACACCTGCAGGATCAGAGGCTGACAGTCTGCGCTCACTGACTGGAGGGAGCGGAATGATTACCCCAAGCATTGCAGCACAGCAAGGGGGGGGGGGTCATTAACCTCTGAGCTCCCACACACAGAAAGGCCGGAGCAGAAAATAAATTATTTATTCTGATACAAAACCGAATCCACATCCTGGATCCGATATCACCGACAGGAGGGGCGACGCAGAATACTGGCATGTGGCGGCACGAGGGGCAGTGCAGGGCGGGCGGGCACATTCACAGTACATCAGGGCTCGATACTAAGAGGCACCGCAGGGTACAGTGACCCGGGGGGGGGGGGGGCAAGGGTCATGCGTTAAACTGTACAGAGCAGCACCCGATACCCAGCAGCCTCACCCCAAAAATGTACAATGCAGGGGGGGTAGGTCAGAGGGGTACAGACACAAGGGGTACTGCATGGAGGACACTCGGGGGGGGGGCTACGCTCCATACACTGCGCAGGACAAGACGCCGCGGCAGACTCTCCCGGGACATGTAACAGTCTGACACAGGAGGGGAGTTTGAGTTCTTCATACTGTCGGGGGCCGCGTCGGGGCAGGATCCGGGGGCCGCGTCGGGGCGGGATCCGGGGGCCGCGTCGGGGCGAAGTCATGTATCAGCTTCAGAGTTAAAAAGGTAGAGCAGCGTCCTGGCTGCGCCGGGGGAGGGGTTGCATCGCGCCGGGTGACGCGTCAGCTCATGTCGTGCTCCGCCACGCTCTGCTTCAGATATTCCTCATACAAGAGTTTCTGGAAAGGAAGAATCAGACAGTGAGAGACGGACGAGAGCGCCGCGAGAGAGAGAGCGCGTCACAGATTCCTGGTGCCCCCCCATGCAGAGCACTATCCCTGGTCTGAGCACGGCAAGTCGCGTGTCGGCCGCAGCGCACACAAACATCTCACCTTCTTCTGTAGCACCACCTCACTGACATAAGCGTGACGGTCCAGCAGGTACCGACGCTGCTTCTTACTCAGAGTGCTCTGCGTCCTGCAAGGAGAGGAGAGTGAGGAGGGGCGCTCAGCAAGGCGCGGAGCGACGTGCAGCACACGCAAGGCGCGGAGCATCACGCAGCACACGCAAGGCGCGGAGCAACACGCAGCACACGCAAGGCGCGGAGCGACACGCAGCACACGCAAGGCGCGGAGCAACACGCAGCACACGCAAGGCGCGGAGCGACACGCAGCAAGGCGCGGAGCGACACGCAGCAAGGCGCGGAGCGACACGCAGCAAGGCGCGGAGCGACACGCAGCAAGGCGCGGAGCGACACGCAGCAAGGCGCGGAGCGACACGCAGCAAGGCGCGGAGCGACACGCAGCAAGGCGCGGAGCGACACGCAGCAAGGCGCGGAGCGACACGCAGCAAGGCGCGGAGCGACACGCAGCAAGGCGCGGAGCGACACGCAGCAAGGCGCGGAGCGACACGCAGCAAGGCGCGGAGCGACACGCAGCACGGCGCGGAGCGACGTGCAGCAAGACGCACAGCACACGCAGCACGACGCGCAGCAAGACGCACAGCACACGCAGCACGACGCGGAGCGACGCGCAGCACGACGCGGAGCGACGCGGAGCGACGCGCAGCACGACGCGGAGCGACGCGCAGCACGACGCGGAGCGACGCGCAGCACGACGCGGAGCGACGCGCAGCACGACGCGGAGCGACGCGCAGCACGACGCGGAGCGACGCGCAGCACGACGCGGAGCGACGCGCAGCACCGCGGAACACGACGCGGAGCGACGCGCAGCACGACGCGCAGCACACGCAGCAAGACGCGGAGCGACGCGCAGCACACGCAGCAAGACGCGGAGCGACGCGCAGCAAGACGCGGAGCGACGCGCAGCAAGACGCGGAGCGACGCGCAGCAAGACGCGGAGCGACGCGCAGCAAGACGCGGAGCGACGCGCAGCAAGACGCGGAGCGACGCGCAGCAAGACGCGGAGCGACGCGCAGCAAGACGCGGAGCGACGCGCAGCACGACACGGAGCGACGCGCAGCACGACACGGAGCGACGCGCAGCACGACACGGAGCGACGCGCAGCACGACACGGAGCGACGCGCAGCAAGACACGGAGCGACGCGCAGCAAGACACGGAGCGACGCGCAGCAAGACACGGAGCGACGCGCAGCAAGACACGGAGCGACGCGCAGCAAGACACGGAGCGACGCGCAGCAAGACACGGAGCGACGCGCAGCAAGACACGGAGCGACGTGCAGCACACGCAGCAAGACACGGAGCGACGCGCAGCACACGCAGCAAGACACGGAGCGACGCGCAGCAAGATGCAGAGCGAGGCGGAGCAACGTGCAGCACACGCAGCAAGACGCGGAGCGACAAGTTGCTGGACTACCTGAAGCATCTCTGGGCCAGCAGCAGTAAGAGGAGAGCGAGCACGGTCAGGAGGAGGAAGGCGTATCCCGCGTAACCCTCCGGGAGAAGAGACCAGAAGGTGTGCAGCGGAGTCTGCGGGAGGAGAGGGAGGGGTTAATGTCAGGGCTGGGGTTAATGTACGGCGGCCTCCGCGCACCCAGGCCAACTTACCAGGTAAATCTCCAGGGTCTCGGCCCCCTCCCTCCCCAGCAGAACGTTCCAGAACTCAGGGGGGATAAACCCGAACAGGACGGAGGCCAAGAGGAAGAGCGGCAGCACGAGGCCTCCCAACCCAAAGATGCAGCCGCGCAGGCGAGCGCCGCGATTCCTCCTCACCGTGTCTCTGGAGGGAGAGAGAAGCAGCGAGAGCAAACTCAGGACGGAGCGTCACCGGCGCCATCAACCCCACACCACCCCGGCACCCCCACACTCACTCGTCCTCTTTCAGGGCGCGCTCGATGCTTTCCGTCAGCTTCTGACAGTCTTTTCCCAGCGTGTTCAACGTGTTCTGCACCGTCTGCGTGATGGTCTTCTCTATGGTTTTGCAGACCTCCTCGATCTGGTTGGTGCAGCGACTCGGCTGCAACGAAAACGACGACAGAACCGAGACGTTCAGCACCCGCGCGGCACACGCAGACCTGTAAGGTGGTGGTGTTGCGGCGGGTCGCGGTAAACCTCACCTTGTTGGCGTTGGGGATGTAGATGGTCGGCATGTCGAAGCCGCATTTATTCAGACCTGGTCTCTTACACAACTCCTGCACAATCTGCATCAGCACCCGCTGCAAGGAGAGAGAGCACGGTGTGAGGCGCCCTGCAGCGCGGCCCCATACAGCGCAGCCCAAACCTCAACTATAACCCAGCTGCCCCTCCCCCACCACTGTGTACACCGCACTGGCCAGTAACGGATCCCCTGAACGTGGAGGTGTGTGGGTCAGAGGTCGCCCCGCGACGCTGCGCGTGGATCAGGTCGCCCCGTGACGCTGCGCGTGGATCAGGTCGCCCCGCGACGCTGCGCGTGGATCAGGTCGCCCCGCGACGCTGCGCGTGGATCAGGTCGCCCCGCGACGCTGCGCGTGGATCAGGTCGCCCCGCGACGCTGCGCGTGGATCAGGTCGCCCCGCGACGCTGCGCGTGGATCAGGTCGCCCCGCGACGCTGCGCGTGGATCAGGTCGCCCCACGACGCTGCGCGTGGATCAGGTCGCCCCACGACGCTGCGCGTGGATCAGGTGTCTCCGCGACGCTGCGCGTGAGTCAGAGGTCTCCGCGACGCTGCACGTGGATCAGGGGTCGCGACGCTGCAGCGCTCTTTATGATTACGGCAGACTCCGCGGCACACACCTGGCGGTCGCTCTCTCCCCCCGCCTCGTCCGCTTTGCTCAGGTAGAAGCGCAGTTTGTCTCCGTGATGCTCATTGATCTTCTCCACGATGTTCAGTGTGCGCTTACACAGCGCCTGCCCCATGGGGTCAAAGAACACCAGCACCAGCTCACACAGCTCCCCTGCACAGGAACACGAGGGGTTAAAACCGCACAGCCTGCACCCCCTGCAAGCACACAGCTCCCCTGCACAGGAACACGAGGGGTTAAACCCGCACAGCCTGCACCCCCTGCAAGCACACAGCTCCCCTGCACAGGAACACGAGGGGTTAAAACCGCACAGCCTGCACCCCCTGCAAGCACACAGCTCCCCTGCATGGTAACACGAGGGGTTAAAACCGCACAGCCTGCACCCCCTGCAAGCACACAGCTCCCCTGCATGGTAACACAAGGGGTTAAAACCGCACAGCCTGCACCCCCTGCAAGCACACAGCTCCCCTGCACAGGAACACGAGGGGTTAAAACCGCACAGCCTGTACCCCCTGCAAGCACACAGCTCCCCTGCATGGTAACACGAGGGGTTAAAACCGCACAGCCTGCACCCCCTGCAAGCACACAGCTCCCCTGCACAGGAACACGCGAGGCGCCCCACACGGCATGAGGTTCTCAGGTGTCGGCGCTGCGGGAGCGAGAACGTCAGGAACAGGAAATGGTTTAAAACGTAACATTTACTGAAAATCATGAAAATTACACCCAATGTGACCAAACTCGCCAGTAACAATCACGGAACGGCAACACACACACACACACACACAGTCGGTTCCTGGCGTATGTGTACAGGGCTATACATTAAAGTTGTGTTGGATTCGATAGTCTCCCGTGACTGGCAATCGTGGAATCAACCACAGGCAGTAACACAGGGGGTTCTATAGTAGTGTGTATCAGAAAGCGACACACACACACACACACGGCTCGTCTGTACGACGACGACACACACGGCTCGTCTGTACGACGACGACGCACACGGCTCGTCTATACGACGACGACGCACACGGCTCGTCTATACGACGACGACGCACACGGCTCGTCTATACGACGACACACACACACGGCTCGTCTATACGACGACACACACACACGGCTCGTCTGTACGACGACACACGGCTCGTCTACACGATGAATCTATACGGGCATTGTGTAAAGACACTCCTCATCCCTCCCACGACGCCAGCTTTTCTTGGCTTATCATTTAGGCGATGGTTCGCTGCGCGCTGGTCTAGGTTTGTTCTGCAAATATAATTTTATGATTTTCAATAAATGTTAAGTTTTAAACAATTCCTGACATTCTCTGCTGGAAGGATTTGTCTTCTGCTCCGCAGCTTCTCCCCGATACATCCAGCGTCCAACGAGACTCCTGTTTCTCTGATTGCGTCGCCTCCTTTTGTGATGTTAAGTTGTATGTTTGTACACTGAACGCACAGGGAGCGTCTGCTCACCCCCCCCCTCCTCCGCAGCCATGAGGTCACAAAGCGGCACGCCGCGCTCTCACCGAGCCACAAGAGCGCCTTATTCACATCGAACGGGTACTTCATGTCACCGTCAACGAGTCCCGGCGAGTCCACAAACGTCACGAGGCTGAACTTCTTCTGCCGCGACGTGGAAATCTCTGTGCAGAGATACTCCGACACACCTGGGGGGAGGGGAGCACACCGTCAGACGAGAGCGCCTCGTTCCACACACAGACACGCCAGCCGCAAAAGCCACGCAGGCCAGCCGCGCAAAAGCCACACAGGCCGCCGCCGCAAAAGCCACACAGGCCGCCGCCGCAAAAGCCACACAGGCCGCCGCCGCAAAAGCCACACAGGCCGCCGCCGCAAAAGCCACACAGGCCGCCGCCGCAAAAGCCACACAGGCCCCGCCGCAAAAGCCACACAGGCCCCCGCCGCAAAAGCCACACAGGCCACCGCCGCCGCAAAAGCCACACAGGCCGCCGCCGCAAAAGCCACACAGGCCGGCCGCCGCCGCAAAAGCCACACAGGCCGCCGCCGGCAAAAGCCACACAGGCCGCCGCCGCAAAAGCCACACAGGCCCCCGCCGCAAAAGCCACACAGGCCCCGCCGCCCGCAAAAGCCACACAGGCCGCCGCCGCAAAAGCCACACAGGCCGCCGCCGCAAAAGCCACACAGGCCCGCCGCCGCAAAAGCCACACAGGCCGCCGCCGCAAAGCCACACAGGCCGCCGCCGCAAAAGCCACACAGGCCGCCGCCGCAAAAGCCACGCAGGCCGCCGCCGCAAAAGCCACGCAGGCCGCCGCCGCAAAAGCCACGCAGGCCGCCGCCGCAAAAGCCACGCAGGCCGCCGCCGCAAAAGCCACTCAGGCCACCGCCGCCGCAAAAGCCACTCAGGCCACCGCCGCCGCAAAAGCCACTCAGGCCACCGCCGCCGCAAAAGCCACTCAGGCCACCGCCGCCGCAAAAGCCACTCAGGCCACCGCCGCCGCAAAAGCCACTCAGGCACCGCCGCCGCAAAAGCCACTCAGGCCACCGCCGCCGCAAAAGCCACTCAGGCCACCGCCGCCGCAAAAGCACTCAGGCCACCGCCGCCGCAAAAGCCACTCAGGCCACCGCCACAAAAGCCACACAGGCCGCCGCCACAAAAGCCACACAGGCCGCCGCCGCAAAGGTCACACAAGCCGCCGCCGCAAAAGCCACACAGGCCGCCGCCGCCGCAAAAGCCACTCAGGCCACCGCCGCCGCAAAAGCCACTCAGGCCACCGCGCCGCCGCAAAAGCCACTCAGGCCACCGCCGCCGCAAAAGCCACTCAGGCCACCGCCGCCGCAAAAGCCACTCAGGCCACCGCCGCTGCAAAAGCCACTCAGGCCACCGCCACAAAAGCCACACAGGCCGCCGCCACAAAAGCCACACAGGCCGCCGCCGCAAAGGTCACACAAGCCGCCGCCGCAAAAGCCACACAGGCCGCCGCCGCAAAGGTCACACAAGCCGCCGCCGCAAAGCCACCCAAGCGACCGCAAAGCCAGGAGTCGAACGTATATAAAAAGAACTATGAGAAGAAAAAAAAAAAAACCCTCCCCCGTCCAATAAAAGGAGACTCCACAGTATGCAGAGAAAACTGAATACACAACGCAGAGCAGCAGAGCCTCAGATCCTGCGTGCGTGCAATGTGCAGGAGCTGCTCTCACTCACCTTCAAAGGACTGGAGCGGCTTGAAGTGCGGATATAAATGTAACGTGGCTTCACCCTGCAACACAACACAAAGGGTTAAACCCTGCGGGAACCCCCTTGAAAAAACACCCACACACACACCCCGTCAGCACACGCAGTCACCGCACACACCCTCAGCACACGCGCAAACACCGTCAGCACACACCGTCACCACACGCACACACCGTCAGCACACACCGTCACCACACGCACACACCGTCACCACACGCACACACCATCACCACACGCGCACGCACACAGTCACCACACACACCGTCACCACACGCACACACCATCATCACACGCGCACGCACGCACACAGTCACGCACGCACAGTCCCACCCCGCACACACCGTCACCACCCACACACACACACCGTCACCACCCACACACACACACACCGTCACACCAGTCACACCCACACACCCGTCACACACACACACCGTCACACCCACACCACCGTCAACACCCACACACACCGTCAACACACACACACACACACACACACGTCAACACACACACGTCCCACCCACACATCCAACACACACCGCACCACACACACACAACACACCCACACACACACACGTCACCCACCCACACACCACACCGTCAACCCACACGTCACCACCCCACCACACACCGTCACCACCCACCACACACACACCGTCACCACCCACACACACACACCGTCAACACACACACACACCGTCACCACCCACACACACCGTCACACCCACCCACACACACAACACACACATACAAACAACCCGTCACCACCCCACACACCACACACAACCGTCCGTCACACCCACACACAACACACACACCGTCACCACCCACACACACCCACCACACACCGTCACACCGCACACACACACACACCACCGTCACACCCACACACACACACACACACACCGTCACCACCACACACACCACACACCGTCACCACCCAAACACACACACACAACACCGTCACCACCCACACACACACACACACCGTCACCACCCACACACACCACACACACCGTCACCACCCACACACACACACACACCGTCACCACCCACACACACATCACACACCGTCACCACCCACACACAACACACACCGTCACCACCCCACACACACACACCGTCACCACCCACACACACCGTCACCCACCACACACACACACACACCGTCACCACCCACACACAACCGTCACCACCCACCCACACACCGTCACCACCCACACACACAACCCGTCACCACCCAACACACACACCGTCACCACCCACACACACACACACACCGTCACCACCACACACACCGTCCCACCAACACACACACACACCGTCACCACCACACAACACACACACACCGTCACTCCGCACCACACACACACACAACACACCGTCACCACCACACACATCCGTCACCAACACCCACACACCGTCAACCACACACACACACACCGTCACACCCACACACACACACACACAGTCTTCAACACCACCACAACACATCACCACACACACATGTCACCACCGTCACACCACACACACCGTCACCACCCCACACACCACACCGTCACCACCACCCCACACACACACACGTCACCACCCACACACACACAACACACACACCGTCACCACCCACACACACACACACACCGTCACCACACACACACACACACACACCGTCACCACCCACACACACCACACACCGTCACCACCCACACACAACCGTCACCGACCACCCACACACCGTCACCCCCCACAACACACCGTCACCACCACACCACACACACACACCGTCACCACCCACACACACAACACACACCCGTCACCACCCTCACACACACCCGTCACCACCCACACAACACACACCCACACAACCGTCACCACCCACACACACACACACACCGTCACCACCACACACAACACACCGTCACCACACACACACACCGTCACCACCCACACACACACACCGTCACCACCCACACACACACACCGTCACCACACACACACACACACCCACACCGTCACCACCACACACACACCCGTCACCACCACACACACACCGTCACCACCCACACCACACAACACCGTCCCCACCCACACACACACACACCGTCCCCACCCACACACACACACACCGTCCCCACCCACACACACACCGTCCCACCCACACACACCACCGTCCCCACCCACACACACAGCCGTCACCACCCACAACACCCACACACCGCACCACCACACACCACCGTCACCACCACACACACCGTCACCCACCACACACACACACAGTCACATCACACCCACACACACACACACCGTCACCACCCACACACACACCGTCATCAACCCACACACCCGTCACCACCCACACCCCACACCGCACCACCCACCACACACACCCCACACACCGTCACCACCCCACAACCGTCACCGCACACCCACACACACACACCGTCACCACCCACACACACACACCTCACCACCCACACACCCACACACACCGTCCCACCCACACCGTCACCACCCACACACACACACCGTCACCACACACACACACACCGTCACCCCCACCACACACACACCCGTCCCCACACACACACAGATCCCGTCCCCACCCACCACCGTCCCCACCCACACACACCGTCCCCACCCACACACACCGTCACCACCCACACACACCGTCACCACCCACACACAGCCGTCACCACCCACACACACACCGTCAACCACCCACACACACACACCACCGTCACCACCCACACACACACCGTCACACAACACACACACACACTACCTCACCCACCACACACACACACACATCCGTCACCACCCACACACACACACACCGTCACCCCCACGACACACACAACAAAACGTCACCACACCACACACACACACCGTCACCACCCACACACACACACACACCGTCACCACCCACACACACACACACGTCACACCCACCCACCACACACACACCACACACCGTCACCCCCACACACACACACCGTCACCACCCACACACACACACACACCGTCACCACCCACACACACCGTCACCACCCACACACACCGTCACCACCCCCACACCCACACACACCGTCACCACCCACACCGTCCACCAACACACACACCACCACCACACACCCCCACACACACCGTCCACCCCACCGTCACCACCACACACACCGTCACCACCCAACACACACCACACGTCACCACACACACACACACACACCGTCCCACACCACCCACACCGTCACCACCCACACACACACAACACCCGTCACCACCCACACACAACACACCGTCCCACCCACACACGTCCCCCCACACACACACACGTCACCAC